>VZTM01019877.1:862-87750 GCA_013400555.1 Jacana jacana | reverse complement strand
AGAAATTAGAGTCTAAAATAGTCTACTAGAGAGACAGTATGTATGCTACTTCTACGTTATATTTTTATTATCAGCTTTCAGTGTTTGTTATACAGGGAGAACCAAAAAACCAAACTGCAATATTAAATTGTAAAAAGAAAACCAGTGGGTCATAATGACTACTTAACATTTGGCTGTGGTTTTGCAATAACACATACTGTAGGGTGTCCTGACTAATGCTATTTTTGTAGTCTCTCAAAATTTGGAAGTGGAATGTAAAGACATCACAGAACTAACCTGATAACTTCAACAAATTACGTGACTTCCATAGGACTGGATTTTCTGTCTTAAAAACAAAAGTCTCACAAATTACTGTAAATATAAATGCTGTTAAAGCAAGGAAACATAATTAGCTTTTTGCTTGTATGGGAAAACTTTAAAATTAATTAATGTAATCCACTTCCTCCTTTCGTGCAAACTCACTCCCTTTGTTAAGAAGACTGGATCATTATCTCTCTGGTGGGAGTTTTGAGGTTGGTCATGCTTTGGATGTCCTATCCTTTTTGTTTATTGCTTGCAGAATGATAAACTGTTGGTACAGAATTAAGGCATAGCAAAATACGTATGTAAGTCTTAACACGACAGCTCTGAGCTGTGATATACAATGAACACTCAGGCTTGTATGCCAAGTGGTCAACTGGAATAAGGCAGGAGAAAAACTCAATATATTACAATGTATTTCTACTGTTACTTGTCTTGCACCCATATTTAATTTTTCCTCTGGGTTTCTTGCTTCAAGAAAAAAGGATCTTCTGAGCATCTGGAAATCCATGTTCTAGCTGATTAATGTTTTACATCAGATATGGTTGTCATTACTTTTAAAATATAAAAACTGAGAGTTTACTAAATGTCAGCAGGTGATGGGTTCGACGTAAAGATAAAAAGATAGGGTTTTTGTGTGACTTAATGAAATGGTGAAACTTTTTACCAGAGGATGCTTCTGGATGCCAGAAGTCTTCATGTGTTGAAAAAAGACGAGTTGGTGGAAGAAAAATCTTCTGAGGGGTTATTACACACAAAGTTACCTCTACCTCAGGAAACCCCTGAGCCGAAATCTCCACTAAAGTTGGGAGGACATGTTAAGGAAAAAGCTTTAAGATTTTGGCCTATTTTCATCATCCCTTTTAGGTCTCTATTACTGGACACTGTCAGAAAAACAGGAGAGCAGATTAAAAACCTTTGTTCTTACGCAGTATCTTCCTTTGGTTGAGTAATAGCTGCATTAGAATTCAGAAGGGAAAGGGCTACCCAGTATAATGGTTGCTAATTATTTATTGGGTATTTTGCATTAATTTATTGATTTATTTTTCCACATCAGGAAGTTGCACATGGAGCATTCCCAGTGTCGAGTCCTTGGTTCTGTCTCACATACAAGCTTCAAAAGGTCACTGCTATTTCAGTCTCCTTTTACTTATTTCAAACGGAGGGTTTAAAGTGGGAACAGCAAAATTTCAGCTTGTTCTAAGGACATTTCTTATTTGTTCTTTCTACCTTAATCCATTTCCCTATGACTTTTGGGTCTGCTGGGTTACTCTAAAAATACTACCTTTTCTCAAATGCAAGTAGTTTGTGAACTCTCCTCCACAGGCCTCAATAGCATCTTCCTATATTGAGTAAAGGGTTCTCTTTCAGTCCTAGTTATCCTGCTGAGCTTTCAATAAGAGTTGCCTCTTCCTCTATACAGCCATTAGTTTTTAATCATGACCTAATTTTAAGGTGGTTCTGTTTTCTTTAAACAACTAAGAGCTCAATCCAGGCAAGGCTGATAGATGTGAAAGTGGGGCCTAGAAGGAATTTAAGTGTCAGAATCTAATTGTGTTGGCATAACCTTTACCAAATCTCCATCAAGTCCTAAATCAATATGCAGTTTTAGCTGATGTAGCTCCAGTTAAATTGCCGCGGTCACTGAAAATCTGCTTGTGCACGTTTCACAGAATCATAGCCTGGTTTGGGTTGTAAGAGACCTTGAAGATCATCGAGGTCCAACCCCCCCTATCACAGGCAGGGACACGTCCCAGTAAACCAGATTACTGAAAGCCCCATCCAGCCTGACCTTGAACATTACCAGGGATGTGGCATCCACAGCTTCTCTGGGCAACTTCTTCTAGCACCTCACCACCTTCACGCTAAAGAATTTCTGTTAGTTTCTAGCAGTGCAAGCAGTCTGAACAGAGAGGTCTGTACATCATACACATACACATAGATAACATATATATATGTGTGTGTAGATATATATACACACATAATATTTTTGAGTACCCTCCTTTCTGAAGAACCTTTGAAGTGTGCACAGATCGCCCTTTATACAAGTGACGGAGTGAATGATGTGCATGATGTGTTCACTATGCCTTCCTGAAAAGCGGAGGTGCTTCCATACACAGTCTCACTCAGAACTGTATTACTTAGGATATGGTAAAACGTGAGGGAGCAGTTGAATGTTCCCATTTCCTGATCCAAACCCTTTCATACGCTTCCCTGATAAGGTAACCATAGGATGATAAGGAAGACAGGTCAGTTCAGGAGGCAGAACCCCTTCCCTTCTCGGAGAGTGCTTGATCTCCTACTGAGATCTTACCTGTCTGGATTTTTAAGTCTTACATACCTTTCTGCCATAGGAGCAAAAAGCACCTTGTTCTCTCCCCCTGTGCCGATCATGAGGGTTTCTGCTGGCTGTATATGTAAAAGTTTTGGAGATAGGATCGTGTTGGTCTTCTGTTAAATCATCTTTGGAGTGCAGGGTAGAGGAAGTTACATCTCTCTAGATGTGTATTAATGTGCACATTTTCAGGTCCAGATGGGCTATATCTAATCTTTCCCCAAGATTCTAATCCTGTATTTACTTACAAAGGAAATATTAAAACAAGAAGAGAAGCAAATTCTTAAAATAATTTTCCTTAAGTTCTATAACTTTGATATCATCTTGGGATTATAGCAGTGTACATTCTTAGCTGTTCCTCACACTAAGTAAGAAGAGCTGTTGCATTACTTCAGTTAACTTTAGATTAATTCCTAGTCAAACCATGGTATTAATGATCATTAGGCCTGGTGTTAACCATAAATACTAGTTTAGGTTTACTTGTCTCTAATTGCTGCTTTTCTTTAGTTGTACTGTGCCGGATTGAACATTGATGTGGAACAGTCACATAAAATGCGTTCTGAACTTGGAGGAACTGTCTTCTGATCTCTAGATAATGTTTCCTTTGCCTTGTTTATCTTGCCTGATAAATGGAAAATATCTCAATCACACAGGTCTTAGGTGATCTCATGATAGAATCATAGAAACACAAGGTTAGAAGGGACCTACAAGATCATCTAGTCCAACTGTCCTCCTATCACCAGTAGTACCCACTAAGCAACTAAATCATGTCTTGTAGCACCTCATCCAGGCAGTGTTCAATCTCCTTTCTTTAAAGAACATTTCCATAGTTTACCCTCTCTGTCTTACAGCTGAAATAACTTTTAAAGCACCATCTAACTTGAGAAATCACTTTTTACCCAAAACTCTTTTCCCTTTTATAAAGTTGATGATGTTCTTTGAATGAGCTGTAGCACTTCAGCAACCACACATTATTCAAATGTGTGGTAAGAAGATGCAGGTCTGCAGGGCACTGAACTATTAATGAATGAGAACTCTACAGTATTTCATTTCTTCCAAGCCGCTGTGCTTTATTACCCATTCTGAGAAGTTCTGTCTGTGCACTCTTCTGGGTTCTGATACACAACAAAATACTTTAGATTTATAGGTAAATTTATCTGAATATATATATTTCTTTACATTTATCTAATAACATGAAATCAACTTCTCAACAAGGCACACGTATGCCAAAAAATCGTTTGCCAGTCATTGTGTTTGAAGCTAAAGAATTCAGTTGTGAGAGTTATTAAATAATCAATAGTCTTTGCCAAGACAGGTGGTAGTTCTTATAAATGGTTCATGTGAACAGAATAATTTGGTTCAAATATTTGTTATAGAGCTGTTTTCAGTGACTGCACTGGAAGCTGAACATCATTTTACCCTATTTCTATTTTACCTTGATTCTTATTACTAATAAAATGACTTGGAACTCCAAATTCTGCCAAAATTAGAGGTGATTTATGAAACAGTTTATGTTTCATATGAAAAAAAGTAAATCAAAATCCAAACCAAAATTGAAAAAGGGCTCTTCAACTCAATAAATTATCTTGTAGAAATTCAAGGTAAACTTAAGGAGGTGATTGGAGACAGCCAACGTGGCTTCACCGAGAGCAAATTGTGCCTGACAAGTTTAGTGGCCTTTTATGATACTGTCACAGACTTGGTGGACAAGGGCAAAGCAACAGATGTCATCTACTTGCACTTATGCAAAGCGTTTGACATTGTCCCGCAAGACATGCTGGTCTCCAAACTGAAAAGTCATAGATTTGATAGATGGACCACTCGGTGGATAAGGAACTGGCTGGATGGCTGCACTCAAAGGGTTCTGGTCAACAGCTCAATGTCCAAGTGGTGTTTCATAATGAGAGGCATTCCTCAGGCGTCGGTACTGTGACCGGTGCTATTTAACATCTTTGTGAGAGACATGGACAGTGGGACAGAGTGCACCCTCAGCAAGTTTGCTGATGACACCAAGCTTGGTGGCGCGGTGGACACGNTTGGAACGGGTCCATCAGAGGGCCACGAAGATGATCAGAGGGCTGGAGCCCCTCTCCTATGAAGAGCTGGCTGAGGGAGCTGGGGTTGTTAAGCCTGGAGAAGAGAAGGCTCTGGGGAGACCTTATAATGGCCTTCCAGTATCTGAAGTGGGCCTACAGGAGAGCTGGAGAGAGGCTCTTTGTCAGGAAGTGCAGTGACAGGACAGGGTTAAAGGCTTTAAATTAGAACAGGGGAAATTGAGATTAGATACTAGAAAGAAATTCTTTACTGTGAAGGTGGTGAGACACTGGAACAGGTTGCCCAGGGAAATCATCACTGCCCCATCCCTGGAAGTGTTTAAGGCCAGGCTGGATGGGGCTTTGAGCAACCTGCTCTAGTGGGAGGTGTCCCTGCCTGTGGCAGGTGGGTTGAAACTTGATGATTTTCAAGGTCCCTTCTAACTCTAAGCATTCTATGATCCTTGTTTCTTACTTTGCTTGGTAACTGTTTCTACATCTGATTGTAATTTGAATTTCAGGAGGTTATTCTTTTTGAAACCTTATGAATTCTGTGCAGGGAAAACGGTTTTCCACCTTGATGTAAATACAGAGAGAGTGAGGAAGATGCACAAATAAGGCCAGCACACAAAATGTTCTGCAAACCTCAAATCTCAGGAGGGAAGTCTGTGATGGCACCATGGATGGAATAGCTATGTTGTGAGGATGTGTCACAGCTACTGCTGTAATGAAATTCCTGAATACACTTTTGGAGTGTGTTGAGAAAGGATCTCTTGAGTCAAATGTGGTGGTAGTTATTAGGCAGATCAATAAGCAGTGTTATCTCTGTGGATTAGACTAAATTTCCTATAGTTCTGCTACGTAGCTAAGATTTCCCAGATGTCAAGGTTATTACAAAGCTAAAAACTCAGACTAATTTTACTTCATGTAATTAATCTAATATGCCATGAGTTCTTGAGGACGGCATCTATTTAAACCAAGGTAAATATTAAAGGCATTTTTCCTTGAACCAGCAAGTAAAACTTAGTTGCAATGAAGCCTTTTCTATACACTTAAGAGTCTGTTTGGGTGATACATTACTCAGACCCACCAGGCAAGGTGCAAACTGTATCTCCGAGAAGCTGTCTTAGCCTCTGATTCCTGCGTACTGGGGTGGACAGTTTAAGGCAATTGCTTCTTAATTACAGGCTTGTCCTTGATAACGGGGAGAAAAAATTGGTTTGGACAGTATCGATTCCAAGCAGCTCCTGTTCCTCTTTGCAGACGTTCCCAGCCAGCAAAACATTCACTGATGGTCAGGTAAAACAGCTTAAGTTCATCCTGTGCTTAACTTAATCAACAGCAGCCTATTTACATTGCAGAATGCCGGCCACGTTAATTTAGCCCTGGAAACACCATCATCGTGTGCCTCTGAGGTACCATAGCAAACCAGCGTTAGCTATGGATGTACAAGTCTACTCAAGCTCCTGAATTTTCCCCAGTTATTTTTTAAAAGAGTACAGTTTTTTCATAATACTTATTCTGGCAAGTTTTATCCCTCTTTCTTTAGCTCCATATTATGATTCTCTCTGTAAACATCTAGTTTGAAACACGTTATTTTTCAGCAAGAGCTTTGTGTCACAGGGAGAAGTGGAAACAGCTATCCTGGGCTAACACTGTGTTTGGAAGGCCTTTGAGGCAAAATTTCACCTTCTGAATATTCATCAACAGATTCCGTGAGTTGCAAGGGTAATAGTATAACTTTTTAGAGAGAAGTTGGGATCAAGTGGGATTAGTTGCTTTGCCCAGGGTCACACTCCAACTCTGTTGCGTGGTCTGAAAATAAAACTTCACAATGGGTGAGACCGAAGCCCTTTGCATAGGTAGTGTGTCACTCTAATTATAAAAGGTCAACTACGTGGTATCATAGAATGGTTTGGGTTTGAAGGGACCTTTAAAGAGTGAGTTCCAGCCCCCCTGCCATGGGCAGAGACACCTCCCACTAGAGCAGGTTGCTCAAAGCCCCATCCAGCCTGGCCTTGAACACTGCCAGGGATGGACCAGCCACAACTTCTTTGGGCAACCTGTTCCAGTGCCTCACCACCTTCGTGTATTTTCTCGTAATCTGAAGTGAGTGACTAGAATTGAAAATAAACAATAATGCAGGTGGATTATTATTTTTTTAAAAACACACAAAATACAAATGGATAAACATTCACGTGGAGATACATCTGATGTTCAAGCTGCAACATCCAATTTCTACTTTAGGGTTTCTTTGTTTGCTCTCAGCGCTTTCTCAGCTGTGAGCTTTTTTACTTGCTATAGTAACAACACAGTATAGAAAGCGAAACGATTTGAGATTGCATTCTGGGGACTTGGAATTCCCTGATCATATTACTATTACTTTTATGTATGCTGTAGCTGCAAGTCTGTTAGCAAAACAAACAGGGACTGGAGTGGGAGCTGGTGAAATGAATATAGGATGCAGGCAGAAGCAGGTAAAACAAGATTGCAGCGTAATCCACAGGTTACGACAGTGCTTGAGCACTGTCTGTTAGCACCTAAGAAATCCCTTAGTGGGAAAAACAAGCTAATAATAATAAACTCAATTATAAACATAAAAATATCTGTAATTTTACAATTTCCTTTGGAGAAACAAGAAAAATGTGAAAGGAGAAGGTCTGTGACTAAGTGGGGGATATTGTGAGGAGAGATGATTGTATTTTCCTGGTTTGGGGCGTAAGCAAAGGCCGTTCTGAGCAGTATTGCTGTAGTGACCAGTGGAGGTCCTGGGAGAGGTGACGTGGATCAGTGTCAAGAATCGAGCGGAGGTTGATTTTGGCAGCAGCGCAGATCACATCACAGGTGTCAGGATGCAATACAGGTCGGCATTTATGAGACTCCCCTCGAACTATTCCCAGCAGCTGATATGATGAGGGAAGACATAGAGAAAGCAACGGGATAATTTGCTCTTATAGGCTTGTGCCTATAAAAGAGAACGGTAGACTAAAATTGGTTTTAAAAAAAGGGGGAAGGAAAAATACTCCTTCTGTTACAGACTTCCAAACGGAGACTTTTTATTGCAACTGGCTATGGGGTTTGTAAATAATTTTGAAATTCATACAACAAAATATATCTTGCAGAGCAGTAGGAGCTGTTAAATGATAATTGAGTGGTGTCATATTGCGCTCATCTTTCATTTTTTGACCATTTAGTTTCACATTATGCATGAAATGAAAATGAGCCAATTTATTTCCACGTGTGATCCATTTCAGCTTTTTTTTTTTTGAGTTGGAAATTAAATTAATACTGCTCTTTGGCTCTGGTCTGCCAGTTCAGTGTTTCATCTGAGCTATGCTACATGTAGTGGCATCACATTTAATAATAACAAAACCCTGCAATTACAGAAAAGTTACCTAATTTAAATAATGTGATTTTAAATTAGCTTTCTCTGGCCAAAGAACTTACCTCTCCCGTTACAAAATTCATAAATGAGAGAAAAATACTATACTTAAAATGTTCTTTATATATAATTTTTGTAATGAGTTTTAGCATTGCAAACATAAATCACCGTTAACCAGAAATTTGGATTTTGAATGGCACTGTGTGCTTTAATTAAGCACTTTATTAAATGTATTTACATTTCCATTGGTCTTACCTCTTTTTCCCTTTTAATTCTGCTTTCTGGAAAAACCCCCAAAAGCTAGGCTTCTGTTTAAAACACTCATGTACTAACAATTTGAACTTCAATAGATTGTGGTTTTTAGCCTGATAGTGAATGCAGTAGCAACGTATGATCTCTAGTGATATTTTTAGGTGTTCCAGGCAAAAGTTAACGTTCTCATTTCAGGATCCCAGGTGTTCTTCAAGCATCTAGTGTTTTGCTCCTGGAATAGCACAGGTTTGCAGACCTAGCGATTCCATTTTTGTCTAACGTTTAGCTGCTGTTCCTGCAAATGTTCTGCCGCAGCAGTAAATGCGGCATGGTCCTCTATTTCTCGCTCTGCAAATGTCTGAAGTCCAGTTAGAACCACTTCGACAAGTCTTCTGAAGTGGCCTCTGCCACTGTCATATGTAAAAGCCGAACCATGGTTTTACATTTGTTCTAAATAATAACACTCGTGAGCAGATGTCAGGATTCATGTTTAGACAGTTGCTTTTTTTGGTTAAAATGTTGTTTAAAGTTTTTCTCTCCAACCTATATTTCTGTGTCCTTTAGGAGGAAAAAAGACATTCTAGATGATAGAGAAGCAGTAGCTCTTTTCCTTCTGTCTTAAAAATAAAATCCAAACCAATACAGTGAAGAAAAGAAGAAGTATTCTTAGAAAATTGTTTACATAAAATACTGTAGTCAGAAAGTGATAAAGAATAACTATTTTTTTAGCAGCTGGAGAACATCGGAATATAGTCTTCAATTCCCTTATGTGTTTTGTAATGCAGAATCCCTTTAAAGTAGCCTTACCAATGTACCTTAAATATATTTTAGAATTATTTTACCATGAAATTAGTTTTTCTCCATCATTGGCTTAGTTGAATCCTTCTTTTTGATCTATGCTGGGACATTAGAAGTGAAGCCGTGGCTGCACATACTATTTTAGTAGGTTTCTATCAAAATGTGTTCTGCAGCAGACCATACCCATTCGGAGCGGAGGTTATTAGCCTAGCCTGGCTGCCGTGTAACTGGCTTCTCCAGCACTCACCATGAGTCTTACTTAATTCCCACTCTCAACACTTCTGCCACCAGGTTGTATTTACATATTTATTGAGTGGAGGAAGAGCCCAGAAGAGAATTTCAATCTTGAGAAGTGCGGAACAGCAGACGGCTCTTCAGGCTGTCCTCTTGCCCTGCTAGTCATCGCTCAGCCCCATTTAAACTCCGGTCCCCAGAGTTTCCTCCCTAGGAAACAGCTTGCAAAATATTAACTGCCTTTTAACCTTATACATTAGGGACTGGAAACAGGGTTTTTTCTGTTGTTGTTTGGGTTTGGTTTTTTATTTATTTGAAGAGGGCTAAATGAAGCATTTAGAGGAAATAAATTGGTCTGGGTAGACCATGTTGGCTTAATAATATTTCAGTGTCCTTGTCTTACTAATGGCTTTTTTCTTTTCACTTGCAGGTAGTTAATTTTCTTCTCTTTGTTATTATTTTATTTTAAAGCATTACCTGATAATAGCTGTACAGAAAATTGTTTAATCTCTTTGATTTACACAGCCTGTTTAAGAATTTCTGTACTAAAACCAAAATGCACTTTATTACTTTTCTAAGTAAACTAAGGTTACAATGGAGCAGTTGAATCTTCTGTTAGTGGAAATGATTTTTTCATAAAATTGTGATATTTACTTGCCATTTTACTTCTGGATATTCTGTAGTACTTTCAGGTGGAATGCATTTTTTTCCTCCTTTTTTTTATTTTATTTTTAAACAATAGTTTCAAGGAAGAAATTAAGGAAATTAATAAAAGATGTGGTAGCTGGATTTCAAAGGTTTGAGAACCTTACTGCAATTTTTGATAACTAGTCTTCCTCTGAAGTAAAATGCCACAAGTGACTTTCTTTTGAAGTGGGAGAGTTTAAGGCTGACCTAATATGGATTTTGTGAGAACAGGGAACTCAGAGCATAAAGAGAATTTGGACAATTTCTTAAAGGTAGACCATGGCAGAATCTGATCCACATCAGAGATCTCTCTTACATCCTTGCATATGGCTAACATTGAGTGGAATCACTGAACGAAGGCCAGATTTTCCATGAGTGGTACTGTAAGAACAGGAAAAGAAACCTTATTTTTTGTATGATATTTTATCTATTGCAGTAGGTTACCTTTGGGCAGCACATGCAGAAAGCACTAGGGCTCTGCTTGTCTTCATCCACCATTGCAGACAGAGGGACTAAACAAATTCAGCATCTGTTTAGAATAAAAACCTTGGTTAAGACATGCATTAAAACTAGTTCAGTTTAAGTGTGTGTATCTGAACACTGTTTCTTTAAGCAGCTGTGGGCAGCAAAACTACTCAAATTCTTAGGTACTGAAGTTTTGTGCTTTCTGAAGAAAGGGCAACTGGTTAGAGGGTGATCCTGACTGGTCTGTTTTCATATCTATTCTTGTGTAAATTGACATAAAAATAGGCGAAATGTTGCTTCCAATTTCTGTTGATCAGTAAAAATGTTGTCAGTAACCAACAGATACTAGTTCACCTGTGTTTCGGATGTCTCAGTTCAGCAGGATCTCCTTACTACCATTACCTATGATTACAGTACATGAATTTTTGCAGAACAGCTTCATCAGGGTTGCAGTCAGAGACCCTCACAAGGGTGTGCCTGACCATGGCTTGGAGTACTTACTGACATGTCCTTATCACGAAGGCTGGGCCACATGCAGCAAACTGGACCTATTGCATAGAACCATAGAATGGCTAGAGTTGGAAGAGACTTTCAAGATCATCCGGTTCGAACTCCCCTGCAGTGGGCAGGGTCACCTCCCACTAGAGCAGGTTGCTCAAAGCCCCATCCAGCCTGGCCTTGAACACTTCCAGGGATGGGGCAGCCACAGCTCCTCTGGGCAACCTGTTCCAGTGTCTCACCACCCTCATAGTGAAAAATTTCTTCCTCATATCAAATCTAAGTCTTTCCTCTTTCAATTTAAAACTGATACACCTCATGCCATCACTACACATACGCGTACAGAGACCCTTTCCACCTGCTCTGTAGGCCTCCTTTAAGTATTGAGTAGTGCTGGGGTGTCACCTGGCATGTGGATTCAGCAATTCAGCTATGCCAAGGGCTGGTATCAGAGATGTAGTCTTGTTCCCTAAATCTGGGAGCCTGGATCTTAACCTGAATTTAAAGATACATATATTTGTACCCTACTGTTGTCCAACACTTTAATAATTGGGAGGGCTACATACACTGTGACTTAATAGTTCAATAATTTGTAAAATACATTTCCATTTTAATGCAGCCTGCTAGCAGCAGGGCAGTTTGGCTTTCATCCAGCAACTAAAATGTGACATGATGCATGAACATACAGTTTTTAATTTATTTATTTTTAAATATGCTTGTTGATATTTTTAGAAAGTGTGCGTGTTGACCTGAGCAGCTGGGTGGGTGCCTGTCCATAGCTGCCTGCTAGGTGCTCCTTTCTGGACACCTCTTCCCATCGTGTGTCTTCATGCTGAACAGGAACAGCAATGAGCAATGGAGCCCTGTGTTAGGTTTTTGTGTCTGCTGCCTGGACAGACTCAGGCTATGACTTTGCATGTTTGGGAAACCTCTTTTATGGAAGCCAGGTGTGTCTGCCTGTGGGTGGTGGCTTGCAGGCTTGGGACCTTGCCTGCTCCACTACCATTGTGTGCATCCAGGAACAGCAAGTGTGGTTTCATTTTGTTGGGATTTTGACTTGCTGTTTGGACAATTTAATCAATCCTGAATGTAAATCAGCTCTCTGCTTCCACGGTTAATTTTTCACTTGGTTTAAATTATTTGTTTTTCCTAACCTGCTCAGGCCTGATTTTTCTTACTTTTCTGTGGATCTCTGCTTTTACCTTGTCACTTGCCTCAGTAGGTCTAACCATCCCTAGGTAACTGGGCTTTCTGTTTGGCTTCAGGTTTTTTCTGATTTGTCTGTGGAAAAAAAAAAAAAAGTAGAATCATAGAATTGTCAAGGTTGGAAAAGACCTTTAAGATCGAGTCCAACCATCAATCTAACTCTGATAAAAACCATCACTAAATCATGTCACTGAGCACTATGTCAGCCTGTCTTTTAAATACCTCCAGGGATGGTGCCTCAACCGCTTCCTTAGGCAGCCCATTCTAATCCTTAATCACCCTTTCAGTGTAAAAATTTTTCCTAATATCTAGTCTGAACCTTCCCTGGTGAGGGAATGTCCTCTTTTCCTATTGCCTGTGATTTGGGAGAAGAGACCAACCCCCCACCTCTCAGGAACCTTCTTTCAGGTAGTTGTAGAGAGCGAGGTCTCCCCTCAGTCACCTAGTTCTCCAGGCTGAACAACCCCAGCTCCCTCAGCCTCTCTTTGTAAGACTTTACTCTCTGGACCCCTCACCAGCTTTGTTGCCTTTCTCTGGACCCGCTCCAGCATTTCAGTGCCTTTTTTTGTGGTAAGGGGTACAGAACTGTATCCTGTACTTGAGGTGAGGCCTCGCCGGTGCTGAGTACAGGGGGATGATCACCCCCTGAGTCCTACTCATACACTGTTCCTGATACACGCCAAGATGCTGTTGGCCTTCTTGGCCACCTAGGCACGCTGCTGGTGTTCAGATGACAGTTGACCAACACCCCCCAAGGTCCTTTTCTGCCAGGCAGCTTTCCAGTCACTCTTCTCCAAGCCTGTAGTGTTGCCTGGGGTTGTTGTGACCCAACTGTAGGACCTGGCACTTGGCCTTATTGAACCTCAGCCCGTTGATCCAGCCTGACCAGAACCCTGTGCAAAGCCTCCGTATTCCTCAAGTAGATCAACACTCCCACCCAACTTGGTGTTGTCTGCAAACTTACTGAGGGTGCAGTCGGTCCCCTCATCCCCTCATGCCATCTAGTGGCAGAACCTGCTCTGCTTTCTCCCCTGAAACTCGGTGGTTTCTGGAGTTCCTGACCCTTGCTTTTCCCCTCTCCTGCCTCCTGGGAAAGGGACACTGCGTTCTATAACAGACCAGGAATGAACAGGCTCTCCATTCAACTGTCTCCCGGTGAAGGTAGGTCTCTGTATGTGAGGAACAGTGACTGAGGGGTATGTGCCTTTGCTGGCTAGATGGGTTACTAGCCTTAGGTAGTATTAGTAGTAACCATTACTCAAATCAGGCTGGGAAGCGGGGCAACATTCGAGATGCATCTTTGGGCAGTCAGTTTCCCTGATACTAATGTGTTCGGTGGTTCCTGCCACCCTGCTGCGATGCCCCAGCATGCAGCCCAGTCAGACAGCGCTGAGATCTCAGGCATGGCCCTAAGCCCAGCACGGTTATTTTAAAACCTGCAATGTTCTCAGGTGCAAAGAAAGAAATAAAATAAATCAATAACAAACAGATAGGTAAATATGCTCTTCCCTCCCTCAGCCTTTGGGCAGGAAAAGCAGGACAAAATGTAAACAAGGTTTAAATGCCACAAGTAAACCAGTAAACATTCTGATTAGTCACAGTTTTTTTTAGATACCTTTTTATTTATTTAGAAGGGTAGATATTTTTATTTATTTTTAGAGGATCACAGAGAGGAGAATGACTGATTAACTCAGTGTTGTTGTTTCAGTCGGGACACTGTTCACCTCTCTTTTCACTAATGTATGTTGTTACCTGTTCACGTTGATTGCCTTCTCTTCTGTATCTTCTGGTGTGTCAGCTGCTGATGCATGTTGTTTTGCAGGCAGAGACTCAGCTTAAACTGATTTCAAGTATTCACAGATGCTTTGTTTTCCTTGTAATCTTTCACCTGTATGCTTCTTAGCTTCCTTGGACAATACTAAGCTGTTAGTGTTGTTTTTTAGATCTGTCTGAACAAATTTACTTGTAGGGAAGAAAGAAAAATCTACCTGGGTTGCACTCAGACAGACTGGAACACGCCAAGATATCAGAGCGCTGTGTAATAGCAGCGTGTGAGTAATAAATCAGCTGAATATAAACTTACGCTGGAGGAGGGATAATGCTACTTGAGCTAACAAGTATTCGTTACTTGTTCTGAAGGTTTGGTTTCTGCTTAATGTAGCCTAACATAGGCAAGCTCACAGAGCGAACACTAATATATAAGAAGGATGTTTGTTCAACGTAATACTAATTTGAAATACATGATCAGAAGTGTTGAGTGCCTGGGTGGTAGGTGAAACTCAGTTTTTGTATGAAATATTAAGGTGTATTTTGAGGTGGGAGAGGAGGAATTATCCTAATTTTATATATGTGGCAATGAGCTCTGAATGTTCTATTTCCATCAAGGAAAAGAAAATCTTGGAATTATAGCAGGTATTTTTATAAGAGCATTATCTCTGTGCTCAACAGTAATCAAAACACCAGAATATTGGGGATGATTATGTGGAGAATAAAGAATAGAGCAGGCAGCACTTCAGAAACGTATGACTTGTATCATTCTGGACCCCTGCAGAAGGTACAAAGCAGAGTAATAAAGTAAAAATGTATGGAAGAGTTCTGCACAAGTAAATGATTAAATAAAACAGGACTTACCGTACTTGGAATCAGAGGATTGAGCTGTTGAAATAATGAGCACAAATGGAAAAGGCAAATAGCAAGTGGTTCTCATTCAGACTATTTGTCTCCCACCAGATCTCAGAGGCAAAACATGAAACTGGCAGATGGCAGGTTCAGAGCAAAGGGACATGCTTCCTGTGTTGCGTGATCAAGGATATTATATGTTCCAGACATTTATGTGGGTTCAGGAAATGAAGTGAAATTGGGTAAAATGAAATAAAAGTGTGTCACAAACCTCTGTGAAAGCATACAGGTACTATGCCTGTGACTCGGGGCGATAGTGATCTGCATACAGCTGGGAGTGTATCCCTAGAATGTGTCTCTGTGCGGTATTACTTTGTCCTTTTGCTGAAGATCCTGAGCCAAAAGACCCTTTGGTCTGACTTAGTAAGACTGCTCTTCTCTCTCTTTCGCTATGTGTGGGAGTCTAGAGTTCAAAAGAGCAGCGCAGTTCGGTTCATTCTGTTGTAACATGTATCTCAATGGATCTTCACAATGCACCAGTCCATCAAGGGCTCTTGACCAGAACCTTGTAATCTCCTGGTTCTTTTCTGTTCGTTGCCAGGAATAAGTCTAAGCTTCTTTTCTTTGCCCTCAGTATTGTAGTATAATAGGTTGTAGAGTATATTAGATTTGTTCAGTTGTTTGGGTTTTTTTAATTGTCCGTGTGTTTTATACTCTGAGTACCCTGTGCAGGCCTAAATAACATAGCTACAAAAATAGCAAAAGAAGGGGTGTGTGTGTGTGCAGATGAGCTTTTTATCATATAAGCTAACGGAAGGAGAACTTCAGCAAGAATGAGGGAGGGGGGAAAAGTCCACTGAGATCTGAAATGAGATGGAAAGCAATTAAAGCAGAGGGAGGGGGAAAAGGGAAATCTGATTAAAGATAGGGGATTCTGGTGATGTGACCTTTCATGGCTGCTGCATCTTCAATGGCCAATGCAAAGTGAAGAGCAGGCTTGATTGAAAGGGCAACACGACCTGAGATTGGTTGCCACACATCAGTAACAGAGATCAAAACCAAGGAGAAGGCATTGCACTGTGCAGTAAAACAAAGGAAGAGCAAATGTAGATGTGAGGGACTAACGCCGTGGTGGCCTTTGTCTAAGGGTTGCGGAGCCGGAGAGCTCTGAGGTGGGTGTGAAGAAAGCTGCAAGCAATTTAACTATAGCTGAAAATGTAGCAGAGGCTTGTGCAGTGTTACAGCGGCAGTAGTGAAATAGGGACAATTTGCTGTCCGTGCTGTAGATTTCAGAGACTGAAGCTGTAATTCAGCACTGGAGTGTAATATGTGTTCAGCTCCCAAATCAGGTGTTAGATGTGCCTGTGCTGGCTTGGCTGAGAAGCCGTGCCTCTCGCCTGTTAAATGACACATTCGCCACTTCTGGTGGATGCGTAACTGTGGCATGAATTTGGAGGAAGGAGATGGAGGGGCTCTACAGCTGAGTGAAAGGCAAAGCCTTTGCTGTAGTACCTTTCAGCTCTCTCTCACACTCAACTGCAAGGTCTCTATTCTACCAGGGCCATCATTCTGTGCTGGAAGAAAAACTACTGTTAAAAGTTGCAATTTCATGCAGCTGTGGTGACCCTATCATTTCTCTCCCCAGGCTCCTCTGGGTGGCCTGCAGGATCCCAGTGAGCACTGGTTGGTGTTTTCCTGACCAAACAGCAGAGGTGGCCAGTGCTGCAGGGAAAGAACATACATCTTCACTGAGGTGTGGGGGTTTGGGGTGGGAGCACCAGTTACGTTTCCTTTTTGTTGAAATCCTGGAGTGAAAATAATAACCCCACAATCCTGTTTCACTATCGTCACGCTTTTTTTTTCCCCTTGCCTCATGGTATGTGCTTTCTGTAAGTATAGCTGCCTCGTGTGGCAGCACGCATCCATGACCCAGAACTCAGGGTGGGCTTTTAAAGACTCCAACTGGGTCCCTTCCTGGCACAACGGCCTCCCATTGCTTTCGGCATCTTTATTCTCTCTCTCTGCATTGCCTTCTAATTGGGCTGGAAGCACACAGGATTCCTGGGGTAATGATACTGGCCTGACTCTGATAGCAGGGTTGAGGGCTATGGGGTGGGGGATGTTGGACAGCTTTCCTCTGCTAACGACACCTCTCAAAATAGTTTCCTTGAGGGGGAAGTGCAGCCTTCCAGTCTAGAGTGGACTGCCATCCATTCTTTGTTAGCCCTCCAGGTTTTCCATTAATTAACAAATTTTCAGTCATAAATAGCTGGCTCAAAAGCCTTTCTTGTGTTATCTGCGAACATCCCTAGCATTCATGTAAGTTGTTGTCTGTTTTCCTACAACTCTGAATTTGATTAGTTATTGAGATTTTAGATAATTTCTTTTGTGTAGATCTTCTTTCTCTTGCCTAAAAAAGGCTCGTATCTGCTTCAACAGTTTTACTCTTTCCTGGATTCATTTGTTTCAGAACCTTTTTCTGCTTTGGGATCTTCCCTAAAAAGGCCAAGGTTTCCATCTCCTTTTCACTCAGAAAAGAGTGATCCATGCCTGAGCAATCAAACTTCAGTGGGGAACTGGGAATGAGAATTAGATCCTGAAAATTTCTGAGAACATGGGGCCATCTGATAATGCCAAAGTCATAATCTAAGCAAAAATGGTTGAAACTCTACATGCCTGTGCTCTTCTTATTCTCAAATTGAACTAAAACCAATGATTTGAACTGGGACAGTAAATGGGATTACCCATTCCCTGACTTTCAACCGTGTCGATGGAGAAAATCAGGAATGGCTGTGTTGGAGCAAATCGGTGACACCTTTTTTCGAATATCCCCCATCTGGTGTTGATGTGCAATAAGTATCTGTCTTAGCATATTCTGTGAAGCACTGTGGGGCTTTATGCTTTTTTTTTAATTTTATCTGTTGTAATTGTGTATTCACATCATTTTATGTAAGTACATAATCTCATTTTGAATCCCTCTAAGCTTTTTGGATAACATATACACATCTGTCAGCCTCTTTTCCATATGTATATGCATGGAACAACTTTCATGGTTAATTATGCATGGTTTAGAAATATAAAGAACCCCACCCTTTAATAAAGTAAAAATAAAAATGTTAAATTAGGATCTTTATTAATTTTAAATGCGTTGTCTTCACCTTTCAGTTTCATTCTTTGTTCACTTGCTCTTCTGAGATGATAAATAGAAACCAGTTACTGTATCATTTCTGCATTGATTCATGATGTACCCTACTTTGCTTGCTTCTGTCCTATCTGTCTCTCAGGTTTCTGTTTCTTAGGAGGCACCTTAAATAACTCTTGCGTTTTTTCATTGCCCACATCTAAATTTTACATTCTGCCTGCTAGAGATTTTTATTTTTGAGATAGATGACAAGAAATATCAATTATTTATTCTATGTTAACCTGCATTATAGCAGGGTAAAACCAGACACTGAATTAGGATTTGTTCATTTGCCCAGTATGACCAAGTTCTTGGGAAATAGATTGTTGTAAGTGGGCAGGAATTGTAAATGTGTGATGCCTTACACAAGCTCCTGGAAAAAGTGAGCAACAACCCAGATAGTTTGCTGAGGAATTTTTCACAGAATTACAAAATCACAGAATGATACAGGTTAGCAGGGACCTTTGGAGATCATCTAGCCCAACCCCCCTGCCAAAGCAGGTTTTGGTTCTTCAGATTTTTAACAAGTTGTTTGGAGAGCTCGGTTTTCAAAGTGAGCTGGAAACCCCAGGCAGGTTCTGTAGCAAAAAGAATGATAACAGTTTGCACAAATATTGATCAGTTTAAGAAATCTAGTGCTTTAGAGGGTGGGAAATCTTGTTCCACACCTACTAGATGTTCTCTTCCATTATCGGACTGGTCTCACCCAGCCTCCTGCACCTACTTTTAAGACTACTGCTGGTCAGGAGCAAGTATTGCTTAGTCTCATAAGTATTCCAAGGGTGTTTAGGCAGCACATACAGTAATAGCATTACACACACCTTTTCCCATCTTAATTGCAAGCCTGATTGTGTACGGCTTCTAAGTAAGCAAGTTTACTGTTCATACTGCTTGTGGGCCTGCCTCCTTGCTTTGCCAGGACACGCAGCATATAAATGCTACCTCTTGCCTTTGGCCATCACCCCTGCTGATTGCATCAAGCAAGACCTGGGAAAGACTGCAGTTTTCAAAAGAAAAGTCATGGCAACTTGCGGTGTCAAAGAGAAGAGAACCCTTAAATTTGACCTTAAATTTATAGAATGAGTGGAAAATACGCTGCCATCAGCATCTTCGGTGCTTCTTCCTTCGCTTTTCTAAAAAGTGGTGATAAAAGTACAAATTGATTTTCACTAGTCTTGTTAAAAGTCAGCAATTGTTTTTACTGCAGAAAAACACCTGGTAAATTATGTTCTGAACCAGGTTAATTACTAGCTTTTTTGTCATTATATCAAGTGCTTTTATGTTTACTGAGGAAAAGCACTATGTGGGAGCATAGATAGTGTTACAGAATATAAAACTCTTAATTTAATTTCCTCTTGCTTTCCCTTTGATCTGATCATTCTGAATGGCAAATCTATTATCCAAGTAAGCACTGGGAACCTTGACTTTTACTTGGTATGTATTCCATTCTAGCAGGTAAGAAACTGGCTTGTAAATATTTCTGCAGCATAATTTTCACCTATGCCCTTCTTAGAGCAGACAACAGTGTTTTCATCTTGCACTGTGCAAGATGCTTTTAATTAGTTTAGCGTAGTCAGCTATGAATCATTTGCTGTCCGTGAATGCTGTCATTACGCTACTCTGAAGAAGTGTGAAAGAATCCAGTTAATGACCTAGCCATTTGGACATCCTCATAGCTTCCAGTTGCTTTTTTGTTTCAGTAGCAGCAATAAAAAAGTTTGTGGTTCACAGTCGTGACAACATTTATATCAAACAGCTCTTACTATGTGTCGTGGGTACGGGTGTACGTGACGACATTCAGATACCTAATGTGGACAAAGTTATGTAATGGTTTCAAGAAAAGTAATGATCACTCAGGATGGTGCCTTTCTGAGGTTCAAGAGAGTAGTACAGAGCTGCTGTCTGTTAAAGCTTAAACTGCTAGCAAGGAGACTAACTCTTTGAACTTTACCCTGGGTGTTTGCTTTCCTCGGCTTGTTTCCCTGGTTCAAGGCCAGGCTGGATGGGGCTTTGATCAACCTGGTCTAGCAGGAGGTGTCCCTTCCCGTGGCAGGGGGGTTGGAACTCAATGATCTTTAAGGTCCCCTTCAACCCAAACCTTTCTGTGATTCTTTCCTGAATGTAGTTTGTTCAGAAGTCTATCTTCATCTATTTGAGAATTCTCACTGTAGTTTACAAACATTACAGTCGGTAGATGGTGTGAGCTTCTCAAATGGTCAGGTTTTAAACTCAAGGAAAAAACACTCATGTTCGCGTCACACCTGAACTCACACGCTTTAAAACTCTGCTTTACATCTTGTTGTGCGAGTTCTGTAAAATGCTACATTGCTAATGCTATGGATATTTATACAAGGACAGTATGGGCCATGAATTAAACTCTGGATCTTTAAAGGATGGGTTGAAGCATGTTTGTTTTGGCATCATGTTCTTTGATCTGAGTTATTCTCAGAAAATTAAGTGTCTGAAAGTAAATTTCAGGAAGATAAATGTGATCTGCTTCAGTAAATAATGCATTTACTACTTTATGAGGAAGGTGTATTTTCTTGTTGATTCTATTATTTGATTAATGTGCCCAAAATATTTGGGGAAACAATAATAACTGAAAGTTGGGAAGTCAAAGAATTATGAAGTATGTGTTTGATCAGGAGTGATAGTACATAAGAGAATGCGTATAAAAATTACTTGTTTTGCTGCATTTTACACATCGGGCTGTACCCAGCGGGGGAAGGCATGAAGGAGAATTTAACCCTTTCCCTTCACAATCTTCTCAACTCTCTCCCAACAGTATTGGGTGTAGGTGCTTCCCTGTGGCTTTGCAGTGGTCCCTGCCTTTGCTTTTGCCAATAGATCTATGATACATGATTGAATTAATAGTAACAGGGAAGAATACCATGTTCCTCTCCTTGTACACAACAGGCAAGGTATGGAGCAGAGTAAAGACGCTGCAAGGCATAAAGCCCACAAGGCAAAAGGACTCATACTAACTGATAAATACTTGTTACAAATATACTACAAATAAGTAAATATTTATCTGCTGAATTTAGAGAGGAAGAAGAAAATTTGACTGATGTTTGTCTTCGCTTGGGTTTTCTTAAGTGTGTGGATTAAAAATTAGGCTCTCCAAGCAGAGCAGGAAAAATNGACTCACCTAGAACAGAGCTGAAGAGAGCTGGTGAAGAGGGCTGGTTTTCTTAAGCGTGTGGATTAAAAATTGGGATCTCCAAGCAGAGCAGGAAAAACGGGAGTTCCAAATGTGATGGAATTGGGCACCAAGCTTCTTAATGCTTGCCTTCAGTTAAAATAACTGGGTATAATTGCATCTGAAAATGTTTGGGAAAAAATACGGGGGAACCAGCAAGAACCTGCTCTAGAGGGAGCTTAGAGTCTAATGATTTAAAGAAATAGCTAACGTACTTAAAGGATATTCAGTGTTTGGATGCAAGTATGTGTATTACAGTATTTAGTGTTGTTGGTTCAGCACCCAAGGGCTTGTGCAAACATTTCTCTGGCAAACTTCTGAAACATTAAAGCAAATGCACAACAAGAAGGGAAAGGCAATTTGAATTCAATAGAAACTAGTACTTGGAGAGGAGAATGCCAAGAAAACACTGAAATGGAGCAGTACAGCTATATTCTGGAGTTAAATTCTTGCCAGTTGTTTAAGAAGCTATCAAGACAATAAAATCTGGATATAAATACTTAAATTGCATGCTAACATTCACATACGCTAAAAAGCAAAGGTATATTTGAAGATATCTTACTTAAAATGCAGGAAACCTCAGACTCCCTGGGAATCATCTCAACAGAAATCTTTTGGCTTGTGCTTGTCTTCTCAAAGAGGCCAGTGCAGTCCTCACAAACCTCCCCCCCATTCTATAGCACGTTTGATTTTTGGAATGTGCTCGTGTGAAAAGCCTGCTGCTTCCTTCTTTTCAGGCCAGAGAACGACACAAGCGTGGTTAGATTTATTTGTAGCTAAGCACAGGAGGTCTCGTGCAGCCTTGTCCTCCCTTCTGCCCACCAGGCAGTGACTCACCTAGAACAGAGCTGAAGAGGGCTGGTGCAATAAATATCTGGTAGTCTTGCAGCTTCTGCTGTTAAATTGGCGGCGGCTATTTTTGTAGGTAGCAGTTTGGATGCAACTGAATCGGTGACAATTTGGGGAATTACAAAAGCCTTCCTCTCAGACAGAAATAACAATCTTTTTATATAAATGCTTGTTAGTCCTGAAACTCCTGGATACAAACTGTAGATATTAGGAGGCAATGGCAATTCTCGGGTGTACACTGACCTCTGGAGAGTCAAGTCAGAGATGCTGAAACGTGAGGTCAGTTGTCTCCAGAGCTGAAAACTTGTTTTCTGTAATTTTTCTAGATCCAGTTTTATTACGATACCTGGTTATTAGTTACATTTTGTCATTTTCTGTAGTTCTGCTTGGGCTGTCATTAAGCGTGAACTGGTTCATTTGACCTTCTCACCATCAGACTGGATAATTTCAGCCTTAGGGGTCTTCTCTAATCTACACCCTTGATGCTCGGGCTGCAATAGGTAGGTTTCAGCATTGCAGCATTTAAGCTTTACACACTTGGCCCTTTAGAACAGAATTCACAATCTGGGGTTGTGTGCCTTCATGCTGTATGTAGTGGATAGGACCTAGGTTCTTTGTGGTAGTTTTCATGACAGGCAGCATACCAATAATAACCAAAGCCAAGTAAGAGCTTGTCTGCATCTGGGATGCTTTTGCTTCTGATGCGGACAGAGGAGGACACAGTTGTGATTGCAGAACAAGCATTCAGTGTGGAGCATGACACTGAAGCCCAGTGGTTGGACATCCACAAGGAGCAAGCTGCCCAACCCATCCTGCTCTCGGGACTGCTCCTGCAGACACCCTTGTCCATATCCCTGTTCTTATTGCTGATTTGCAGTGTCCTGGTCCCATCTACTTACCGCCTCTGAACCCAGAATGAGGTGCCTTTACCCACTCTCACCCCCTGTTCAACACCACAGTTTCAACAGAAGGCATTAAAACACCTACTCTAACTCGTAATTCGGTGGTCACCATCCACTTGAGTGGGTTGCAGCAAGCAATAAACTGGAAGACTGTTCCAGTCCATGTAGGTGTTATGAAAAACATTGGAGAAAGTTCTTTATACAGCTATAGATAAGGCTGTGCAAGTCTGGGTCACAGAATGGAAGGGATTGGAAGGGAGACTATCAGAATCCTAAGAAGGCTATCAGACCCGTCAAGCATGATTCCCCTTTGGTGAATCAATGCTGACTCCTCCCAATGACCTTTTTTTTTTTCTTCTACATGCTTGAAGATGACATCCAGAATGAGCTATTCCATCACCTTTGCAGTGATGGAGGTGAGGCTGACCAGCCTGTAGTTTCCTGGGTCCTCCTCCTTGCCCTTTTTGAAGACTGGAGTGACGTTGGCTTTTCTCCAGTTCTCAGTTTGCCTAAATGATCTCTAACCCAGTCCTCTTCAATCAAGAGGAAGTCTTCCTTTCTCCAGACTTTTTCTCTTACCTCCAGGATCTTGGACTTGGCTGACCTTTAGCAGTAAAGACTGAAGGCACTCAGTAACTGCCTTCTCTGCATCTTCTGTCACCAGAGTACCCACCTCATTCAGCAGCAGACCCACATTTTCCCCTGTTGTCTTAGAATCATAGAATCATAGAATCATTCAGGTTGGAAGAGACCCTTTGGATCATCAAGTCCAACCATCAGCCCTACTCTATAAGTTCTCCCCTACACCAGATCCCTCAACACCACATCTAATCTACTCTTAAACACAGTCAGGGAGGGCGACTCCACTACTTCCCTGGGCAGCTGATTCTAGTGTCTGACCACTCTCTCCGTGAAAAATTTTTTCCTAATGTCTGGCCTAACCCTATCCTGCTGCAGCTTGCAGCCATTCCCTCTTGTTCTGTCGCTCATTGCCCGTGAGAAGAGACCAGCACCAATCTCTCTACAGTGCCCTTTCAAGCAGTTGTAGAGAGTGATGAGGTCTCCCCTCAGCCTCTCAGCCTCAGTCTTTTTGCTACTAATGTACTACAGGATATACCCTTCTTGTTGTCCTTGATATCCCTTGCCAGATCTAATTCCAAGCGGGCCTTAGCCCTCCTTGTTGCATCTCTGTATCCTCTGACAACATTCCTGTATTCCTCTCAAGTGGCCGTTTCCCACATTCTTCTATTTGAGCCTTTCCAGAAGTTCATTGCTCATCCATGCAAGTCTCCTGCCTCCTGTGCAAACTGTGAGTCTGGCCTTCACTGAAAACTCAATGTATGCCACAAGGTAGATACCAAGCTACAGCAGGGTACACTTCTTTATGTCCCTCTCCCCAGTATTTCCTGCTAGCTGGTTTACTTCTGTGGAGTTATAGGAGGTGATGGACATCGGGGAATATTCATGCAGCACCTGAGGATGACAGGACATGGTCACTCTTGGCATTACTGCACCTGAACTCTTTGTGCAACTCTCTTGAAAGCTGTCACTGATGGCTGATCAAGACTTCAGTGAACAAGGAGCATGCTTGGCTGATTTCAGGTGGTTGATGTTGCTCCATTGCTGTTTTAATAGCAGTCATCAGTACAAAGCCAAAATCAGGGCAGTGAGCTTGGAAAGTCCATAGGAGGTTTTTCCTTCTCCGCATGCTTCCATTTACAGTAATTCATAGCAATTTGGTCTGTCTAGCAGAGGTAAATAATTTTGCTGCCACCTGGGATATTTGTTGGCTGATTCCGCACTTTGTTACCTAAGGGTTAATAATCTCTCATCGATATGTGGAGGCTAATACAGTAATACTTTTATCTGCATGAGGAGAACAGAGGTTTGTCTACACAGTTCAGGAAAACTAATCCAAATTGATTTTTAAAGTAGATTAATTAAATTGGGTTCCATCCTTCGAATTCAATAAATGGCCAGATTTATGTTAGTTAAATTAGATCAAATCCTTGTTTAACCTTTCTGGTTCAGAATTGCCATGGCTTTAATTTGATTTATTTTAATTCACTTAAAAATTGAGGGAAACATAAGTGTGCTCACTTATATTCCAAATCAAAAACTTTGATCTAATTTAACTAGATAACTTTAAAGCCAAATGCTCCTTTAATTGGGATTGAAGTTGAGTGTCTTGAATTATTTTGAATTGTGAATTCAATAATACGAATTATTCCAGTTTTTAAATGGTAAAACATAAATAACATCTGATGAAATTAATGTATTCTTGCTATGGCTGAAAGCCTTGTTTGCATCCTCAACAAGTGTGTAAGGATTAAAGAGGCTGCTAGTATTTGACAACAGAAGACTTAATTTTATCTGCTGATAAAAGTGGTACTATTAATTCACTGTAATTTGGAAATGTGTATGCAAATTACCTGATGGATAGAGCTATCAGAGCTTGGCCAGCACTAACAGCCAAGAGTCGTCCAGCTATATCTTACATCTGTGTGTATCCGTGTGGTATGTAAAGTAAGCTCTCTGCAGTCTATTGCCTAACCTTCCTACGCTTTAAATGCAAAAGATAATGATATGTGTCATGAAAAGACTGTGTGGGGGTTGGTAACAATATGTATGTGACAATTCCGTCATTCCATGTCCCCGGTGCCTTTGGCACTCTTGGTGGCCGGGGAGCTGGCCTGGCCTTGACAGGGGCCTCTAGAGCAGAACAGTTGAATATTTAGTTACGGACACCGGGAGCAAAAGTGAGGTCTCTGATGTGCTCTGTTAACTAAGGTATTAGTCAGACAAACAGTTTTTCAGCCATTCTTTCCTGATGTATGTGGCAAGCCTTGGTGGCATATTGCTTATTTATCACCGATAAACTGTTCTTGCACAAAACTTTTTTTTATTTTGGTTATATATATTCTGTCTCTCACTGCTGTGGGCTTTTGATAACATTAAGATTTATATTTACCCACGGTTTTGCCTGACAGTAGTTGAATCACAATAAAATTCCTGTAAATTTTGGGTGGTCAGATGAAAACTTAGAGCTATAACCAATGTATTAATCGATGCCACCCATAAGAATGTTATAGGTCACAGCAAAAATTGATATAAAAATTATTTTATCGTGTTATCTTAGTGAATGGCATAAAATATTTCCTATGTTTCCTTATCACTGGTAATACATCAACATTGGTTCATCTTCCTTTGTAGTCTGTTGCTAATCGATACATTATTTTCATTTGTGGTTGGGTTTGTTTTTTTTTCAAGGAGTGTGTGATCTAGAATCAAATTAATCTTTGTGGAAGAGTGAACCTGTATGCTTTTTGGATTCAATCATTCACGTTTCTTCAAATGTCTGTTTTTGTTTGGCTGGAAAACTGCTTTCTGAATTTATAGATGGTTTTTTTTCAGAACATTATTTTACTACTGCCTAATGACAAAAGCAATTTAAATTTAGAGACCATTTTGACATGGGAAGCCACTAGTACTGGTGAATTGAATATATAGTCTTCCCAGCTGAGCAGATAGGTTGCTTGTAGAGTCCAAACTATGGTAACAAAGCAAGCATAGTATGTGGCACAGTTAAGTCTGCCGTTATCCCAGAGAAACACCTCATACTCTAGAACCATGGTAACGACAGATGTGTTGCCCTGTTCGATGCCTTATGCAATGCTGCAAAAATAAGGCCAGCTACCCGGGCCTGTAGATCTGCATTGAAAAGATGCTTGTTTGAAAATTATACTGTATTTTTTCAAGATAGAAACATTGGATGGCCTGTTTGCCTTCTGAAATTCAGCTCCCAAACTGCTCTGGTGTTGTTGGCTTTCTAAAGTGTTGGCTAATCAATTAGAAGCAGTAGGATAAGAATTGGTGACAAATCATGCATAGTTTACTATGAAATATGAGCATATCAAATGTTCTGATGTATAGTCTACATGCTAAGTTTTTTTCATTTGTTTTGGAGCATCCTTAGCTATGAAATTATTAAAAAGAAATTAGTGTCTTAAAAAAGAATATGAAAACCCCAAAGCAATATTCAATGGCTGAATGGATGTCAGAACTAGTGAAAGTCTTGTCAATTTACCTTTGAGTCTTTCACTCCTCTTTATGTTATTCTCCAAGTAGACTGTGATCACCCTCAAGTATTGTTCGTGTAGCTGATGTCCTCTGCTAGAAAAAATGCCCTTCTGTTTTTTGATGCTTTTAAAACCACTGGGTGCAACTTTTTCATGTTTTTGTTCTAGCAAAAATGTGAAATTTTTTGTACCTGTTGTGGTTTCAGCCAAAATTACCAAAACCAGACTGACAGCCTGTTTTACCTCAAACCAGGACAGTACCTTACGTGAATTCTGGTGTATGAGGCACAAAGAGTGGGATTTCAGTAGCTGGGTGCTGCCAGCAGTACCCCTTGCAGAAGGAGGCCAGGAAAATCCTGTGCTAGACAGACAGTTCAAGCCAGCTCTGAAAACACCCCATGGTGTGCCAAAAGTTCAGCCAACCAGGGCAGCATATGATGCTTCTGCCTAGACACTTTTAGGAAAAAGCCTCAACTGCTTGGAGCAGGAGACATAAGAGGAGATGGGTGAGGAGATAAGCAAAGACATGTGTTTGGAGAAAAGGGAGGAGGAACAGAAGAGAAATGTGGAAGAGGACATTGGTGGAGATGCAACTGGAGATGCCTGCCTGGAATCAGATACTCCTTGGCAGAGGGACACTCCCGATAGAACTTTGGCCTGTAGGCAATGGATGCTGGAGCTAGGAAACACCCAAACGGGGACTGTGTCTTATGGAGGGACCTGTGCAGAAGCAAGGACACCCCTAAACGGACTGCAGCCTATGTAGGACCCATGCTGCTTCAGATACACCTGCAAAGGGGTTGCTGCCCATTACCCACACCAGAGGAGGTACACCTCTGAAGCAGAGGACCCACGGTAGTGCATGAACACCCCTGAAGGTACTGTGACCTGTGGAAGAGACCACAGGAACCCACAGAGGTGCAGGAAGAAATAGTAGAGGAAAGCTAAAGTAAAGCTCCCTGGGTCAAGGCTGCTTTGTCTGCAACATCCAATTAAACTGATTGTCAGTGACAGGTTTCAAAAGTGTGTCCTAAATACTCTTTTTGGTAAGTGAAGCTCAAAACTGTGATTCTGTGGGAAATCCAAAAACTGCACAAAGTTCTAAATTCAGAATGAGTATCAGAATTTTCAGGTCTTTCAGGGAATAATAGTTCCATTTCATTTGGGATGTAACATATTTACCCATTCCAAAGTAAAGATGACCAAGTAGCCATCTCAATTTTTGCAATGATTTGACTGTGCGGCTCTAAAGAAGAGTTAAATTAGAAGGAATCATTAAAAATTACTCGTGCAAACAGCTATCGTGTATTATTGTAGGTACTGCTGGTATGATCACTACAACGTTTTTCTTACTGACAATATAATAGTTCATCCTCACTCAGAATTTCTTTTTTAAAATGGCACTTTTTTTCTATTAACCAAATAAGTAGATACTCTTGGTTTATAAGTCTTGTATTCAGAGGCATATTTCTAGTGAGTTTATTCCTATAAAATTTCCTTAAGGAAAATGTTTGAGGCTGACATATTTGGATTTTTTTTTCATTGTTGTCATACGTTTTTGTTTTATCTATACGTTTTTCTTATAGTGGTTTTCTTCTTTCTGTACCTTTCCTCCCTCTCTCTTTCCATCTGCTACTGGTGATAATGTTTTGTTCTGCTTTCACTAAATATTACCCTGTTTTTCGTGTAATTACGGGAGGTGTTTCTAGTTTGTCAAAGATAAATTTGCTAGTTCTGTTTGTGTTGGTGTTGAGAGAAATGCTACTACTTCAGCACTTCTTCTGGTGAATTTATCCCTTAGTTTTAATGCTAATCTGGTTAGGACATGATTAACAGTATTCTGTGGGCTTTGTTGTTTTTTTTTTCTGTCTAGACCTTATTTTGGCACTGAAATTAATGCTTTCCTGTTTGCTGTGCATTTACCCAGAGATTAAGTTTAATATTTTTCTATACCAGTGGTTTTGGTTCTTCAGAAATTATTTTCAATAATTTTAATTTGAAAATTTTCACAGAGTGTAGGCAGGTGGGGCAACTAATTATGAAACTGCTCTGGAAACTTCTAAAACTAATGACACAGGACTTTATGAACCGTTTTTGCAATGTTTTCAAGTGAAGCTTTTTAATTGTACAGTATGTCGTTGTGTGAGGGCTGATGAAGGTCTCTCAGGCTTCAGTGCTAATTTATTGGGCAAAAATCTTAGAACTTTTTTGTAAAGTAAACCAAGACAGACCCAGTCCAATATTTTAACAGTTTTAATTCTGAAAGAGAATTACGCACTTTTTCAACCATGCCTCCCATGCCAGTTTGAGCATCAGTGTGCCACATTGTGTCATATTTCTACTTAGAAACTTTATTAAGTCTTTGTAACATATCTGATAATGCAGAGTTTCTCTCTCGTGTCTCTTAAAAATTAGACAATAAATTTAAATGCTTCAGGACTTCTGATTTTAGACCTTTGGACATTTCTTCTGTGTAGGATTACACCAGGCAAACTGCCACTTCTGTATTCTTCCTGGTAGAAACTTTTCAGATACCTTATGTCATATTCTTATTTGTCTGATGTATCACTTACCCACTAAATCGTCAGCCACTTCAAATACTTATCATAGAATGGTTAGAGTTGGAAGGGTTCTTAAAGATCATTGAGTTCCCAATACCAGAAAGAAATTCTTTACTGTGAGGTTGATGAGGCACTGGATAGTCTTTAAGGTCTCTTGCAATACTAACCATTCTAAGATTCTATGATTCCAACCCCCTGCAGGGGGAAAGGACACCTCCCACTAGAGGAGGTTGCTCAAAGCCCCATCCAGCCTGGTCTTAAACACTTCCAGGGATGGGCCAGCCACAGCTTCTTTGGGCAACCTCTTCCAGTGCCTCACCACCGTGATTAAAATTCTTAATATAAACTTCAGATTGCTCAGTTTTGCATGGGTTTCTGGCATAATAAAGGGCAGAAAGTCTCACCAAGAAGGCAGGTAGGAATTATCTGCTGTCATAGCAAGTGCTGCTTCTTGTGAGTAGATCCTTATCAGAAGCTAGGATCGATGGACGGCGATTTTGAGTTCTTTCTTCAAAGCAATAAGACGTTGTGATTCCAGGATGTAATTCCTTCTGAACGTTCTGGAAAACAAGGGTTCTCAGATTTGCCCTCAAGACATTGTTTCTGATGTGTGCTTATTCAGTTATCCTGTCTAGCATTAAGCCTGCAAGATCATCTTGGAGCCATGTAACTTGCACCAACTCAGCGTCACCAGGAGCCATATCCTATATCCCATTAACCAGATGGAAGAGGGTCAGCACTCTCAGCCCACTGCTGTCCCAGAGCAGTTAAGGACTGGTGTTGCTTGTCTTGTTGAAGTAGCCCGTGGAGACCTTGGGTTTCTCACAGTTACATATTTGTTCCAGGCATGTTTGTGAAGGTACACAGGTACAAAATATAAACTTTTGGGAATGCAGATTTTTCAGGTTGAAACATGTACATTGATTTACATAAGCGAGGGAGGCTGGAAGAGTTCAGCTGTGACTGACAAGGGAAGCTGCTGATGACATACTCAAGAGGAGAGGCCTAATCTAATACAGAACTTCTGCATATCTGATGAAACAAGGAGAGGAGTTATTTTGAAGGAGCGGCAAGATTTTCTCCTGAATAAATTAAAATTAAATTACTGTGCATGGGAAGTAGTAAATACATTTCAAGGGAGGAAATACAGCTTTGTCTGGACCCCCTGGGGAGTGCAAAGAGGACATTATCTGTGAAAGTGAGTGCATGTCACTAGGAGTGGGATCTCTGCAGTTAAGGCTGTCTCTTAGGACAGGGTGTGCAGAAATACTCATAGTGTGTGTCCAAGTCACCTGCTTACAAGGGGAGGAAAAGCTTTCAGATTTCATCTTGGTTTAGGTAGGCTAAATCCTCTTTTTCCTTCAGTTCCTCACTTTTCTTTCTTACAGCTACTTGTAGCTGCAGTGACTACTTCAGATATGGTAAATTGACACCTGGTTTTAAGCTCAGCCTACTTTGAATAAAGAGAGATTTCATCAGAACTAGCTGAAAACAAAGGAAGTTTCATAGGAATCACAGGATAATATGGGGTTGGAAGAGACCTCTGGAGATAGTCAAGGGACCTCTGGAGACACTCCAAGTGCACTGAAAATTTACAGTATGGCAAAAGCCTATCCACCCCATTCTTCAAAGTGGATGAAAAAGTTACCAACTTCATAGAATGTTCATATATCAGGATGCCCAGAGTCAGGAGAGGAAGAAATGCCTTCCAGTTGTGAATAACAAAAAGAGAAGACTGCACTTTAACTTCCCAACAACTTTATCCAGAGAAGAAGGTCCGTTTAACTAGGTTGTGTATGAAAACAGATTAATATTCTAGAGACCAAACATCCAGAATGGATCTATGATTATGTAAGATGGTTATGGGGCACTTGACATGTCCTTTACCAAAGTGCAAATGTCTTCTGATGAAACTGGGCAAGTCTTCAGCCAGGGCTGTGGTGAAATTAAGAACAGTGCAATTACAAAGATGTGGACCTTATCAACTTCATTTCCCCCCCTGCATTTACAAAACTGTGTTCTTTTTGATCCAGCATAAGTCTGCCTTGAGCCGTCTGCATCCTGTAATGCAGTACTTGATGTGGATTGACCTTCAGCAGCTTTGGAGAAGTTTGACGTAAATTCTATAAATACACCTATGTTTTTTTTCAACAGAACATAATCAGCAAATTTAAAATAAATTGTCATAACTTACGATCCATTTTTTTACAAATCTTTCTGGTTTGGGCTTGGGCTTAAATCTCACGCTCATCTTTCATCTTTCTGAATCACACACTAAGCTCTGAAAGAAAGTTTTTATGTCCAGATTAAACTTACTTGAGAGAATCTTTCAGAACTTTTCTGTAAGATTGGTATTCATATGTACAGTTTTTCTCTTGCACTGTCCTTGTTAGAGACTTGTTGAGTAGGTGGACTCTGGATGTTGTCTGGCATGGAATTTCATGTTTCAGCTCCAGGTAAGATGACACCAGTCAAACCACAAGCATACAAGAAAGCAGGTATTCCAAAGTGATGCAAATATAGATGTATTGCTTGCAAACATGCTGAAGCTACCATAGTTCAAGCTTGAAGTAGTTTTCTCAGAGGCTCCATGCATTACTCAGGTTAAAGACTTGGTTATTTTGTTCTGTGTGTGCCTGACACTGTATAAGCAGACTGGCCCATTTTTGATCTTGATGAAATTTGAGATACTAACTATAGTTATTCTAAGCTGATGTGGTCTTTCACCGTTCTTGACCTTTCTCTTCATCATCAATGTTACCAACTCCAGGGATGTTAAGCAAGACTATGGACAGAGAAACTGTCTCGATACAGTTACGTTTTGGACTAGAGGGCAGTGTTGGTGAGAAGGAAAATAGTCTCATTCTGTCTTATGTTGACTGCATAACTCCCCACATAAACTTAGAAGAACTTGGTGTATCTTTTAATTTTCTGTAAATAGAAAACATTGTTCTATTATGTTTTTTTGACAAAGCCAAGCATTGGCTGCAACTTCTGTTATACTATGTGACCATGAGCCAAGGGCTTTCAGCTTTCACATGGTGTAATTTGAATTGAATCTTCTCCTTTCCCCTTAAGGAGGTTGTATTAAATTAGTTCTGAAGGTCTGAATGGCAGAGGAATAGGAAGAATACAAAGTGGTTGTTAGTGCTTATTAGCATGTTTTTTCTTTTCATCATCATTCAATTAAGCTTAAAATAACCCTCTCTAATTACTTCGCTGTTTGACACCTTCGAAGGGCTGGGGGTTGTTTTATGATTTAGCATCCATACTATGGTTCTAGACATCCTTTTGCTTAAAAAAGAAATGAAAAGAAAAAGTTATTACACTGATGTTTCAGACTTTTTATTTGTTAACAGGATATACTCAGTATATCCTCATGCCTCTTGCCGTGGTGAGGGGCTGGATGCTGAAAGCAGAGCTAACATTTGGAGCATCACACATGTGTGGTTATGACAGCTGACAGGAGAGCTCAGGCACTGCGGAGAGGGCAGGAATGTCCACAGAACTGCTGCCAATAAAAATTAGTGGGTAATATCCCAGGTTCCTCCAGATGAAGGGTAAAACTAACAGGTTACGTAAGGGTGCCTGAGCTCAGTGCAGTCCAAGATCTCTCATTGCTGTGTACATTTTGCTGACTCCTCTTCCCCATCAGTCAAGGTATGAGGGATGTCTGTTTCTGAAGGCAGTGTAGGTGCAGGATTTTTAAGTACTGGGATAATCGCTTTTAGATAAGCTGTACTCTTAATGTGATTTTCTGCTTCCTTCTCTTTGAGCGGTAACAGAGGAAGAGGGGGTTTTGGTAGGTTGTACCTTCATTCCCTTGCACAGGTGGATGGCGACAGGTTTGAGAAGCACACTGAAGCAACAGTCTTCTGCTGACCTTGTTGCTGGGGCTGACTGAAGCTGTTGGGAGGATCTGGAGAAATAACTTATGACACATTTGGCTTTGGCGGTGTTTACTTCTAAACAGCTTCCCGTTTCCATGCAATTTCCAAGCTGAACCTACTTGATATTGACAGGTAATATTTTAATGGGTAGATTGATTGGACTGGCAGAATGAATTAGCCATCAGCTTGACAACCATATAGCATTATGTTGTGTATCTGTTTACTCAGCACTGGGTGAAATGCAAGAGTCTATTGAAAATCAGATTTCCATGCTGCTTTGTCAAAGCAAATTTAATCACAGCTAGAACATGTGGCATCCATCATTTCCACTTCAGAAGGCATCAACAGGCACAGATCAGCAACAACAAGCAGTGCTGCCACTGCTGTCTTTGACTCACATGGAAAATTAAATTTTACCATAGATTTTTGATAAATGATGCAGTCTCACCCATCAAACATGATTACTTAAGTGTTCTCTATTAAAGTAATCCCCAATAGCTTTGTATCTAGAAGGAAGATCTTACTCCCATTGGCTTTGAGTCACTCCTGAGGTGGGACAGGCTTGTGGATATTGCCTTTGCAGATCAGACACTGCTTTTGGTTTGGTTTTCTTCTCAGATCTGCCTTGCTCCCTATTTTTATCTGGGTTTAGTGACCAGCACAGCTACATACTGTCATTTCTTCTGTGGTTTTCTCTGAAATTTCACATTCTCTGTCTACCTCTTGGAGATCAGTGTAGCAAATTATATTGTATGAAATCTCAAGGTAACTTAAGGAGGGAAACCATACAGAGAATGTGTAAAGATGCAACTGGTTGCTTTGCTCGAGCCTCAAGTGCAGTGGAGACCAATTTCAGATGTACAGGAAATGTTGAAAAACATCTTAGTATTAGCTCTGCACCTTTTACTTAATTAAAGGAGATTAAAAATTTTGTAGCACAGACACTGAAACTACTCCAGTTTAAAAGCTAATTAATACTTTATCTGGGGTGATCTTTTTCCCTCTCCCCTTCCACTTCCATTTAGAACGGCCTGGCATGTGTTTTGTAACACCACTGTCTATTGCTATTATTCTGGTTACATTTTAATCTGACATGTTAATGCCTCCCTGTGTGTCCAAAGCCTTTTTCTTCCAGACATGAAGATAATAGTGATTTTTCTAATTTCTACTAATTGAGCCACGATTAAGATTGTCTCATGTCTTGTACTGTCTCATGTAATGTCCTCAAAAATCATGTCATTAATTGAGCTCATAGTCATTAATAGGTCTTCTGAAAATCATTTCACATTTACTGTTTTGAATTACAGTATTGCTGAAAAATATCTCGCCTATGGACTGTGTAAGTTGAAATAATAATGCTTCCTGTGTTTCTGCATTTCCTCAAGCATCAATATTGAGCTGTTTATGAATATTTTTGTACTTACACTACAACTTCAAAATTGCTTTCCTTTATAGTGTTACTATTAGTGGTAACAGTATTTTGAGTCAAATGTCTGAATGTGCTTTTTTGCCTCTTCCCTTGATACAAGCTGTTTCCTTTACATTTCCACCAATAAAAAAATGTATATAGGTGTGCAGTGATAACCTATAGATGCTGGTTAAAATGTAAACTTTTTTTTTTCCCCTTGATCTAAAGCAACATCTCAATTAACACACGGCGCTGTTTATTTCGTGTAACTTAGAAGCTGGCTCATTCATCTGAAGCGATTCACTTTTTTTTATGGTCAAGGGGGAGAAATACATGCTCATAGGGATGATTCACCATTCTGAGGCACCTAAAAGAAGCCAGGTAAGTCACCTCCTGGAGGTATTATTCTCTCTTGACTGTGAAAGGTGCCCGGGATGAGTAGCGTTACCTGGGAATGTTAAGCAATAAGCAGAATTTGAGGAGGAAACGTGCCAACCAAGTGCTGCCTCTTTGAGACACATCGTGATACGGATGTATCGCTGACACTGCTGGCACAGTGCAGATGTGTTGCACGCCTGCCGCTGGGAAAGCTGTAAGAAGTTGTGAGCGGTGCTCACTGTGTGATTTGTACTGATGCTGCACAAATGCTGTGCGAGCGAAACGTGCACTTAAAGGCTTATGCGCCATAATTTGTCCCTTACTCTCCCAGGTAGCTGCCCAGCAGATGTACTCTGAATTTTCTGTTATCTGCACTTGGACATCTGTATCAGAGACATTTGTGTAGAGTGACAGTTGAATACATACAAGAACTAATCAGTCCCTAAGGGGGCAACGGTTTTGTCTCTGTCAAACTGGTTTATTTCTGGTTTTCTTAGAAAAATATGAAGCTGATGAAGTATAGCTTACCTTTCAACACCAAAGGTGTTTCTTCTCAAAGGCTGAGAGATGTTCAAGATTTATGACTTTTTCTGCTGTCTGATTTTCTGGTTTGCATGATTTATGATGAGCCTATTCCTACTGTAGCTATCAGATCGTCCTTTTCAAACCACAGTCTCTCCTGTTAATAGTCAGTGCAATTCATAATTACTTGTCACTGGGCCTGACTGCTATCTCTGCAGATTGGTGCACAGCCACCAGGCAGCAGGTCCTGCTTGTTGATCCACTTTAAGTTGTGAGACCTGCACAGAATAAAGGTACTCTCAGAATTATAACAGTGACTCAAAATTTAGATACTTGAGTTTTAGACACCTAAATTGGCTATGGTGAAGGTTAGCTGTGGTGTCTGATCCTAAATGAGCAATCTGGTCTAGTGGGAGGTGTCCCTGCCCATGACAGGGGCATTGGAACTAGATGATCTTTAAGGTCCCTTCCAACTCTATTCTGTGATTCTGTGAAATAACAGGTGAAGTGTAGACTGGGATAGCCAAGCCCAAGCATAGTATGACTTGCCACCCCCATATGAATGTAGTAGCTCCATATACCACTGACCCAGTTTGGGCACTTCCTAATCATGCCCAACACAAAAATTCATTGGTTCATCTATTTACACATGCCTGAATTGAGTTTTTGGCTGCTGATTTGGGAATGAAAAGCATGGATAAACTGCTCAGTTTATGTATTATCTTACTTCATAGCAACAGAGTAGTTTCTCTTGATTTTCAGAACAAGGCTGGTTTTGGATGCCGAAACTTCTTGTTAATGCAAGGTCTGTGAACCTCCATCTGAGCAACAGTGACTATGAGCTGTCTGGAATGGTGATGGACCAGTGTGCTTGGGATTGCTGCCTTGCCGGGCATATTGAGTTTATTAAGACTATGCAGATATCGGCTTGGTTTTTTTCCTTTGATATGAGAGAAAATATCTTTTAGTTGGCATTCTTCACTCATTTCTATTCCTGAGAACAGCCTAATTAGAAATGTCTGGAATTAAATGATGAGTTGAGGCAGAAAATTCATTTCAGAACATTTATCCAGTCTAGCAAAGAAGTAATAGTGCTGCTTCAAGAGGGCAGGGAAGCTCTGCAGAGAAACTTGGATAGATTGAGTCNAGTGCAGAGGAGGGACATGGAGCTGATGAAGGGCCGGGGCATAAATCTTACGAGGAACGATTGAGGGAGCTGGGACTGCTTAGTTTGTGGAAGAGGAGGCTGAGGGGAGACTCATCACTCTCTACAACTGCTTGAAAGGACATTGTAGAGAGGTTGGTGCTGGTCTCTTCTCAAGGGCAATTAGCAACAGAACAAGAGGGAATGGCTGCAAGCTGCAGCAGGGGAGGGTTAGGCTGGACGTGAGGAAAAAATTCCTCACAGAAAGTGTGGTCACTCACTGGAATAGGCTGCCCAGGGAGGTGGTGGAGTCACCATCCCTGACTGTGTTTAAGAGTAGATTGGATGTGGTGTTGAGGGATCTGGTGTAGGGGAGAACTTGTAGAGTAGGGCTGATGGTTGGACTTGATGATCCCAAGGGTCTCTTCCAACCTAAATGATTCTCATTCAAATATGTTGCACTCATATAACTGAGTAAGAAAAATACAAGTTGCAATTTTAGGTTTGATAACTTCCTTATATGCAACGCAGATAAGTGAGGAATAGATTTACTTGGTATTTTGAATACATCTTTCTACTGAGTAAAGAAACTTGTGTCCAACTGGACAATGTGATGATGGGACATCGTTAGGATATCATCCCACTCTACTGAAGGCTTTTGCAGCATTTTCTGGAGCTTTCTGTAGTCACATAGTCTCTAATAATTTTAGCAGTAATGTAACAATTTCTTATGCCTCTTGCTCTTGTATGTGTACATCCATCAGTGATATGCAGTCTTTTTACAGCAGTTTAACAAGGGAGGAGTAATGCATGAAGCAGCAATAAGCATTTACAAGCCAATGTTTGTCAATTATCACTCGGGTAAATACATTTTAAAGACCAGGGCATCCTGATTCACTCCAGTGGCAATCTCATAATTGAAGCAAATACAATTTAGAGCACAGTTCTGGAAGAAAAGATGCAAGGGAAACCCAGGAGAATGGAGATCTAGGATTGGAAGCAGCTGCTTGATTTCTTATGGAAGCCTGTCTTTTTAAGAAAGCAAGATGTTTGCAGATCAGTTTACGTTTGGGGTTTGGGGTTTTTTTGGCAACACAGGACTGAAGTGGAAAACTTTAATGAAAGCGCACCTCTATTGTAGAGGAGAGCACTAGGACTTTTAATATAACTAGTGACCTAAGTGTAGCATGGCCTGTGCTACCATCTGTCTCTAAAGGAAAAGAAATCTCTTTTCAGTTTCTGTTTTGGTAGTTACAGACCTTTGCACTTCAGAAATCTGGGCTTTGGTTGTTTCCTCTCATGCGAGTGATCCCCGAGTGTACGGTCTTCATTTTGGAGTCATCCTCACTCATATTGGAGTCTCTTCAGGGAACTCCAGGGGAAAGGGAAAAAAGTCTTCATCACCAAGGTACATGACATCTGCCATGAGTTGACAGGTGAATTCCAGCAAAATCAGCTTCCGACTCTTCTTCCTGAGTAATTTAATTTGAAGGATCAGTACTGGACTTCACTCTGCTTCCAAAAAAAAACTGTGTGTCATAACTCTGGTACTGCATATGGTGTTCTGTGTCTGCCTGTTAAGTTATTTCTGTATTTCCCACGGAAGTTCGTAATGACAGTTTCTCCTCAGTTACAGTATATCATTCAGATGCTGTCTTAAACTTGATTATTATTTTTTTTTTCCTGTTGCTAAACTCAGGAAGTCACAGAGGTTTCCTTGAAATCGTGCATACTGGGTCCCTGTGCTTTAGGTCTCTTGAGTAAGCTGTGTGAGACAGCATCTCATCAGACTCAATCAACCCAGTCAAGCTGGGTATGCTGCAATCCAAATCACCGGGAAGACTTGTCTTCCTCTTCCAGCTGCTGTCATTTTTTTTTCTCTTACAGCCAGTATTTGTTCTTTTCAAGGGCAGCCAATTAGTTGGGCTTGAGCCCTCTTTCCCTACACAGCTGTTGGAAACTTACCGTCATTCCTTGGCAAGCTGTGGGATGGGACCGAACCGCACTGGACACCTTTGCTGTGTGCTGCACTGCTCTGCCTCTGTCTCCCAGGAATTTCTGGATTGAAGTGAGCTTAATTTCTAGCTCTCTTGCTCTGCAGAAGCATGGATGCGTCCTTACCACATGCTTATGCAGCAGCACGCTCTGGCAAGGTCACGGTGGAGTTTATTTTTAGGAGATCCAAAATGTTATTCTGTTCATAACAAAATGCGATCTTCTCCAGACGATGGCTTGTTCCTGGTTTCCTCATTTACACCGTGAAGAAAGCCTTGAGCGAGACCTCTGAGGTACATGTGTGTAGATATTTCTCCTATAATAAGCTCCCTGAAGAAGACAAAAAGCTTCTGAACTCAAGCCAGATTTTATCTGAGTCAAAGCTAAAGTAACTTCTTAATTCCAGAAAACTGGGAGTAGCTAGATAAGATGGAATGAAAAGAAAGTATACAGCATTTCTGTTGATTTACAAATTCTGCTACCCACTGTGTCTGCTCAGAAACGTTTTTGCTTCCAGGCTGTTTAATGGCTCTAAATCACAGAAAGTGCTTCACTGACTCCTCTAATACTGAGGAATTTGCCTTCCAGCTGTCTCTTTGAGGTCTGAGTGCTTGCTCATGGCTCTGGGCAGTCCATTTGAACTGAAGCACCCCCTGGTCTGAGCTGGGACTCCCTCTTTACTTGGCAGGCATTGCAGTCTCTGGAAGGTAGGTTCTTTTCTCTGTGCAAGCATACACATGTATTTGAGCTTTCTTGGTCTAACACGTGCTTTTCCTGCACTCCCTGTTATACCAAAATAAAGTTTATACTGAAGGAAGGCCATGTCAAAATTACTTCATAGCCTCAGACAGATGAAATGCTTAAGCTCATCTACCTTGTCACGCTGTCCGTAAAAAGATTAGGAAACTACCTCTAGGCATGAAGGATCTCATATCTCTGTATTAGGGTAAGGTTCTTTATTCTAGTTCTGCCGGAATGGCTGATTCGTCCATGAAGAAACTGGCAGTTCAAGGTGTTCTGCTGAATTGCATAAAAGGACCCACCAGGATCCTGTGCTTCATTTAATGGAGGCTCTGGGGTTGTTTTTTTTTGCACTGCAGTCATAGCCACAGGTACTTCCCTATGAGAACACAAAATATCCTGAACTACTACGTCCTTCTTGAAAAGTCAGACATATTTCATCTAAAATGTAAAAATTTCAAGATCACATCATCAGCTACTCATCCTTATTCATGAATTGGTAAAATCCACTTCTGTCATGAGAAGACTATTGCATCCTTCTAGTAATTGTCTATGTTTAGGGGTCAAATTTTGTTCTAACAGATTGCAGGGGACATCATGTAGACTGGTAACAACTTGCTTGCAAAAAATGTATCTTTGTCATATGTAGCATATCTTCTAAGATATAGATGGCATAAAAGTCCTTCTGTCTGAGCCTTCTGAGCCAGTATTACATGGAGATGGTGTTGAAGTTTTAACTCAGAAATTTCAAAAAAGTTTTCTTTTCCCGATTATACACCTACCTCTAGCTGATATCTTTTTTCCATTATTAGAGCTCTGGGCCGCTCTTGCACTTGGCTGAGAAACTAGTCAGTATCAAGGGGCAGTGGAGAGCCTACCTGGTACTTGTAAATTCCAGAAACCATTGCTCTATCGATTTGAGTGATGAGGACTTGAGTAAAGGTCTTGTGATGTCTGTTCTTACACTCTCTGCCTTTTAGATACATAGTGTTTCAAAAGGTAAGTATATGCATCGTACGCACACGAGAAAACCAAGAGGCCTGTTTAATGGCCTCAATAAGTCTGTACAAAAATACTGGGGTAGAGCTGCAGGTACTGGCGGAGTCAGGAGACCAACTGCATCTTCAAGGAAGAGTGAGCGTGTTTGCCTGTGCACCCAAAATTGCTGCCGTGCTGTGCAGCGGTAGTGATAGATAGCTTGGTGAACTGTTCTGCCGGCCTTTGAAAAGGCAAAGAAAAAGGAAATGGGAAAAGGCAGCCTAGATGAAAAACTGCTTGTCACATCTTGCAAAAAATGATTGATAGTTCAAAAGGAGTCCTGTGTTCAACGAATGAATATAGAGACACGTAAATCTGAAATAAATAAAATGTTGTGACTTAGATGTTGCTTTCTCTTTTCTGGGTTTCTCTCTGGTTTTCTTAAGTCTTTCACTCCCCCTCGCCTCCACCCTAGCACCCCTCATGGTTCCCCATTTACTTTTCTTCCCTGACAGCCTCTGGTTATTATTTCTTTATAACCAGCCTCTGGTTTATATTATTTCTTTATAATTTTTATGTTCATCGTGAATATCCCACATCGATATTTTCCTTCCGTTTCTATTTCTTCTGCCTCTGGTTTGTTCTCCTCTAGTCAGTCATCTTTTGATAGTCAGAGGAATCTTACTTCCCCCGCCTTTGGCAGCCTGCGTACTCCGTCTCCTTGGAGACTCTCTCCTTCCTCCACCATATCTTCCCCGTTATTCTCTGGCTCCTTGCTGGAGAACTCATCTCAAAGGCAGATATTCTAGTTGTGGCTCCAACACCGCTTGCCTTTTCAGACTTCTTAGGCTGAATGAAGACTAGGGATTTTACCAGATGTTCTCTGACTGCTCCAGCATTTTGGGAACCTCATGATGATATTCCCTTTCCCTTTGCCATTCCAAGAGCACCACGGTATCATATGGATTCCTGTAGTATTCATATCTCTGCCTCTTGGACCTGTGTAAGATTTAAATCCTCAGTGAGGATGATGGCAGGACCTGGAGTATGACCTGCTAGTTTGGTCTAGCTCAATGAGGCCTGAAACTATAGCTATTAACTTGTCATTAACAATTATAGAACTGCAGAAGCTTTTGAGCGTGTAGTAGATTAAAAATAATAATGCAGACCAGAATGAGTAAAACTAATACAGCATATAACTATGAGCTGAACAAAAGTTTTAATAAAAACATCAAATTTTGCCTGTACAAGTGGATTTTTGAAAATGAGAATATATAATTTAAGTAAGCTAAAATAATTAGTCTCAGAACTGTGAAGTTTCCCATCCCATGGTACAGCAACAGAATTCAGTAAAGCCTCCCTCCACTGAAATTAACTGTTTTCTCCTTTGTACTAGGTAATCATATTCAACTTATACAGAGTACTTTTTACTCTGAACTTATAGGAGAAATAACTGGGAATAATGTGTCTTATGTTGTTACCTTAATTATAACTTTTTATGCTAATTCTTAAATTTAGTTTTAAATACAGAGATAGGTCTTTGTCCAAGTGTTCCACAATTAAAATACAGTTGGAATCCTATAATGGAACTTTTCTGGGTTATTAGACAACTCTCTTAATTTTAGAAAATGGAGCAGACTTTAATCTCAATGTGGCAGTGATTTTTAATGAACCCTTATTGATTGAATGCTTATGGAATGTTCCTAATATGAAATATTTTTGGTAGAGAACACTTTTTAAACCCATTGTAGCAATAATTTGTCTGTCAGCTGTTTTATGTTATACTAGTGTAATAGTATATCAGTACCTAAGAGGAAAAAAAGTTTTGTGTTTTGTTTGTTTGGGTTTTTTGTTTGTTTGTTTGGTTTGGTTTTTGTTTTTGTTTTTTTAAAAGGGGCTTGGTTTTAAAAAAACTCAACAGATTGTGAAGGTGTTTTTCTGTATGTATCCACCCCAAATGATTACAGCGAAGGTATCTCCAAACGAACTAGAGCTCTGACAGGCACACAGTGTCTCAGCTCTAGATTCCCTCTGCTTTCACTTCAGTAAGAAAGATGTTTTCAGAGGGAAATGAATCTACCCTAAAATAGCCAGCCATCTAAGCCATATATACCGAGTCCTGTCATAATGAGCAAAGATGGCATGACAAGCCCTTAGGAATACAAGCCAACAGGTAGAGTGAAGAAAAAGTATTGTCTCTTGTCTCCTCATGGTGGAGCAAGATTCTTTGGAAACAGCCTACATCAAGTTGGAAAAAAAGATGCAATTGGACCTTAAGTCCTTGTAGTCTGTGTTTCGTTTAACCTGTGTATGTGTCAGTGTTATGTGAAATGTGCGTGGTGCTCCTCTGTATTTCTTCTTAACACCAGCCTGTCTCCCCAGAGGTTTGTCACTGGTGTATACTGTCGGTAAGGGGCATGGCCAACATGTGGAGAGGCGCTTTCACTCATCTCTTACATGGTCCTGTGAGGCTGCACTTGCTTGCACATGCTTTGGTTTGGCTCCCTGATGTAGTAAGTATGTTGAGAAACTGGAAGGGTGCTGTGGAGGGCTGCTACGATGAGCGGGGACTAGAGTCCATATCCTGTGTGAGGTATGTTGAGGGAACTGGGCTTCTCTAATTGTGAAAAGAAGGCTAGGAGCACTCTCGTAACAACCCTGAAATTTATTTACAGAAATGACAAGGTCATCTTGGGTAGTGCTGGAGAACACAACATGTGGCAGTACTCCCAAAGCATAGGATGGGGAGGTGTAGGTTTGACATTAGAAAAAGAACTTCAGTAGGTGGGTTGTGACTGAACAGGTCACCCAAACAGGTGGTGGAGTCTCCATTCTTGAAGGTTTGTCAAGACTTGGCTAAATAAAGCTACAGGTGACCTAATGATATAATGTTGGTAGTAGTCGTGCTCTGAGTTGGAAGCTGGTTGGACCTTACAGTTACATGGTTCCATGACACCATTGTTACGATTTTGTGTTTTTCCTTTTCAGAAGATGACATTAGTGTGGTGGTCTTGTTTCTGGCTCTCAGCTGTAGAGAACAACCTTACTGCTTCTTTGCCACCTGAGTGATTGCACATTAGAAAGCATTAATGCAAAAAGATGAGAAAAAAAATATGGTGTTATGGGAGGTGCATATGTTTTGGCATTAACATTATTCATTTCTTAAAAAAACAACCCTCCAACTGAATTTTTTTTTTTTTCAGTTGGTGGTAGGAAGGGTCTCAGTGTACAAACCTTATAGGAAGTTGCAGGCGGGGTGGGAAATTTGCAATCTGAAAACTGTGATTTTAATAGTAATAGGAATGGTAGCTGTTGTGTCAGGCCCTGGGCCTCCACTGTTTATGTCTTTCTGTGTGTACTTCAAAACAGACAGATAATCCATGTACAGTGTTAAGTGCAGGTGTAATAAATTTATTTTAGCTCCCATCAGGCGGGGGACTATTAGTATGTCAAAACATTTGTATTTAAAACTTGCATGTGAAACCTTCAGAATCCAGCAACTCCTCTAACTAACCTACATAAAATTTGGGGGGAAAAAATCCAAACACTCTTTACTAATTAAACAGCCTAAGTCAGTATAATAACCATTTGAATTCCTGGGGAAGGTTTTATGGCAGGAAGTTAAAGTGTAGCAGTTGACTTCAAAGTGTTTGAGGAGGTTTTGAAATCTGTCTCCTTTTAAACCTTGGCTGACAAAATTAGTTCTGAAAAAAATGGCGTTTGATACAAAGTTTATTTGGAAAGCAGATGCTTGCTGAGTCAGAGTTCACGAGATTAGAATATTGTACACTGATTATATCAGGCAGCAGCTGTGGCTCTGATTCATGTGCCAGGTTTACATAAAAAAGGATATTTCTTCTGGGACCAATCAAAAATACTAATATTTGATCAAGGAATTACTAGCTGAATCTTTATTAATTGCATAGTGAGATGTTCAGTGACCTTTATTTAAGATGATTCTTTAGAGACTAAAAATTAGCTAATCTAAGTATGTTTCATTTAGAGTAGACTAACCTCAGAAATATCATTAGGAACTAAGCATCTGTTCATCAATCAAAAAAAGTCTTTATGGAAAGAACTCTTAGTTGATACTTCTTATGAAGTCAAAAGATGCTTCTACATGAAGTCAGTCCACCAAAATAGCAAATTTTGCAGAACATTATAATACAGGAAAATGAAGGATATATTTCAGCTAAGTCTAAAGGTACAGATAAAACTTCGCTATGGAGGATGGAAGTAATTAAATTGCTTTTTTCAAGGTAGTGTGGGATTATGGAATATGTTATACACCGCTTTCATAGCCTCTGTAATCTTGAGAATAATGGGTTCAATGAAGATGGAATTTAGCTGTAGGTTTTTACTTATTTTATTCTCTATGCTTGCTCAAGAAATTTCATATAAGTGACTTCAATCTCCACTTGGTCTGTCTGGCTAAAATACGATAATAATTATTTTCAAAAAATGTCAAGCTAGTATAGGGTAGGCAGTGGCAACAGCATCCTGTAAGTGATGCTTCGTATCTGGCTCTGTCCTGAGCAAAGCCCATTCTTTATCTTCGGTAAAGATTTAATGCAAGGTACCGGTGAGACTAAGTAAGATTCTTTCAGTCTCAGGGGTCATCTTCATTCACCTACAGTTTCTCAAGTTTGGTGCATTTTGGGAACAATTTTCCAACTCTGTTCACTGCCCAAGTATAAATTTGGAGTATTTCCACAGCACTGGTATCTTTTTTTACTGTCATTGGAAAAAAAATATTTCTTGGGTTTTTTTCATGGGCTATTTCTTTCATTTTTCATGAACTTGTAATTGGTTTGTGAATTTAATTTCTTTCAAAAAAGATCCTTAAACATTGAAAATATGACTCTCCGTCATAAAATTCAATGCCATTTTTGTAGGAAATAGTTTAAAAGCTGTAGAGAAGGGAAGATTCCTATTTGTTAACTGTAAGGTTTTGAGTTACCTACGCTAGCAGCCTGGTCATGTAGGGCTTCCTAGAGAGAGAGCAAAAATGATCAGAAACCTATCAGTGGGGCTGAGAAATCACAGGGTCAGTTTCTAATATAAGCCTTTCATTTAAGTCACNAATACTGAGCCCTGAGGAACACCAGCCGCCAGCTGGATTTAACATTCAGAATTAGATGGAAATGGAAAAAAAAAAAAAGCCAACCACCAAACCCCATATCCCAAGAGTTGCCACACTGATTTCATTTTTAAGCACTTTTCCAGAATGATGTATTTTTGAACAAGTCACATCATGGGGAAAGTTTTGTCCATTCTTCTAAATGAAACGTTCCTGACACAGAAGCTGGAGGGGTATTTTCCTATTTTGTTCCACTTGTTAGTCTCCAGACAGAAAAATTAATAGAAAATGCAGCATTTTATTTCACTGGTGGAATGCATTTATAGTGAAACTGTTGCCACGGTCTGATAAATTGCGTAATGCAGTGGGGTTTCTTTTTTACTTTCTTAATTTTTCTGCTTGAAAATGCATAGAAAACTTAGCAGAAATATACAGTAAGAATCATCATGAAAAACTTGAAAAGCTGCAAAAGCAAAGAGGGAATTCTCTATTTCACTTTATGGCTCCCTCCTTTTGCACATCCATATACTGCAGTCCTTAAGAACATGTTTCCAGTGAGACCCATTGTGCAGGTAGTGCACCAGTTGGGAAGCGAAGGAGGGTGCATGTGGTGTTCAGCAGTTTCAGGGTCCAGAATGCGCTGGCTTGGTTTTCCCTTTGTAATAGATGCTGTGCTTAGGGTTTTTTTTTGTTTTGATAAATGTAATCTCTCTCCGTTCTATAGCATCAGTATGTAGGGAGGGCAGGTATTTGTGAGTAGTGGATGGAACATGGAAAGGTTCTCAGCTACTGCTCTAGCATTTCCTTGTGTTAGGAAGCATCATCGAGGAGGAAAACACAGTACTCCTTGCTGAAGGCAGGCACTGGCTGGTGAGCAGGGAGCATGCAGTGGGACTGTGCCTCGAGCAATGAGAGTTATTTATTTTTCTTAGCACTTTCCCTTCCAAGTCATGGCCTTGTTTTGAAAAAGTAACACTGTCATTTGTAGCCATCCTCGGGCTTTGCTTAAATAGTGTAGTAAACAGAAATCATCAAAAGCACGTGCATAAATATCTCAGTGATGCAAGGGTTCTGTAGAACAGTGTCTGTGGCCACAGACTCGAATGTGTTCAAAGGGACGCAGACTGGACGTTGTCTATCCCAAAGATAGTTACACTTCCACGTTAAAGAGGTCTCTAGAAGGCTGGGGATTTAGCTTGTTTTCATTTTATTTTGCTTGGATTTTTGAATTGTAATACAAAGCTACAGTTGTGTTCTATAGAAATTTGACTGCAGAGCAGACTCTGTATGTTACAGGGAACTAATGGAGAGAGTCCAGTGTAGAGCAACGAGGATGATTAAGGGCTTAGAGCACCTCCCTTGTGAGGAAAGGCTGAGAGAGCTGGGACTCTTTAGCCTGGGGAGGAGAAGGTTGAGGGGAGACATTATTAATGCTTATAACTATCAGAAGGGTAGGTTGAAGGAGGAGGAACCACTCTTTTCAATGGTTCCCGGTGACAGGACGGGGGGCAACAGGCACAAGCTGGAACACAGGAAGTTCCATTCAAATATGAGGAAAAAATTATTTAAGATGATGGTGCCAGAGCACTGGCACAGGCTGCCCAGGGAGGCAACTGAGTCCCCTTCTCTGGAGACTTTCAAGACCCGCCTGGATGCAGCCCTGAGTAATGTGCTGTAGGTCATCCTGCTTTGACAGGGCAGCTGGACTAGCTGATCTCTAGAGGTCCCTTCCAACTCTGATAATTCCATGAAGTAAAACAACAGTATTTAGAACAAAACAGTGAACAGTTTAGTTACTTTTAATTGCGTTTCTGTCATGTAGTAGGCTGTCTGTGAAGAATCTGTCAATGAAGGGTCTTTTGGACCTAGAAATCAAATATCCTCTGCAACTATTTATGGAGAACGTAATTGTTTGCACTCTAGAGGATTTCACAACAGATGCATGGTTTACTAAACTGTTAAGCTTAAGTTAGGGTGAGTCTGTGTGTTTTTCCTCAGTTTTAGTCTTTGAAGCTACTAAAAGGATTCTATAAAAAGGAAAAACACATTTAAATACATTTAAATGAATAAATAGAATGTTTCCTCTTTATAAAAAATGCATTCATAAGTGCTCAGCATCCTGGCTGTGAAGATGACTACATCAGCCTTCTTGTTAGCAAGAGGTAAGGCAACAAGAATGTATCTGTTGCTTCTTGCTAGTCTGGGGTTTTGCCTGCATGTAAATCAACACCAAACTTTGGAAAGACACTGAGGTTTCTAAAATAGAAATATATTTTTAAAATGTTTTTAAAACTTTCTCTTACATAGTTTTGGTTGATCCTGGCCTTTCTTTTTCAAAAGACCAGCAGATTTGCGAGCAAGGGGTATACTTGCATTTCCCTTCAGCCGTGATTGCTCACCAAGGCACCCCAAACATATGTTTTGCCACAGCTTGCATATTTCTTTTTGATGCCTATAATGCTATAGAACTTGAATTAATGCCCAACTGGACCGTTGTTGTGCTTTAAAATAATTGGCATGGGTTTCTTTGCTGGTAAAACTGGGAGAAGAAATTAATATGAGATCCCTTTTCATTAGCTGCTTTAGTGCTAAACTGTTCTGAACTTTTTTTTTTCCCTTCAGTTTCCTGAATTCTCCTCCTTTTTCTACCTAATAACAGGCTTTTGAATGCTAATTAGTAATTGTAAAAAATAGCTTATATTTTTAACGAGAGATGAGGTTTCTTGTTCTGATAGTATATGGTAGAGCAGTTTTATTTTGCATTGTCTGTTGTACAGTTTGTACCTCAGGAATTCAATAATTAAGGGAGGGGATGGGGAGGAAATATCCTAGTGGGAAAAAGGTGCTATGAGGTTTTCTTATTTTTATCAGTGAAGACACACAAGACTGCAATTCTTTTTTTTTTGCCTTTAATTTCAATCAGCAAGCTTAATTATATTTCAGTATCAAATTGAATGATGGTGCATTTATAATTTGCATTTAAAATTTGCTTCTGTAGTAGCAGAAGTTGTTTTGTTAGCACCCCTATTAATTGGAGAATCTACTTTTGCAGTTTAGAAGGAAACGTTTTGGGGTTTATAGGTTTATACGTATTGCAAAAGTGAAATACAAAGACTAACTCTGCGTGAACTTCAGCTTGCAGGTCTGCAATTACAGCATCTACTCACTTTAATTTCAGCAGCTTTTCACAGCAGCATTTAATTCTGTAGGATCACTGAATTTGCTTGATGTTTCTGACCTTGAAAGATAAGTCTGATTTCCGTTCTGGTAAGAGGGTTCACGCAGAAGTCAAGCTTCTAACTTGCAAAGGCTTTGGAGTCCTCGTAATCTTCCTGTGAGATTTGATTAAAGTTGTAGACTTAGAGTTTGCAAAACCGGTGCCCTTAATTTACTTTTCAGATATAATGAATAGTCCATTGACTTAGCTCCGTGCAAGTGTAAGTCTCTGGGAAGCTCTCGTGTGCATGATAGCTAGAGCAATGCTGGGCAGAGCTTGGGAAGGAAGGATGCAGCTGCAGCAGGATGTTCACGTTCATAAAACCCTCCTTGCTTAAGACCATTCACAACACAACACCTAAATAAAAATCAGGAAGTGCTCTGGTGGGACCCAGCGGTTGTGTCCACACTGCTCCTAACCATGATAGCAGGAACATGCTGCTGCTGTGTTCTGCTGTCTCCTGGCGATACCAAATCAGTGCAAGGATGCCTTGGAGTGTTCCTGGCAGGATAAGAAGCCTCTTAAGTGCGTGTTAGTGGCATATTAAGCTCCAGGATATATTTGGGCTCATGGATCACGTGCATTTCCGATGATGCTTTTCCAAAGGCAGGAGGATCCAACCAACTTTGCTAATGTCCCCTTCTTTTCCCACACTATCAGAAGTGAGAATGTTTCTACAAATAATTAATCATCTCTGTTTAGTGTGTACATCACTGAACTCCAGCGACATACGCTGTAATGTATGATTAAGGAAATAGTTTGAGATGCTTAAATTGTAGTTGGCCTAGCACCTTCTTTGAAGAATACTTCATTCACTGGTATTTTCTGGTATGCCAGTGAAAAGTTAGTAAATGCAATTTTGGTTTGGAAGGCTATGAATTTATTTACCTCCTGTTCTCATTGAAGAGAGGCAGATTAACTGTCTTTAAAATCTGTAGTATAAGCGTCACAGGAGATTTATTTTTCCACATAAACCAAAAGTCTGCAAAAACGATGTGTTGGCCAGAGAACGAGTAAAATGCCTTCTGTTTGTGGGGTGTTTCAATTCAAAATAGGAAACTATACTTAATATTTTTCTTCACTTTTCAGAAACTGTAGGCGATCAACTGTTTATCCTAAATGTGAACTGAAATAGCCATCAGCACTTTTAGAGAAGTTCGGGGTGCAGAAGAATTTAATCTTCAGGGTTTTTTTCTCCTCCCTCCTAGTTTACATCTCTTTGGGTGAGTTACCCAGATATATTTTGTCCAGTGTAAACAGATGTGTCTACGGGTATTATAGTATCAGTAGTTAAAAATAATTCCTGTGCAAAGCGATTGCTTGTAGATACAAGTAATACAGGCCAGGATGTAAAGAATGAGATTTGCTTATTTGACAGCCAGAGCCAGTTGTGGTGTAGAATTTTTCTGGCCGGTCTCTCCTACATTTGGAGAGTAACTTTCCAGGTCTTGTTCCTTGCACTAATGCCTCTGAAAACTGCTTGTAGACCAAATACCATCTATTTCTATTTTTTAATTGCTTTCTTCAGTTCTAGCAGAATGAATCTCCCATCTTCCTTTGCAGGAGGAGCCGGCTTCTCTGTGACTCTTGATTATGGTAGGCATTTTCATGGTGAGAAAAAGATAAGAGAATCTGACTTAGCTGAGGCTTTTTTCTTTTCCTGAACTGTCAGAAACAAGAATGTTTCCATAAATGATTAATCATCTCCATTTAATAAGCCTATGTCTTCATTTCCTGTAAAAACAGATGGGAAGAGATGTCTGTCTCTATTCTGCATTATTAGGTCTACGGAAACTTAAGACAGCTAAAGCAGATTTTGAAAATTAATTCATTTGTCCAGTTTGCGATAAATGGGATCCATCCTTCTGGAGGATGTTTGATCCAAACCAGAAAGCATTCCACAGAGCTCGCTAGGCAAAGTTCTATGCAGGGTTCTGCATAATTTTGTGGAGTTTATTTTACCTGACACAGATTGTTCCCATGGTATTGGCAGGACTTAAAGATCATGGGATTGGTTCTTGTTCTACATCTCTTTTTTGAAGGCTAACAGTTCTATACACCTTACAAAGAAGGTTGAAGTTGTTGGTTGAAGGATTGGTTGAAGTAGGAGATGACAAAAGGTTGGATGTCAAGATTGCCATCTGCCCTTTATTTGTATGATAGCATTGTGCTGGGTATCAAGTGGCTTGTTGGCAATCTCTGACAGATTTTACAGTAGTCCAAGTGTAATCTTTGCAGGGAAATTCCTTTCAAGACTGTCTTTTTCTTGTAGTTCACTGGGGATTCTTTGCACTCCTTATTTTATCAATACAGGCTCACGATGCTGTAGACTGGGTAGTGTGTTGTGTAGTATGGACACCGACTCACGGCACAATGAAGGTCACAGGTGTGGGTGGAGTACATAAATGTGTCCAGAAAATGTACAATAAGATCTTCTTTAAGTGATCATGCAGTCTGTTTGCCATTTAATATGATATTTTCCTTTTTTTGTTTCCACTGCCTTAAAGTGCTAGTTTCCAAAGCTGTTGGGTGCCCATGAACAGGGAGCATTGCCTGGATTTCTTGTATATTCGTAGCTTTTCATGGCTTGGAGTTATAGTCTAATGTCAGACAAGTGGATTGGTTAGAACCGTTCTTAAAATACAGCAGCAAAATCAAAAATCACTAACCTTTCTTCTTCCAGTTTGTGTTAAGGAGGGTGCTTGTGTTATGGAAGCAGTTAGGCAGTCACAAGTGATGTGAGCAGAGTATGCCATACAAACACCCCTCTGGCTCTTTCCTCGAGGACTCCGGCATTGTGAAAAGCTAATCTGCAAGAAAAATTGTGAGTATTAAAAACAAATGAGTAGTTACTATGCTTCTTCTATTTCTCACTTATAGCCCTCATCTAGCCTCCTAAACAAAAGAATGTAGCAATCTGTCACAGAAAGTATTCTTGACATCCTCAAAATGAGCTTCTCTCCCTACTCCTCTCCCCCTGCTTTTTTTTTTTTTCTCTTACTTAAATTTAAGTTGTTGCATAATTAAATCTCTTTGACATCCTCCTTATACTCATATATAGTCATCCTGTCGCAGGATCGGTATCCATCTGGCTCACGACTGATGGAACATTATACTAACCCACTCTCCTCCTGTCAGGCACCACTGGTAAACTCATGACCTCAAATGTCACCGTGGCTGGGCTTTCTCAGCTCCCACCAAATGCAGTGAGCAGTGGGCTGCACAGGTGGTTTGGGTTTGTTGGGTTTTTTTCCTTTTGAAAGGCATTTAATTTAAAACAACTTGCTCTTGTCCTCTTGTTTTATAGGTAGAAATGTATTGATTTTCACACACGCTTAGATATATATATATGTATGTATTTTTCACATCATAAATACACTAACAGGGATCCAGTGATTATTTCAAGGCTGTTCCTGGGCATGTTGCCTTTAGCTGTTTTAGCTCTTGTGCATCCCCACTGGCAAGGAAATACAAACTTGACCGATTCAGGAAGAATACTCGCATTCCAGCGGTGCAGATACAGCCCACAAAGAGCTGCACCTGCCCATTCAGGACATACTGGAGTAGGTACACAGGCAGAGGTCCACTGTGCAGCAGATATCCAGTGAGTCCCATGAAGCTGCCATTCATTGTGCATATGCACTTATCCGTACAGCTGGAAACTGCTGTGATTGGGCATATCAGCACAGTATTTATTCTGGGAGTCCCGTTCTTCTAGACCAACTTGTGCATGTATGGTAGGTCTGAAATGTCCTAGAGATTTTAGAAAGCCAGACATCATTTTTGGTTTTCCATCTGTTCCGGTTTGAGAAACCCATAACATTGGGTCATGTCATAGAGGCAATTGTTCTATCACCTGAAGAACCCTCCTCACCAGGGAAGGGGAATTGTGGAAAACAAGGAATCGTGAGGGTTGAAATACGAATAGGTTTAATAGAGTAAGACTAAATAATTAACAATAATACCGAAGAACCAGTATTAATCCTGATACTAATGCAAAATACACAAGGATTACACTCAGCCAAAGCTATCAGCAGGAAGCTCTGCATGCCCAGCCAGGGGATGGCAAATGTTGGACTCCGTAAGTGCTGCAGCTTCAGGAGGAAGGGAGGAGCTCAAGAGTCTGGCATCGGGGCAAGAAGTTCTCAGGATCTTAGCTATCAAGGGAGAGAGAGAGAGAGAGAACTCCTCAGCAAACTTTCTAATATATGTTGAATGTGACGTTCATGGTATGAAATAATCCTGCTGGCCAGCCTGGGTCAAGTGTATGTCTCACATCTCCCCGTCCCTGCACCTGGCAAGGCTCAAAAACACCAAGACCTTGAATCCCACATACTATAGCTAGTGTAAAGTAACTATTTTCAGAAATTCAAACAATACAGTCTTCTAAAAATGGAGTTTTCGCAAGCATTAGAAGAGGAACTGGTCCTGTGTTGCTCCAACCAGTCCACCACCCAAGCACATATCTTCAGGAGGAAGAACAAGACAGATCTGGGAGAAGAGAGCCCTGGTTTTGTAAATGCATCAGTAGTATTATTGCCACCAGACTAAGAAGTTGAAAGTGGTTCTGCTGAAAAGCTAATCAAATGCAGTGAGCAGCTGAGCAATGGTGTAGTGTACAGGTGGGCTGAACTTCACGGCAACCAGCAAAGGGCAGATGTCTGGGTGAGGCCCTGCGCTGTCTGCGCTTTGATGTTTCCAAAAGTTTGTCTCGGGTTGGAGCCTGCTTTATTTTTCTAGCTATCATGCATTTATTAAGATCTATTTATGGAAATGCAAGAGTTTTGCGAATAAATGAGATGGCATATTCCTTTCTTCATTTCATGAATTACAGTATCAACATTTTAGAGCCTGTTCATGAATTAATAATTACTTTAATCAATAAAAATAATTACAGTGCTAAGAACATTTTAACAATGAATGCTTTCATGCCATTTCCACTCCTTTTTAATTAAAGCATGACAACTCATATTTACCGTTTTCATCATGATAGCTCTAAATGGTGAAATTTGTCATCTTTGACTTGGGCTCTAATTATAATTCTTTTAGATGGTTCAAATTTCTTCTCATTATTCAATTATGCTTGCTCCAATTTTAAACAGACAAATTTTTCCCCTCAAAATCTCTTTCGTGCTGTAAGAATATCTTTGGCTTCGTAATGCTCATTTTAAATATTGTATGCTATTCAGAATAAATGCAAATTAAATATATGAAATAGAAAAACAAATATAAACTGCTGAATATAAATTAATGCAGCAGAAGACCAATTATTTCCAGTTTAAATGCATCTATCTTATTTCAGTATAGCATGAAATATTAATATAAATTTGTTGCAAATACAGAAATTGCTAAAAGACCATAATAAGCTTGCCAAAGCAGCATACAAACTTAATTTTTATGCCTGTGAAATAGTTTTCAATTAAACGATCTCATTTTTTTTCATACAGAGTCTTTTCCTTGCTCTTTCAGTAGATTGCGTGGCATACCCTTAAATCTAATAACTTACTCTAGTATCCTTAGTCAGCCTATTTCCATATCTTACTTTACTAATACTTTTTAAACTTGGCTGTCTGAGAATAAACTTCTTTTCCTCATCACAGTAATGTCTGTTTGCCTCACAAACATGAACTGTTGTTTTATCTGGTTATATGGCTAAGAGAGCAGGCCACTGGGGAACTATGGGGGAAGTTGTTATGCTTGAGTTGACCATATTCAGGCATGTAGGACCTAGGTTTTTAAAGTTCTTCCTATATAAAAAAATTGTCTAATGCTAAGACTTTGTACTAGCACTCTAAGACAGAGTTTTACTTAGTTCAAACAAAACTGTGAGAGTGCTTCCAGGAATGGAAGTAGACTGAGGGCTCTCTGATGTGGATTCGTGCCATCTGAATTTAAACATGTGGTTGGAATAGGTATGTCAGGCGTGTGAGATCTCTATGTTCTCCACAAATCAACAATGGTTCATTTTTGCTCTTTGCTGGTAGTGTTTCTGTTGTTGTCTGCCTTCATTACAAAGCTTCTGCTGCATCTTTCCTGTGCATCAGGTTTGCCCAAAGACTGCTCTGTGTAGTTGTCCTGGTTTGAGGTAAAACAAACTAATTTTCTGTTGAGTACTTTTACTTTTTTAGCTGGGCCTCTTCTAACTAACTAAACTCTGAAATTAACAGCATATTGGTCAGAAACTGCTCACTCTCACAGTGAGCAAACCTGATTATACCCAGGGATGGTGCAGAGAGGCCCTTGCTTATACTTATTGCTAGAACAACAGGCAGGGAATTTCGTTATTTGCCCCGTTGGAGGGTGGGAAGCAGAAAAGCGTTGAGGGGTCACACCTGCAGGGAGGAGAGGACAGGACAGGTGACCCAAAACTGACCAACTGGGGTATTCCATCCCATCTGCATCATGCTCAGTATAAAAGCAAAGGGTCAACACTCTTCCTTCAGTGGCCGATGTCTGAGGAGGACCCTGTCTGTCTGCCTCTGATCCCGGTCTGAGCATTCCTGATTCCAGATCTGGAGTCCATCTCCTGTCGATCACCAAATCCAGCCTGGGACTTTTCCTGATGCCTGCTGGTGATGTGATCGTCATCCTGGGAGCTTGATACTGTTTTCTATATACTGTATATATTTTTTCCTTTCTTTTATACTTTTTAAAAAATTTATTATTTATTAAATTATTATTATTTATATTTTCATTAAAGTAGCTTAGCTTTTTCTAAACTTCTGAATCTCTTTAATCCCTTCCTCTCCTCTCTTTTCTTTAGGGGGGGAGGAGGGAAGGGTCATCATCTGTCTGATTGGTCAAAACCACGACAGTAGTAAATAAGAAGAGGTGTATTTGTGCAAGTATCAGCATGGTCCAGTTGCTGTGCCTGTCAGATGGCTTTGCCTATCCTAAGGCAACTGATGCTTTCAGTTGACCTTTATGGCTTTCAGCTGCTGAATAGTGTCTGTCTAAAAAGCCAAGTGCCTCCTCCTGTGCCCTTCACCAGCCGTCACTTACAGACTGCTGCTTCATGATTTTGTTGGGCATCAGTCTGCAAATGGATCCCACTGTTCGGATCCAGCCTCCCCGAACTGCTGTGATCAGACAACTAAAGACTGAATAACAGTCTGTGTGCATGGGGGTGAGTAAGTTAAATTTGCAGATGGAAACTCGCTGGAGTGCTTGACTTAAAATCATCACAAGGTTGTGTCAACAAGATTTTGTGCATGCTGTTTCCAGTAGTTTTAGAAGGTCCTTTGGGAAGAAAGCACCAAATAAGCCAGTATATACACAGACCATCAGAAGGACTGGAAAATTTGAGATCCCTTGTGCAGAGGTTTGCTGTTAAACCTAGTTAAGCAGTTAGCACCTGCATCCTCTGAATGACTTGCTCTTTTCCAGTAGTTTCATACAAGCTGGCTTCCTGTGGTGGAAATCTCAGGGTTCATTGCATCTCTGGAACAACGTGTGCTTCTGGCTGCACTCATCCCTGCCTCCTTTTACCAAAGGACTTCTGACCTGCCCTGTTCTATCTTGTCTTTCTGTCTAGTTGCTTTTTCCATCTCTTTCTTTGCCTCTACCAGTCTCTTCTTCATGGAGGCTCTTCTGACTCAGTCTAAGCATTCCTGACCTCTACTGGGTGCTGTCCTGATTGCACAGTGGAGTGGAACAAATTGGCAATTTCACCAAATTTCACTTGGCAAGTTACCAAGGTAGTAATAAAAAAGGAGTAAAAGTACAGAACTTGATGATGGTTGCACTCTCTTTTTTACCTAGAGGGCAGTGCACCATTACAAACTATGTCTAGAAGTGCCTCTTTACCTGTCAGTGTAATTGAGATTAGTTGCTCATACTGGCTTTTTTGCACACAAGGAGATTTAATTTCTGATGTATTAGTTGCACTTGGTGTGTTAATGTCTTAGTGCATTTTAATGGCAAAACTTACTTTTAGAAATTGTTAACTTTATGCGGTCTCAGAATGGTGGGAGTGTATTTTTAAGCTATTTGAACAGCTTTTTGCAAGAAATATGGACAAGCTTTGGACTTGGTTGTCATGTATGCAGTCAACTAAAAGACAATCACTTTTATATTCACTTTTTTTTAGTGACAGAGTATGTTCTTATCAAATCCCAAGTAGCAGTCGCCTGTACTTAGTTGCTATTTCAGTATGAATTGTAATCGCTTTAATGAAGCAGCTATTTCCAGTTTATCACACAGAGAGGAGCTTAGATACCTATTTTCCTGGCGCGTGTGTTTGACAAATTACTAAATATTTGAAATAGTACACCCAAATCCCATGTCAAAGTGCTTTTCCTGTATTATTTCTTGAACCGAGAAAATTAGGATGCATCTAAAAAGTATCTTGAGCAAATATTTGCATTTGGTGGATTTATTGTTTGCTGTTGGCAGCTACTTCAAATTATTTCAAGATATCTCAGATCTGGGAATAATGTGCCATGAAATGATAAAGCTTTTCCTTTAAAAAAAGGCATAAAAAATAATTGCTCTATAAGATGTAATGTTTATGAGGTCATAGGAATGGTTGCATAATGTGCACATGGTGAGAACTGTGAATTTCATGTTAAATACAAGACTGGCTGTGCTCTGGGAAGGAATATTTAAGAAATCGAGAGAACTATAAACGGCCATCTGCTTCATTCTCCCATTTTTATTTGCTGGATTAACCCACTACAATAGTTTAATGGATAATGGATTGCTGTTCCATCTGCTCATTACATTTTTCATATCACAAAACTACCTTATAATGAAAAAGGGTTTCATTCTGTGCAGGGAGGGGATGGTTTTTCTGGAAGAGCAAGAGGAAAAAACAAAATATAATATGGCAAATGGCATGAACTATACTTTTCTTGTTAAACTTTGTTGGGATTCCAGTTTTGCCTGCACTTGCTCCTGTCTTATTTTGTGTCCTCGTTCCTGTCCTTATGTTGCTGTGGGTTTACAAAGGAGGGATGTATAGTGGGGTCCTGTCACTGTCCAAAGAGTGGTAAAGGTATATGATTACTCTCAGCTGCTTGCACGGACCTCCTGTGTTGTTGCTGCCAAAGTATTAGTTTGAATGGAATCATGGAATGGTGGAATGGTTTGGGTTGTACCTTCAATATCATCTCTAGTCCAGACACCCTGCCGTGGATGGGGACATCTTCCAGTAGATGAGATTGCTCGAGGCCCCATCCAACCTGACTTTGAATAGCTCCTAAGGCTGCTTTGACCGATCTCTTTGCCGAGGTTAGCAGTGTTGACAAGCTGAGTAGCATGAAGCTTAGAATCATAGAATCACAGAATCATTTAGGTTGGAAGAGACCCCTGGGATCATCAAGTCCAACCATCAGCCCTACTCTACAAGTTCTCCCCTAAGCTTGTGCAAAAACTTTTTTCATTTCTCTCTATTTCACCTCTTTTTTACTGAAGAGAGGCAACGGAGAAGGAGCTAGTGTGTGGCTGCCTGTGGGCTCTGAGGCTGGACCTCAACTTTTTGTGCTTTGCTGCAAAGGCAGAAAATATTTTAGTCTCTTAGTTCTGTAAATGTTCATTACTGCTCTGTCTACTGGAATGAGCAGTGTAACTGCATTTTGGGAGGTGTTTCCAGGGATCGTTGTTTTCAGGAATAAGCATTTCGGGTTACTGGGGAAAGCCCTTTCCATGAAAGGTACATCCTGAGTCAGGGTGCACATTTGTTTTTTTAACAAGGGGAAGTGATGTTGAGTGACGTGGTACTATTTTTAGGTTGGGAAGATATTTGAAGAACAATTTACCACAATATTATTCTAAGATAATAAACTGCATAGTAGGATTTACCTACGTAGGCCTAATAGAGAGTTCTAACCATTCCAGTGTGATTATGGAATTATGCACACAAAGCAGATTCCAGCCCAAGCCTCAGAATCTGATGTTTGCAACCGAAAGTCATTTGAATACATTGTTTAAAAGAGAAAGACATCTGGTTCGGATGACCCACCAACCCTGGAGCATACACGATTGATCAGCCCAAAGCTTATGTTTTCATAAAAATTCCTGTTATCTCACAGTCTCGTTCCTGAGCAGAAACAGCCCATTAAGATCTCATTGCTAGGCTGAATGCATGGTTCAGATTACTGTTTTCCCCATGTGCACCACATTTGTTTACACTGAATTTCACTTGCCGTTTTATTGGCTAATCACTCGGTTTCATGAGGTTTTTCTTCAGTTCTCTTCCGTCAGAGCATAAATTGCAGGCTCCACAGTGTTCCTGCCTAGAGACAGGCTGTTTGGTCTCTGTGCTCTATCTGAGCTATCTTTCACATATATTTCTGGAATGGGACTTTATCTTTTGGTACCTCCTTCTGAGTTTAGTTACTTCTGCAAGTATTCAGGCTCTTCCCCTTTCCCTCTTCTTATTTTGGAGAAAAGGATGTTTAAAAGTTCAAGGGCTAAGATTCTTCTTCCCAAGTTCCCTGACCTGTGCTAGAGCATTTCCCTTTTGTAATGGCAAGTTTAGCCTTTTGTTTGTGATAATGACTTACCTGAAAATACATTATTTCCATGCTCATGCCTTGCTATTCACCTTTTCAGCCTTCTGTCATCCCTGCCCAGGTTGTTCTGCTGGGCTTCTGTTAGGAGGAGTAAAACGTCAAAGATGAGTCCTTCCTTGACTCTGAGGACTTTGGTAGGAACACTTTATAGCCCATGGCTATAGGGACGTCACCCACTACCTTGCACAAATCAGAGAAGGTAGGTCTCCTGGTTGCATCTTCAGTTCTGCAGTCAAGAAACTGAAGAGCTTAGAGTGGGAACCCATGAAGCTTCTTGGCAGTACATCATCAATATCCAAAGGGGTTGTACATGGGATGAGGTTTTTTTACTACAAACATCCTTGAAAATTGTGGAAGCTGATGAGTATGCCCATCATGTGAGAAGGGCATACTCAAAGCGAGCCTTTACCTGACTGCCCATATCCTGCTGCTCCTACAGTCAAAGTTAATTGAGTACCACTCAAATCATACTGGGTAGTGTGGAGGTAACGGGCATGTGATCTCCTGATCTCCCTTTCTAACTGCAAGACAGCTTCATAGAGCCACACTGTTCAGTAGAAGTCTTTGGCAGTTTACTACTCTTTGTTTCTCAGATACTGGCTTCAGTTGCAAGGATTACATACATCCCCCTGAGCTATTTGTGTAGGTTACCTCATGAAGTCAAATACTCTTTTTTTTTTTTTNTTTTTTTTTTTTTTTTAATCTGCTAAGGCCCCAGTGATCTTAATGAATACAAAACCACCAGAAGTTAATTTTAAAAAGATTTTTAAAATTTTGAGGCAATTTAAAGATGTTTGCAAGACTGTATGCATTAAGCAATATTTTCTCTGGGCAGTTATAACTTGTTTTTTCAAAGAAGCTCAGACATATGTAGTACTGATCACAGTAGAGAAGATGACTGATGAAAGGAATGTTATGAACTTTCAAAAGAGCAGGGTGTCTTGGTTGCCATCTGGTACAACTGCTGCAGACAATGCTATTTAAAAATAGTTCTAACTGAAAATGAAGTGAATTGGCTTTGATCTACCTGCTCATAAAAATCATTCATCAACTTAGAATAATTATGTGGCACCTCTGGCATGCCATAAGTCTCCCAATTGCATTGAGTTCATGGATTTTATTGACAATGGTCATAAGAACGTAAGAAGCACTTTGGTTATTAATTAGGGAAAAGTCAGCTAAAAGTGAGAATTTCTAATTTTCGTGATATAACATATGCTGTCTGAAAGATTTAGAGCTAATACAGCAAGTATATTTTGTTTACTTGTCGCAGATATTAAGAAAAAGCTACTCTTTGCTAGAGATTCTCCTCCTTAACATTCTTAACCTTTTGCAGAACGAGTTAGGGAAACCCTCCAGACGTGCAAGGTTTCTGATGATGCTGTGTCCTCTGTGGTTACCTCTACTCCAGAAACAAAAGGAAATGCCCTGTATCCTACCCTCAGGGTGTAGGTGATGGCTCCACGTGCCAGTCGTTACCAAGGTTTGTAACATCAGGCTGTAAAATCAAGGTTAAAATTCCACAGGTCTCATACTGTGATAGGGTGGCTTGTTTGGGGAGTCTCCCTTCTTTGTACGTGCACAGCTGGACAGGAGTTACACAGACAGATTAAGAGCCTCTAGGCTTTAGATTATGAGGCCAGGAGTATGTTGAAATGTTGAGCACATTTGAAAGCTTGAGTCACATCAATAATTGAAAGCACTTTACAATTTTTTAAATCTTATGAATAAGTAAATAAAGCATAATAAAGTCTTTCATGTAAAATAAATGAAAATGAAATACAAAGTATAGTTTTGCTTTAATAATTATAATTCTTCATCATGTGCTTCAGCATTATCCTATTAAATCATAGCTCTGAATTGCTGAGACTGACTTTTTTTCGTGCCTAAATTATAGTAGATTGCACGGTAATGAATTGCCTGTTTGTGAGATTCTAATGAAAAGGAAAAATTAGGAAAATACATAGTATGCATCATAAAATATTTGCACTTCAGTGTTTGGGACACCCTTTAAAATTTGCTTTTTAGTGCATCACCTCATCTTTCTTTATCCTTTTGCTTTTAATGCAAATAGGATCTTTTTTGTGGTAAGTAGAAGTACTGTGAATTCAGAGTTTGTCCTGTGTACTTTCAGTACTGGGATTTTCAGACTTTTCTTTGCATACCTTTGCAAACACTGGCAGAGGGCTTCTGGTTGTCTTTTAGGACTTGGGGAAAATAACATGTTTTAAATTGCCCTGAAAGTCAGAACCAAATAACAAAGATGATTTTGACTTTTGTTTTGCTAGCTGGTGGCTTATTAGGCTCCAGGCATTTCAGTGCAGGAAGCAGGAGAGAACTGCGGGGCCATTTCAGAGCCTTCTGCCCCTTTCCTTCCTGTGGCCCCAGAGGATTTTTTGAGTGTGCAACTTTGGGGCTGATAGATGTGCTAAAAGCATTCCTCCAAATGGCTTTGATGCCCTTCCTGTGCTGGCCCTGCACCCTCTCTCCTCCTTTTGTCCCATTTCAAAAGCATCTGGTTTGACTGGTTTGGCAGTCACCCCTTACCTTTTCAGGAGCAAGGCATTCCTGGGTTATGCATTGTGTTCCTAGAGGCAGATGGGTTTGCTAGGTATGGGTTCACCTCAGCTGGGGATAGTTCTAGGGGCTGCTCTCAGGCAAAGGCCTGGATAAAAAGGCACGAGGTTCATCTTCCTCTCTTCCGTGAAATTCTCTGACGCTGTCTGAGCAGACTCCCAAGTACAGCCACATGCCCAGCTGTTGGGTGCCGTGGCATGCAAGGTCCTTTCTGGTTTCCTGCTGTAAAGCCCTGTTCATGTTTATTGCAGCATGGCCATTTTGAGTGCTTTTGAAAACACAAAAATATAATGCTGTTGTTCAGTCCAGTTTGGGCTTGATGGAAGTAGCCCCAAGGAAAACAAAGCTACCAGTGGGGCGGAGATGCAGACCCTGGCTCTGCTTTTGCAGTGTTGACAAGACTTCAAATGCCTGTGAGGTTAGGTGGGATTCCAGGTAATGTGGTCTGAGCTTTGTGTGCCATTCCTCACTGTAGATCATGCAACACACCCACTTCCTATGTCCTTGGACCAAACTCCTCTTGGGAGAGATACATGCTTCGCAGATGGCCTGTCTTTAACGTCCCTCCTAGGTCGCACAGCTGTTGTTTGTTTGATTGTCCTCCTGGCCATTTTTGGAATGGGCCTTAATCCATTCATGAAGAGGGGTGATGGGAGAGGCTGCTTTTATTTTACGGGAACTGAATTTGAGAACCCAAGAGGTCCTATCCAGGCGTGTTTCCGTTTCTGTTGTGGCTTTTGCCTTTTTTTAGTAAGTTTTCTGAAACAAGGGAACAGCGAGCACAACGTATTAACAGGGAAAACACTTGTGGTTTTTAATGATTCTGATATTGGAAGCTAGGCATGTGCTGAAGAGGTTTGGTGTGTCCTGTCACCTAACCCATGGGCTGTGGAGTGAAGTTTGAATTCCTGCTGCAGCTGAATCCGTTTCATGATTCTTTGTGGCTTTTCCTTGGTTAGCCAGATTGATCTAGATTTCATGAGGTGTTTACTTTGGTGCCTGTTACGCTATTCATTTCCTACTCAGGTATTCAGAGAAAAGCTATGTGTCAATGTGAAGCATTACACCCGCATCGGCATTGTATTTGTCACTTTCTGCAAGTCTAAGGAGTTATGTATTTCATTTAAAAGAAAAAAAAGAAAAAAAAAAAAAAAGGAGACGTTAGGGTAATTTTGGAGTGTTGTCATAGTCCATAACATTGCTGAATTGTATTTTTGTGTTTTTACTAGCCTTGCTTGCAGCTTATGTTGTGGGCGTGTATTATATTTTATTTAAAAAAAAAAATTCCTTTAATCAATTTTAAATGTATTACCTTTGAATTTGATTTTGTATTTTAGGAAGAAAATACAAATACAAGCATAATTTATCATTTTAGTCATTTATCTGCTTAAACAGATTTGTCATCTCTTTTAGCATTCTCACTGTATCTTTGGATCCCTCTAAGACTTGCACATTCCTCTTCATAGAGTATATTTCACTGGAACTGAGCAAAAGGATTCAATACTTGTATGCAATCTATAACATAAAATATGATTTAATATTTTAATTAGTTTTCAAATTAATTCCTTCTTCTTAGCTGAACTTCTACAAGAAACCGAGATTCAGTCAACTATCCACTATAAATTTCACCTTTTTCACGTTAGAGTGATTTAATGAAGAATTCAGAAGTATGAGCGATTAAAATAATTTTCTAAGGATTACGTGTTGTATACAATAATGTGTAATATTTTACATTGATCTGAGTGCAGTATTCCTAATGACCTATTTCAGTCTTGATTGACTAACCGAATTTTTTTCTCTGACTTGCAGATTTCACTGCCCTCATTAATCTCTTCCTGACAGACAGACTGCTGAATTTCTGGGTTTTCAAAAGGGTTGTCTCATGGACCGGTTTGGGACATTTTCTTCATGGGAAGGGTCATCCAAGTGCTGCATGTTGCATTTAATATTCTGAGCAGGCTCTTCAGAGATTCTTACACAACTTCAGCTGCAATGTAAGCAAAACACTAGATTGCTGAAAAACGGAAAAAATGTTTGTGTAGCTGTACCGCTCATTTTATGTGAGCAGACCGCGCAAGGCGCTTTGGTCTGAAAACGTCATTAAAATCTCTTCTGGACATCTCGTACGCTTATGTGCTTAGAAATGCCTTGCCTTGAAGTGAAACCTTGACGTGGATGCAGACAGTTTATCATCAAGCCTAGTGAATTTCAATTCATTAAAACTCAGGGGAGGTGCTACGCTATCTTTTTGTTTCAGTGAAACGTATAGAAATGTTTTTTCCATGAGGCTCCTGAGCCTGTGTTTAGTGTCCAGAAGACTCATAAGATATTACAGAGTTAGGTATTTTCTCAAGTACAAGTCATTTTAAATGATGTCAAGGAAAACGGAGAACTTATTCTGCTTGTGACCAGGATCTGGAAAATGCGATCTACGGTTGTTTTCCTTTCTGCCTCTTCTCATCCTTGGGTTCACTGTGCTACAGCTGTAGGATCTTATAATTTAGAGGCATACAAGCTGTCAAATGGTTGATCGTGTCCATGCCAGCCAGCTGTGAGATTTTGCTCAGCACTTGCTTTTAGTGGCCAAACCTTCCTTTCAGTGGCAAAAAATTAGTATAATATAAGATAATGTCCATGTTATACAGCAATTACTCTTTGGAAAAATACCTGCCACACACTAAGAAATTCTCATTAGTTTATTTTTATAGTGTTAGGTGGGCTCCTTTTGTTTACAGCATGAAGAGTATTTCTTCTGGGAACTGCCCCAACTTGCACTGAAGAGGGGATTCTATTCTGGGGGAGTGCTCATCATCTGCAGACTTTGACCTGTTTTATAATATGCCTTGGATGCCAAGGCTAGTGGCCAGCTTTATTTTGTGAACCAATTAAGTCCATCATATCATTTCAGCATGCAGACCAGTTAATAAGTTTGGGTCACCGCTGACGTGAATTGGATTTGAATTGGTGTTCTGGAGGTGAAAGACTGGATATTGGATATTAAATTATTAACGCTTTGCAGTCTTAAGCTTTCTCACTGAAAGTGCCCGTCCCTCCCTCCTGCCTCCTGCAGTGGTCTGTATAAAATACACGTGTCAGGGCAGGTTCTCAACTGGTAATCTGAGATTTACGTTCCCCTTTCCTGTTCTTCTCTCCCTACGCCCAAATATCTACCAAGTCAACATATTTTTGGTGATTCTCACTAGGGGGCTCTCCAGCCACCACCTGCTTTTATAATATTGCTATCTTCTCTATTCCGCACAGGAATCTGTGGCTTTATAGCTGAGGAACCAAAGACCAAGAGTATTCCTGTATGTTTGGAGGTTTAATTTTGTCTCACTCTGTTTCTCTGGGGAGGAGCAGTGTCTCTAAAGGAGCAAAACGTGATATGCCACGATAGGATTATTTTTTTCATTATTTCTTTTGGTAGTAACACTACAGGTACTCTTTTTTTGTAACACAACAGTGTAGTTGCATCTGTAAAAATAATCTCTTATAACTGAGAAGGGAAACATCACACAAAGTCTGCCTTCATATCAGAGACAGGGAGAAAACATCTTTCAACTTAAATTTATATAAAGCCTGACAAACGTAGTTTACAGTGATTTTACTTTCAGGGAAAAGCCTTTTTAAATAAGAACTTGCTCCAGATTCAGATGACAGTGCCTCTGTAAAAGTCAGATCTGATTTTTTGCCCCTTTTTTGACAATGATTATAGTAAGTGACCTGAATGTGGCCTGTTACTTTGAAGTGAGCAGCTCTGAGACGCATTGAGGAAGCTCCTTCTTTTTACCCTTTGAAAATTAAACTAGCAGGACTGTAATGTTCCCATCCTCATAAATGGGAATAGTACACACGTCTGCTTGTGTGTGTTTTTCAAATAGTACCCCTGCCAGCATGCTTCAGTATATTTAGTAGTTTATCAAGTAACACATGCCAAGTTTGTTTCCTGTGATTTCTGTTAATGTCTTTTCAATAGCTGAAGTATATAGATAATAGATGTTTATTATGATTAAAGGAGTAACCATATATTCTACATTTATTGAGTGCTGACTGGAACTTTTTGGTTGGAAGTTGGTTGGCAAAAATTACTGTCAAACTCATTTACCACAATTGCAGCAGAAGTGCAGCTCCTTCTGGGAACACAGGCATTTGTATAATCTGACTCTGTGGCACTGAGCTATGCTGTATGTAGTGTATTTATGATTGAACAGAAAGTTTCAAACAGCAGCCTGTGAAATTGGATTTCAGATGTAATGTACCATAAATAAGTGCTATAAAGAATGCCTTTAATGCTATAAATCAGTTTTTATTGGTTTCAGCTATCTCATTCTGGTTATTGTATTACCCACAAAATCAATGGGAATCAAAGAGCTGGAATATATATTATTTTAATGTCCCATCTCCCATGGAAATGCCATATGAGCCCTTAGATCACCTTTTGGGTAGGTTGGGCAAGGCTGATAAATTATAGGCGATGAGTATTCACAAAAAAGGTCTGTGTAAATAGTAGCTGTGTAAGACTTGAAATGCTTCGGTACAGCACTTCCTCCCTGTAAAGGGGATATTTGCCTCTCTTTCTGAATGTCCTTTACTTTTGTTGTTTCAGTAAATTTACCAATGTGAAGTGATGCCCATTGCTCAGGCTTCAAAACAATGGCATCATGAAGTTACATGATTGGAACGTCACCGCCATTGCATCCAAAATTGGGGAATGGTTTGAGGGGAGGAGATACGGTTTCTTTGCGCCTTTAAGCATTCCCCCTAGCTTGCTTGGTCCTGGTGTCATGGTCTGAGTAAGAAACACTTCTAGCAAGAAAAGAGCAAGAGCACTTCTAGCAGTGGTTGTGAAGAGTAAAATATGGTGTGGGCTCCGTTAAAGAACATATTATTCTAATGGAAGAAAGGAAGGTCATGTGTCATGATTCTGTGAGTAGACTTTTAAAACCAGAAACAAATCAGACCATCGTGGGAGAGTGAAGGAATAGAAAGAATATTTTTTTTTCCTAACTAAATAATGTCATATCAATTTAAAATTTTAGCTGTGCTTTCTCTGTGTTTCTCCTTGCTCATATTAGTATCTCATGGTAGGATACAGTTAGGAGAAACATGCATCTCTGGAGCTCAGTTTAGGGCTGGAAATCTGTGGTGAAGGGCTGAATACTTGTCTTTGTATGTGTTAGATAACCTGCACTGTGTAAAAGGTAGGAGTATAAGTACGTTGCAGCAGGGCAAGGGTACACTGGTAAACATCTTTTTATTGTACTGCTTCATGAGGTTACATATGCCCATGCCAATAAAGAAGGCTGAAGAAATAAGCTTTTTGATAGGTATTAAATATGGGTGATTTACACTGTTCTATGCATCAGCACTGAATATTCAACCAACTGGTGTAAATTATGTGCCAGAATTAAGAGGGCAAAGTAGACAAAGAGGAATGATCACTGTGGGGACAGTGTCTAATAGGTTACGTCTTCTAGAAGTCTGAATACTGGGGCGATGGTAGAGTTGAGGAACCAGAAGAGCTCATTCACTCATCTTTGATCCAATGAATACTGTTAAACTGGTTTTGAGTCCAACTGACTCATCTTGACTTACACCCACATCACTTCATGTTGGATTTCAAGCTTTTGTAGCAAGGATTGAATGACACGTTTTATTATTTGCAGTAGTATAAGCAGTTATTCTCACTGGAGCACAAAGATGTGTGGCTTCACGAGAGGGGAGTGTTAATCATTTACATGCAGACGCGTGTGGTTATCTGTGGGAGTGGGTTGAAGAGACAGAAGTCAGACCTGGCTGCTTAATAGGAATGTAAGACATGGATGATACCAAGGAGGCAGCATAAAATGCCCGACTACCTCAGAGATGGTTATAAAGTTCCCTACTCCTACAGTAATTTTACAGGTGGTGATTACAGGAGAAGCAATGATTTCATGGAAAATACAAGGTAATTAGAATGTTTGATTTGATCTACAGAGCTGTGGTCAATTTGCAAGCCAGCTGCTGACCAGCACTGCACTGTACCATCGTGAGCATCACTCAGAATTACGCCCTTGGTTTGAGTAATGCTGTGCCAGGCATAAATTTAGATGGTCTTGTTGCTGATACTGGTTTGCGTCTGACCTACTACCTGGGCTGATTGCCAAGTCCAAAAGAGACAAGCAGTCTATTTCTCTTATCAAAGAATGATACAGGAAACGTCCCAGGGTCTTTGGGTGCAAAGCAGCAAATGCAGCGTGTGGTGTCAGTGCAAAGGGAGGTGAATGAGGAATGCTCTGAGGATAAGAGCTTGCTTAGAGGTCAGACGGGAAGATGGAAGACTTCACAAGTACTTAGGGTTAGGTAGGCAACCAGCTTCCTGCATATTGAAGAGAAGCGTGGGATGGTAGATTGTTTGCTTTCTTCTCCTGAAGGAGAGAATTTAGATGTTAGCATCTGAAACACAGGTAGAGCCTTGTCCTTACTTCAGGAACAATTTCCTCAATGACTGAATAAAACAGTGCTTCTTGAGGCATGAATGAGCACGTGGGCCTACACATCAACTATGTGATTTCATAGAAACACTATCCGAAAAAAGTGAGTGACAACCAGGTGAAGGTATCTGAAGGTATCAATGTATAAAAGGGGCCCACAGCAAAGATGGGGACAGACTTCTCCATAGGGCCTGTACCAATAGGACAAGGGGTAATGGCTTTAAACTAAAAGAGGGTAGATTCAGACTAGATATGAGGAGGACATTTTTGACAATGATAAGGATGGTGAAACACTGGCACAGGTTGCCCGGAGAGGTGGTAGATGCCCCATCCCTGGAAGCAGTCAGGATCAGATTGGATGGGGCTCTGAGCAACCTGATCTAGTGGAAGGTGTCCCTGCCCATAGCAGGAGGGGTTGGAACTCGGTGATCTTTAAGGTCCCTTCCAACCCAGACCATTCTATGATTCTGTGAAGTTGTCCCTGCTCATTGCAGGGAGGTTGGCCTAGGTCACCTTTAAAAGTCCCTTCCAACCCAACCCATTCTGTTATTCTAACTGGCAGATCTCATGATTTTTCAGAAATACCACATCAGAGGTCTAATTCACAAAGACCATGTCTTGAGATACAATGCCAGCCAGGTGGTAGAAAGCTGTTTGTTCAAAGCTGTAGCATGAGCTCATTCTTCCGAGAAGGGCTTCTGTCAGGTTGGTGCCTGCTGGGAAGCACCCACTTTGCAGCAGCAAGCGGTCCTGTGGCCTCTTCCCTGCTCCAGGGTCCCACGCATCAGTACAGCTGGTCAGCTGTGTCAAGCATGTGGGATTGGGAAGCAAAAACAAATAGAACACAATACTGGGTGGTTAATACATAAGGAACTTATGTTATTATTTAGGAGTACAAGGTGGTGGTGGAGTCTCTGAATGAAGTTGGGGTGTGTGACTTCTGCAGGTGTGCTGCAGAGGGATGCACAGACGAGCTGATGAGCTGTTGGAGTGGTCATTGCTGAAGTGTTACAGAGCACTCAATGCATATTGATTTGAAAGTGTGACAGGAAAAGATATTGCAGGTTTTGTAGCATGTAATTTTTTAAGGTGTTAACAATGATATTAAATAGCTGATGTAAAAATTGCCATGCTAAGAAATGTCTTAACTTGAAGTCTGCAGGACCAATATTCTGCCATTAGTTCCCACATCCTGTCTCTTTCTTGCCTGAAATTGCCATTGCCAGCAGCAGAAATAGAACATTTTCCATACAGAGTACGTACTGTTTTGGCCAGCTTTTTTACCCCTGTGCTATGATGGCATGAACCCTTTTGAGACCATACAGTCGTCTTGGTTATGGACCCGAGCTGGCTGAAAAGTAGCCCTGCTCAACACTACAGCACCTCCAAAAACCCCCAAAGTTTTTCAACAAGTTCAAATCCTGAACCAACTCAGCCAGGCACACAAATGCCTGATCCAGTTTTGTTCTTTAGTTTGTATCTTCTCTGTCTCGACTTCTTGCTTACCTCTCATCTATTTGATCACTGTGCAGTTCTTTCCCTTATCCAGGTTGTTTTCTTTGGTTTTGGGTTTTTTTCTCCTATAAAGGTATTACTTTGGTGGAGGCAAGGGGAGAAGAAATCTCTTCTTTTGCATGACACAGAAGTGGCTTTTTTTTTCTTTTCTTTGTTGCCTGAGCCATTCTGGCTGTTTTTTCTGCTTGTTCTTTCTCTGCCTGTTTTAGACGGTTGCTTTTAACGAGCGGCACTCTGCAGAGTTGTTTGAGTCAGTCTGTCCCCTGGTTCTGCTGGGTGGCACAGATCAGAGGCATTACTTCTAAGCAGGACACCCAGTTTTAGTTGTCAGTTTTTCCTTTTTCTTCTGTGAAGTCAATGGTGGGCTCAATGGTGCAGGGTAACCTTTATTTTCCTCTGTACTTCTTTCCTTTATCACCACTGACAGTGCACAAGAAAAGATGGAAAAAAGAGCTTCTCTGAATCCTCAGCCAGATAAGCAGAATTCCCAAAATAGAAAACCTGGTGTCAAGCCAACGTACTCAACACTTTCTCCATTCTGTTTTGTTCTTTTCTTTCTATTCCATTTTCACCAATAATATTTTTTTTTTTAAAGAGAAATATTCTAAAATATTTCTGCATTTCCCTCTCCCATCTGAAATGAAGGATGTATTTGCATATTGACAGTCTTTATTGAAGTATCAAATTATTTGCCAGTTAAAGAGAAGAGGTGGGTGTAACCAAACTAGCTGCTCCCTGGGTAAAATTTGGTTCTTGAAGTGACTGGATGATAAGTAGGGATTACAGCAAGTGAATGGATTTCCAGGGGTCAGACTAAGCAGCCCTTGTAAATGCTGTGCATTGTGCCTGAGAAGCAATGAACTTGTGCTGTGGCAGTTTTCCCATCACTGGATGTGTGTCATTGGAGTGTGCCCTTTCTTTTGTGTGTGTGTGTCTGGCTTTGATGAATGCCAGGGCTGGGAAACACGAGCTTTTACCTTTGTAATGGTTGGGTGAATACTAGTAAATTTGCCTATTGATGCTGATGCAGTTTTTCTTCAAAGTCAACTGAGAGGAAACTGTAGGCCAAATGAGGTTGGCAGCTACTCTGTGTGTGTGATAAAATAAAGTACAGAGAAAGAACAATGGGCTCAATTGATGGTAACACTCACAATCTTGTGCAATATAAACAAATAACAAGCCCAGACTAGAATTCTGCTTAGAAACTGGAACTTTTCAGGCATGTCTTAATGAGCTCAGCTTCACAGGCGAAACGAGAAGCTCTCACAACCTCCATTCTTCATCTGCCTTAACTTGCTAAATTGCACTGACACAGAAGGAACGTGCATTCAGCATGTCTCCTTAGACATAAATTATCCCATCACACTTTCTGCAAAAGCACCGTGCCTTATTATTTTTCTCCACAATGTGGTAGATGGGTAATCATGGAGTAGGATCTGAAACTGTCGTGCCACCTTTGAAATGAAAGGATTTTACAAAATAGTCAATGCTGAGATTTTAATTGTCACTTACTTATCAGACTCGTAGACTTTGGATTTCCAGGCTTCGCACCTCAGTCATGAGGTGTATATTCAGCTTACACACTGTGTCAGAAGTAACTGCATTAACGAGGCAATTGCTTATGCTTTCCTTCTGGTCAATGGAGGAATATAGGCCCCTTCAGAATTAGGTAACTGATATGTGAAAGAGGCTTTGGAGGTAGCTATAGTGCTAAATTAGTCACCTTAACTTAATAATTAAGCCTTAGTGAGCTAAATCGGTGCTTAGCTCTTTGTTTCATGTGAAAAGAAAGATTGCTGCAAACTATTTTAACTCCAAAAGGAGTTCTTAAAAGAATTACTTCTAAAGTTGCAAGGAAATCCTCAAAGGAGGTGGCTACCCTAGGCATGGTTTCTAACACTTTTAACAAAATGTTCTCAGTCTCTGATAAATCCTCAGAGTTTATAGAGAGGGTTGAGAGGTACGATAATCTTCTCTTTAAAAATAAATTTGTTTTATAACCCTGGAACAGCTATTTGTAAAAACTAGTATGACAGTAGCCATTGGATAGAGGCTTTTACACTCATGTAGGCTGTTTGTACCAATACAGTTTAAAACAACCAGAAAGCTTCAAGTTTATGATTATGGAAGGATTCAACAGGTAGATAAAGTGCAGTAGCTTAGTGGCCTTTGGAAGCCTGATGACAAGGGAGTTTCTGGTTTGGGAGGGGCGATGGGGAGGGATTGCATGAATAAAACAGTGGCGGTGAGATTACCAGTGGCCCAGTTAGTGTAAGGGTATTGTGTTTTGCATAAGACCAGAGAAGATACATGTTCATGAAGAACTTGAAGGAGGACATGGATGCTCTTTAAAGGCTTTGATTACACTTCCCTTTCCGTGCTTAAGGGTCAGCCAGGGAGAAGGGGCTCCAGAGAGAGATGGCGCATCGAGTTGTTAGGCAGAATGAAAACAGGACTCACGCTGTGGTCAGGTAGCAAGGGGAAATCAGATGAGATTGATGGGCACAGGACAGTGTACTTGATGACAGCCAAGGAGTGACTTCAGCACTGGGAGGTGTAAGTCAAAAAAGCTCTGGAACAAGCCCTTATCTGCATTTTGGTGGGACCATAGGATGCACTCTGGCTTGATGATGATGGATGGGTGGGACTGATCCTGCCAAAGTGTAAGTGGATGGTCTGAGCTCATCATCTAAATGCTTTCTTGTGGTTACTACCAAGCAAGAAAGAGAGAAAGCCATTCCAGGGCCCATTTCTTGTCTGCCCTGACATGGATATTAAAGGTAATTGTGGTAAATAGCCTTGTAGCATGACTGTCAATGGCCACACACTGACTTAAAATAGGTACCAACCTTGTATGTGGTTGAGTGAAAAGTATTTTGCTCAAAACACGGAGGAAAATTAGTAAATTTATGCAGTTTTGCAGCCTGGGATTATGCTTCTGTGATTTAAGCACTATAATGTCAGCAAAGCTGTATTTCAAAATATTATAAAGGAAACAAGTGGGACTGTATTTCGCATTTTTTTTAAAAAGGGGGTAAGGGGCAAAAATAGAAACTTGAAGATAAAGGAGAAGGTGAAAGCATCGCATGTACACTTGAATTAGAGATTTTATCTATTGTCCTTCAAATCAGATCGAGGGAAGAGAGACGGCTTTGTCTGTAAAAGAGGAACTTTCTAAAATTGTAGAGTTGCCTATGGTTCTTATAGAAAATAGAAGAAAACCATTGTAATGACAGCTGTAATGATGTATCTGCAGAAAGTTAATGCAGCAGTGCCTTCTGATTTAAGAAGTAACCCAATTTGCCCAGCGTGGGTTTGAAATAAAAGGGAATCCTTCAGGTTTGTATAATCCTTGGTAACTGAAGATAGCTGCTGTTTAGTGCTTTATCTTCTCTCCTGCTAGGACAATACAGACTGACCTGAAACCTTTAGTATTTTAGCTTGGGAGCACCAAATTGCTATCGTATGTGTTGACCTGCTGAGAAATGGTAATAGAAATCTTGAGGGAACCTTTCACTTCTCAGAGATACGGGATTCGTTTTGAATGCCCTGTTCAAGCATTTCTTTTGCCCATATTCCCACACTTAACAGCAGGCACCTCATCTCTGCTTTTTAATAGAAAATCTTATTATTAGAATGCCTAAACTGATTAATTTAATCAGAGAAGTGTTAAAACTTCACAAAATGAACTATCTTTGGCTTTTTCTGTTGTGTATGGGAGAAAGCCCAGGTGCTATGACCTCAGGTCGTTAGCGCAGTAACCGAGTTCAGGTACTGAGGTTCAGCATTTGTACATTATTCAGGTACTGCCAGTCATCCTGATAAGCCCACAAATGAATGGTTTGGAAATTTAACATTTTTATTATTTTTTTTCAGAACCTGATGAAGTAAACATACTGCCTTTGCTGTTCTTTAATGGGTCCTTTTCTTGGGTTTGGATTGTTGGGGTGGTTTTATCTTTTTTTGTTTTCTTTTTTTTTTTTTCCCCAGAGATCAACCACACATCTTAAATTCTTTGCTAATTGCTCTCTGGCCAGGACGAGCCAAGGTGGCTCTAAACCTCCAACAAACGGAATGAATATAATTTTCCTTTAATAAAGAGCTCCTTCTGCTGGTGGGAAAAAAACCACATACGCTGAAATGAGCAAAGAATGTACAGTCTAGGTTCTGTGATAGGTACAGGCTGATTTCCAATATATTTCTGGTTAGGAAATGCATTGTATTTAACTTTTCTATTAGCAGAAAGATATGTGTATGTGCTGATGCTTTTATCCTGTGGCTCTTTACTGATGTTGTCCCTCTGTCACAAGTAATATAGAAAAATTTTATTTCTTGATACCTGTCAGTCTCTGATGGATATAATGGATAATAACATGCAGCCTCATATGTGTTAAAGATGTAAGTATTGTAGTTTTATTGTCAATAAAATGCATTAACAATGTATTTTATGGCATTGTCAGTGCATATATTGCATTGACAATGCAATATATTCCCATCATATATTTGCATATTTGCAAATATATTTGCATTCTGCAAATATTGTAGTTTTATTGTCAATAAAATGCATTTTCTGTATATCGTGAAATAATGCAGTGAAAACAAACTTGCTGAAAGAAGGAGGTTTATCATGGAAAATAAATTCTTGGGTAGCAAGCTGTGAGAGAGTGCTGCTTTTGGAGACATTTTCCTTCCAATACTGAAGTTTTTAGGACGGCCGTGCTAATACGGTTTGATTATTCTCAAGCAGCATTCAGCAAATTTTGATAATGGGACAGGCAGTAAAGACAAATACTCCAACCAAACTAATTTTGTTCTTTGATGACTGAAAATTTTTAATGTTAGCCAAGTTATTTTCACTTAGCTGAGCTCTTGTGGTTGTTTGTACTCTCTGAGGTGCCAATTTAGTAACAAGACACTGCTGTGTCCTGAGGCTAAACTCACCTGTGATGGGGAGCTTTATTAAAATATGGGAAAATCCAAGTGGGCTATACTTCTTCTAAGCCCCCAGGGTAGAAGAACCTAGAGAGTAATCACTTTGGACATACAGTCTTTCAAAGAATTAAGACTGAATAAATGATGTGCCTCATCTCCAGGGTTGCTGTACAGTCTTTTGGTCTAACTTGTATATACATCTTTGCAGCAAATCCTCAAAGAGTAGTGAGATTCACCTCTGAAGCTTAAGTTGTGCAGTACCAATGTGCCCTTTGACTGAATATAAAATAATTTTTCTTTGTTTTCTCAGAAATTCTCCAGAACCTCTGTTTTCAGGCAGTGTAGTAGTACTAAGGAACGGTTCCCTTGCTCTTCACAGCTGATTGTGATGCAGGCCAGAAAAGAGCTCTCATTTTCTTTGAATGCTGCTGCTGCGCTTAGTTTAGCATCTTGATCAGATGTTTACTTTGGATGGTTAATTCTTCAATTCCTGTTTCTTTAGAAATCCTGGATCCTCCCTCCTGCAGCAATATCTTGCTAACTTGCGAGACAGCACAGGCATTTCTGAGGAAGAGAGGAACGAAGGGGTGGTGTTTATGGAAGAAGTTGGGGTCCTTTGAGAGCACTGTTTCCTTGAGTCACACTTACCTCCTTCCTCTTGGGAAGGAAGCACTTGGTACTGTTTAGCTGAAGAGCCCAAGGCAATCTGGCTAATGTAGCTTTTTATATCCTATTGGAATTGTCAGTTCTGTGGAGGACTGTTTGTACTGTTCTGCATTGTTCTGCTGCAGAGCAGAGCTCAGGGATTTTTATGAAATATCATTATCAAAATGCAACACTACCAAAGTGTCAGATGTACTTGCTTAGTCACTTTTGGATGTATCAACTCCAGAAACCAGTTAGCAGTTCCTGCCCACTAACACAGAAGATGTTCTTTGAGATAATTTTTGTACAGGTTGAGCTTGTAGTACTCCTACGTAACTTAAGAATACTTAGTTCTTGCAAAAGTACTTGGAAACCAAATATAGGGAGTTGGCCTGATTTGCTTCTCAAAACTTGTAAGGCCCATGTTTTTAAGTTCTCAGTAGGCTCGTGCAGAGGACATGTGAAGAATCACTGATATCTCTCAACATCAAAACTATTTTCTTTTATACAGAACTGCTAAATGAAACTTTATGGCAAAACGTCTTCTCGGTTGGTTTTGTTTGTTTGGTTTTTGTTGGTTTTGTTGTTGTTGGTTGGTTTGGTTGGGTTTTTTTTGTTTTGATTTGTTTTGTTTTGTTTCCTAAGGAAAACTACACCAAACCATGTATGGGCACAATGCAGTTGCCCACATGCTCTCATCTACTGTCTTTGAGTCACTGTAGTACGCCTCATCGAACCTCACCTTGAATATCTCCAGGGAAGGGGTCACAACCTCCTCCTTGGGCAACCTGTTCCAGTGGTCCACCACCCTCAAAGTAAAGACCCTATTCCTAATACGCAATCTAAATCTGCTCTTCTCCAGCTTGAAGCCATTGCCCCTCATCCTGTCACTGCAGGCCTTTGTAAACAGACCTTCCCCAGCCTTCCTGTAGGCCCCCTTCAGGTACTGGAAGGCTGCTCTGAGGTCTCCCTGGAGCCTTCTCTTCTCCAGGCTGCACAACCCCAGCTCCCTCAGCCTGTCCTCATAGCAAACATGCTCCAACCCCCTGATCATTTTTGTGGTCCTCCTCTGGACCCGCTCCATCAGGTCTAGGTCCTTCCTATATTGAGGTCTCCAGACCTGCGCACAGTACTCCAGGTGAGGTCTCACCAGAGCAAAATGGCAGAATCACCTCTTTAGATCAGCTGGGAATACATCTTTTGATGCAGCCCAGGATGTGATTGGCCTTCTGGGCTGCAAGTGCACACTGCCTGCTCATGTCCAGCTTCTCATCCATCAGCACCCCCAAGTCCCTTTCCTCAGGGCTGCTTTCTAATCCCTCATCCTCTAGTCTGTATTGATAGTGAGGATTGTTCCAGCCCAGGTGCAGACCCCTGCACTTGCTCTTGTTGAACCTCATGAGGTTCCCCTGGGCCCACCTCTCCAGCCTGTTCAGGTCCCTCTGGATGACATCCCCTCCCTCTGGTGTATCGACAACACCACACAGCTTGGTGTCATCTGCAAACTTCCTGATGGTGGACTCAATCCCTCTCTCTATATCGTTGATAAAAACGTTAAACAGTAGCGGTCCCAGCACAGACCCTTGCGGGACACCACTTGGCACTGCTCTCCATCCGGACCTCAAGCCATTAAGTACCACCCTTTGGATGCAGCCATCTACACAGTTCCTTATCCACTGAACAGTCCACCCATCAAATACGTATCCCTCCAATTTGGTGAGCAGGATGTTGTGGGGAACCATGTCAAAAACCTTACAGAAGTCTAGATAGATCACATCCATAGGTCGTCCCTTATCTACTGACATAGTCACCCTATCATAGAAGGCCACTAGGTTAGCTCAGGCAGACCTGCCTTTAGTAAAGCTATGCTGGCTTTCCTGAATCATGTCCCTGTCCTCCATGTGCCCAAGCATGGCACCTAGAAGGATCTGTTCCATGATCCTCCCAGGCATGGAGGTGAGGCTGACGGGTCGGTATTTCCCAGGGTCCTCCTTTCTACACTTTTTAAAAAGGCGTGATGTTTACTTTTTTCCAATGCACAGGGGCTGCGCCTGACTGCCACATGCTCTCATCTACTGTCTTTGAGTCACTGTAGCATACCCTCTCCAGCCAGCAGCTGCCACTCCAGAAGGACGTGGGTCTCCCACAGCCACTGCATCGTATCTGCTGCTCTGTGACAGTCTCTTGGAGAGGCTGGGCTTGGGCTGCCACTGAGGGTGCCCACCCGGGCAAGGTTCAGCTGAGAGCTGAGATTTCTTTCTGGTGGCTCCTTCCAGCTACTTTTTGAGCATTCACAGCTGTAGCTATGCTCTGCTTTGTCTTCTGCAATAATGTGATCCAGGTTCTCAAAATAGGGATCTACATTTAATAGGTATCTTTGACCTTGATTTCTCTGTGCTTTTTTTTCTCATCTGTAAGTTTGGATAATACCAGCTGTTCATCTTTCAGGAATACTGTGAGGATAAATTATTAGTAAAACACTTAAGTACTTAGGGGATGAGTAATGTTATAAAGTCTACAAGGAAATTAAACATTCTGTCTTTCTAGCAGGATCTGGATGTTGTTTACTAAATGAGGTACAGGGTCATACACAAAATGCTGAATAGAGAGCTGTGCATCCAAATGAGGCAGAGCTTCTATCTTAGAAAAAAAGAAGTGTGAAGCCAGACTTCCGTGTTGAGTATGGAAGTGTGCATAATAAGCACATGAAAAAGAACAGAGGGAGGATAGTCTACCGTATTCTGATATCTGTAACTTTTTGGCTGCTGACTTACAGCTCTAGTACTATTTCTATGGGGTGTTGCATTTTGTGATACTGTCTGTTGTATCTGAACATACAATACGGCCAAATCAGGGATTTGGATGAATGTAATGAAAAAAGAAAAAGTTAGGAAATTGACTTAGGGGGATATTTTATGTTGGTTTTTTAGCATCTGCCTTATAACATGGCATAAAAATTTCTAAAAGGTTCACTACTCAATTAAACTTTTCTATTAAATGCTGGATGCAGAAGCCATATATTTAACAAGTTTTCCACTCTGTTGCTTTACTGTATAAATAATATGTCTTCTGGAAATTTCTAATACATGTCAGGTATTCGTGATGAAAAAGCACATTTGTACTGCTGGTTCAGAGATAATTACTTGCCATTAGGTTCATAAGAACATAAATTTTATTCATTTCTATCATCTAACTTGTCAACTTCTTACATTTTGTCTACGCTTTGCCCCTCACTGACAAGCAGCAAATAATTTAGTCTTCCACCAAATAATGACTGGCAAATGAAAATTTCATTGAAAGAGACAGCACAACATCAGTTGCATTAAAAGAATTTTTATTTTTAATTTTTTCCAATGCTAATTCAAGTGCTGTTGCTGAAAGGAATTCACTGAAGTGAATTCTGTTAAGCTGCTCTTATTTAGATGCTTTCTCCTTACTTGAGAGGTAGGCAATATGGGATGATTATTCTGTTCAAAATGCATCTTGTAGTTGCTTGTGTTATAACTTGCTTGAGAAAATAATAGGCTTTACCACTGTAGCAAAGTTTCTTCTCACAGTTTTGTCACTTCTGTGACACAAAAATGCATATAAATCCAATGGGGGGATGCAAGTGTCTAGCTTCTTGTTAGACAAAGATCATCTATTTCCATGTCAATTTTGATTTTCAGATACTGTAATGCAGTAACACTGGTGATGGTTTCAGTGATATTTTGTCTGCAGCTTAATCAAGGACTCCCACAAACTCTATTGTCTCATTTGTGGCAAGATCTGTGGCATGCTGATACACAGATGATTAGAAAAGATCTTGAGATATTGGGAAAAGCTGCTAATTTGGTTACTGTTTGGGAAAGATATTACTATTCCCTGGTATCTGCCCACCTCTGTCCACTCAAAGAAATTGCCCATTTCTTTCTGCAGTAATTGAAAGGACTGTTGTGTTCTTTATGTGGAGCTCTTCCTTACCTCAGTGACTGACCACATAAAAACCTTAGAGAGTCATAATTAAGCTGGGAGAAAATACGCATTGACAAAATCTGTATTCCTAGTAATGATTTGGTATAGTTATAGTATTAGAAAAATATACTTCAAATATTAAAAAAAAAAAAAGAGAGTGATACAGAACAATGCTTAGTATATGTAATTTAAGATCAGAGAAGGTAAAGTAATTCTTGGTCATGTGTCTGTCATGATTGTGTATTAATCTGCCACTGGAGACAGTCGGATGCAATACAGGGAGCAAAAGAACCTAGCAGTAGAGAAGCAATTTTCCAGTGAATTAGTCTCTGGTAAAGGTTGCTTAACAGGGGAGCCTTGCCTTTCCATCAAAGAAAGAAAGAAAGAAAAAAAAAAAGTATCATCACCTTTTCTGCCACTTGGTGGTAACATTTTAGAACAGTACGATCCATTTAGTCCCCCAGTGCCTTCCAGCGTCTGAGTGCTGACAAGATTTAGAAAACAGAGAATGTCCTCTCAACCTGTGTGTTAGGTGCTGGTATTGTGGACTTGCCTTTATGCTGGCAAGAAAATACGCACATCTTCACATTGAGGTGAAATGGTTTGGGAAACGTTCGTGCTATGCATCGGGTGCTCAGGAATACCTTAGTAAACATAGAGTTTGTTATATGTAAACATATAGGTTGTTATAGTTGAAGGCTATTAATGTATGTTATTGACTTCAATTACAGTTTGCTGTGCATCTAGTAAATGGGAGCATGTGGAGTTGCATGAGTAATGCAAAATTAATGCAGTTGCTTGGAGGAACAAAATGACCCCTCATTCCCTAAAATATTTTACTTTGCAGGTCAGTGTAGCTGCAAAGGTTTTGTTAATACAGTGTTAACACAGATATAAACTCACAAAGGTGGACAAAGTAAGTAGACAACCTGTGTCCTGGAGATAGGTATTTCTGCCTCTTCTGTCCCTTTCATGTTTCAGATTACTCCAATGCTGGTGTAGATATTCTTGATAGTATTTTGTTCCACAGCAATGCTATGTAGAAGCTACAATATTAGCCTGAAGAAATTTATTTCTTTCTGTTTGTGTTTTGTGAATTGTTTTGGAAATCTTGAGGTCTGCAAGAAACCTGGATCACTGAACACTAGGCTCTGAGAAACAGAAAGCTAGTTTGGGTTGTTCGTAGAGAAAGCACACAAATGTAGCCAAAATATTACCTAATGCATTTGCTTACAGTTTTGTTGTTAACTGTCAGCTTTCATAATAGAATGATGTATTTCATTCAGCCATTTCCTTTTTCTGGCTGTAAAATTGAAAATCCTCCTTTGAAGAAACTGCTGGGAAGATGGATTCCATAAGAATGAAAATATTCAGTTAAAAAAAAATAAATTAAAATCCAAGTGTGAACTGTCAGCTCAATTTCTGTGCTTTTAGTTGACCAGAGTCCTAGATTCTCCAAGTGAACCTGGAAAGTCCAAGTACCAACTGTGGTTCCAGAGCTATTAGGATCTCCACTGGAGAGCCCTCCTGCTGCATCTTCAACTCCCTTGCAAGGAGGTTGAAGATCCCAGGATCTTGAATACTGAAGCAAAGTTGCAGTGCCAGGGAGACTGCTGTTTTCAGTGTCTCATCAGGTGAGCTGGCGGGAAATGGCCAACTTGAGTTTCTACCTTCCTGTTTCCGCTCAGAAGTTTATTTGTGGTGCTTCCATTTCAGTGAATCTGGTTTTCCNAGTGCCTGACCACTCTTTCTGTGAAGAATTCTTTCCTAATGTTCAACCTAAACATACCTAGTTGTAGCTTAAACTATTCCCTCTCATTCTATCACTAATTACCTGTGAGAAGAGACCAGCACCAACCTCTCTACCATGTCCTTTCAAGCAGTTGTAGGGAGTGATGAGGTCTCCCCTCAGCCTCCTCTTTCTCAAACTAAAGAGTCTCAGCTCCCTCAATTGCTCCTCATAAGATTTATGCCTCAGGTCCTTCACCAGCTTCGTTGCCCTCCTCTGCACTCACTCCAGCATTTCTACTAATTCTTTTTCTGACCACAAAGAAGCTGTAACCTAGATGAGAGTTTGCCACTCAGTTGATTCAGCAGAGCTAGCCCAAGGTGCTGATGCTGTACTGCCCTTTAGTGCAGTACTGCCCTCAGTGAAGAGGAGGGACAGCTTACCATCATACACATAAATTGTAAGGTTGTTAGAAGGACCATCTGTGCGATAAACAAAACGCTTCTCTAGATTTAATTTTTTTTTTAGTTCAAGGAAGCTTTCAAAAGCCAACCTTACTGTAAGCAGGCAATTGGTTTGTGAATTCGTGGAGAGCTGTTTACCCCTATTCTTGTAAGGATTTGGAATAACAGGCTGGAAATAACGACTCTGCTCTGCAAGGTGTCTTCCCGTCCCGTGGAAACCACCTAAAACCTGGTGGGCTCAGTGCATGACTGGTGGGTCTGAGAACTGAGAGAGAAAAGACAGCACAAAGAACATCTAGTCCTCCAAACCCTCCCAACTTAATATTCAGACATCACTCTCCTCAGCCCCTGAGTCCAGGCTCCGGAGGGTTCCAGCAATGGTGTCACTTTCCTTCTCTGCACTGAGGCAACCAGCATATGTCAAGCCATTTGTACCATCTGCCACACCAGTGTCAGGGAAAGCAAGAGGAGCACAAGGGGGACAGATACTTGAGGACTTTAGCGGTAAATTATTTAAATGAGAAACACCAGGCTTAGTGTTGAAGAAAAACTGCATAATCTTGGCAGCCTGGCTTTTCAGCAGGCGGTCAGTAAAGCGAAGCAGACCTGACTCACTCTTGCCAAAACAGCAGGGTATTGGGTAGGCCCAGTCTGTTCGTGTACCTGCACTCCTGAAAACGAAATGATGAAATAGAAGAGTGAATCAAATGCATTTTGTGAGGTGGCTAATCTACACTATGTTTTGCTCTAGGAGAAAAGGAGAATTGATACGTATATTTTACAAAAAGAGGCTTGGGGATTTTCTAAGTGTGCGGATTAGAAGTTGACAAGCAAGGATTCTTTTTTTTTTCAGCTTGGCTATGGCTAATAACCTCACTTTGGAGAACTTCTCAAGCTGTATCTCTGGGTTTCTATGTTGTGGTTTTGGGGTTTTTCACTTTTCATAAGTAGGCTTTAGCGAGGAGGCACTAAAGTGGGTCTGTTTACCAGGAAAATGCAAGAGTTGATTTCCCATGTGGCCTCCTTGGCTGGCAACTGCAAGCCTTAGTGTATTACTCAGTTGTGGTATTAGTATTATTACTATTATTTTAAGACTCTACATCTGCTTCTGCTCATGGCTTTGCAAAACTTGCACCCATTCCTTGCCTGGAAAGAAGGAAAGAGAGGACACAAGAAAGGAGTCTGTTGATTTGAAGAAAAGCAGGGGGGTTAAGGGAGGCTTCCGAAAACCTATGGTGTTACATCTGTGTAAGATGTGTAAGATGGCTCTGTGTCATCTTTTTCTTGGTGTACAACAAGAAGGACCACCCCAAACAGTTTTAGGTCTGAGGAAAAAAATAAAGGACTGTAGGGAGCCTGATTTATAGGGGTGATAGCAGCAGGTGAGACATTTGCCTTCCCATCCAAGAATGCAGCTGTGATGGATGCAAACAGGCTTGTTGGGGCAGGATGGTGTGACTGTTGCTTACCCTCGAGCACAAACTGCCTCTACCAGGTCGGTAATGAATATACGTTTCTTGTTTTGCTGTAGCCACTCAACTTTGATCTTAATGAAAGCTAAAAGAAAATATAGATTGGTACGTATGTGTATTTGTCTATGTGTAGAAATGAGGACCGGGATTCTCTATTTGTCTTTAGAAACTGGAATTTAAGAAAACTTTCCCACGTGGTAGGTTTTGTGACAAAAATTAGGCACGTTTACTCTGATGTTGCTACAAGGTCTGTGGGTTTAGATATATGCAGCAATTTTCCCGCTTGCTTCCTCACACCTGGCTCCTGCTTTCCCACTCCTAAAAGTGAAGAGGAAGAACTTGAGTGCAAATTCTCTCCCAGCCTGACAGATAGGCTGTTACACAATGGGGCTGCTTGCTTGGTTGGTTTTGTGTATTCGCTTTGCTTTGTTGCCAGTCTCCTGTGTAGAAAGCTATTTGTGCTTTAAGAAACAGAAAATGACAAGTGCTGGTGAACCTGATGGGCTCTCAAAGCCCTGAAATGGAGGAAAGTGGGAGGTTTGTAGCAAGCGCTGGTAGTGCTGACCTCAACGTTGTCATTTAAGTGTTTTAAGTACTCTTTAGTGCAAACGTTGGGGTATCCACATACACATTTCTGGTAATAATAATACAGAGATTAAAAGATCAGGACAGTATTTTAATTGTCATCAATGTACTCAATAAAGCAGATTATCTGAAAGAACTAGCATTAGTGACAGAGCTATAACAAGCTTTCCCAAATCATTAGTTTTGAATAAATAGCATTTGATCATGTTGAAATTCTGCATGAACTCACGAAAAAAGAAAATCAACTCTTTTACAGTTATCAAAATTATAGAATCATAGAATAGTTAGATTTGGAAGGGACCTTAAAGACTATCCAGTTCCAACTCCCCTGCCATAGACAGGGACACCTCCCACTAGAACAGGTTGCTCAAAGCCCCATCCAGCCTGGCCTTGAACACTTCCAGGGACAGGGCAGCCACAACTTCTCTGGACAATGTGTAATTTAATTTATTCTGCTAGTGAGAAAAATAAGTGGCTTTTTGGAACAACTTCAAAACTAATTATATTAATTTTCTTAGATAATCTAAAAATATTAAGTGATTATTTCTTTGACTTTCCTGTGTTTTTGTGCTGTTATGGGGCTTAATGTACATACTACATAGTCAATGAAGGGACAGCTGTGTTATGAATTGTGTTTCTTAAGTCATAGAAGTTACTTTCCTTTGAAATACTTTTTGTTTTTCACTGATAGCATGTTCTGGACTAGCAAACCTTAGTGCAAAGTTCCAAGAGTTACACTCTTCTTTTGAGGCCTACATTTTTAGTTGAATGTATAGTATCTGTATGCAGAGGAGCTAGAAACAGTTACAGAATCCAGACTGCTTGGTGACAACAGTGACCGCCTCTTAAGTGCTAGTGTCTTTTAAAATGATCTTCCTTCTTCCTTGCAAGAACCTTGGGTGAAGAAGGTCTCTAAAACGTTATGCTCCCATGTTGTCTGTCAACTTGAGTGAAGCAGCATGAGCACATGTATATACGTAATTACCTTCTGTTTCCAAATCATATCTAGTTAGAAGGTAGTTCTGTTTTTAATAGACACTGGTACCAGGTTCTGAGTGGGACTAAAGGCATATAACATCTGCTCCAACTCCTGGTTCTGTAACTGTGGTACCTAAAGCTAAAAAGTAGTAAAATATGAAGGAGCGGTTATCAGTGAGTATATTACTTTGAGTATTATGAGGAGATGATAGGATACAGTTGGACAGTTCAGTGTGTAAAAATTAATTTTGTCAAGATTTAGTTCACTTTTGCCACTCTTGGCTCATGTTAAAAAAGATTGATGACCAGCCTCCCATGTTGAACCAGTTCTGTGGGCGCTGCCATGAGCTATTGCGTTTTTCAGAGAAACACTTTAAAAAATAATCATTAAAAGAAATCACTTTATGGTTTGCTAGTAGGTGACAAGTAGTTTTTCGTGCAGATTTTAATACCACTAGACTGAGCTAAACGGCTTTAGGTATTTTACCACTGGCAGAGGCAGGTACTCAGTTCCATGGCTGGGCATTGCTATGTTGGCACAAGAGTTTCTGAATTACTTTCCAATGTCTTTGACCTTGGAATACCATTGAGCGTCAGGTTATTTTCCATCACGCTTATAAAGATCCATGAAAATTTTGCTTGAAAGCTTAAGAGTGGAAGACTGTACTTAAGAAGAGAAACAAACAAAAAACCTCCCATGCTGGAACCCAGCCCCAGGCTCCCCACCAAAATTAATGCTGGATACTTTACAGGAGATAAAGGAACATTCATATAGGTCTTGCATTAGAATAAAATTATTAATGTGGGATGTCAATTTTTCTTTATAATATGAATCTCTTCTATCTAAAGATACATTAATATTAATTTTTAAGTAACTTTTTCCTAGACTGCCCTTGGCATATGTCATAATTAATTATAGTAATTTCTGTCCAGTGTGGCAGGACGGAGCCAAGACTACCCTAACTTAGCTTCACCCTTTTTTGATCTTTTAAACTTGTAACTGCAGAGGGTTTCCAGAGAAACCATGGGAGTCATTTATTTTACTGAAGTTCTCCTGAATCTTGCTTTATAGAAGAAAGCTGATATAAAGGATCTTTTGAATTTTGTTATTTCTTTTACTTCTTCCTGATTTGGTTGAAAAATGTCAGTTTTCTTGCCTTTCCTTGCAGTTTCCTCATTTCCTATCGACCTTCCTGAACAAGGGCATAGCTTTACTTTTTTAATTGTAGGCTCTACTTCCTAATTGACACCTGAGCTGGAATTAGTAGCTTAATAGGTGTAAACATTGAATCAGTCTTTTCTAAATTTGACACTCGGAAAAACAAAATGTTGTTTATCCAATGAGCATGCTTTGCATTCTCCTTCCTGCACAATGCAGTTGCTTCAGCTCTTTAACTTCATTGTGGAAATACACCAGGGCACTGACTGGACGCAGGTACACATACGTTACCAGCATTGAGCAAATGTAGGACATGCCATTGATTTCTGCCAGGGAAACTCAGGACGTGCCACCAGCTCTTTCTACTTTCTGAAGCGACTTCCTGTGAAGAGGTAGCTGTGTTGGCACCTTCCCTCCATCTTACAGACTCATAGAATGGTCCAGGCTGGAAGGGAACTCTCGGGACATCTAGTCTGACCTCCCTGCAAGCAGCAGGGACACCTCCAACTAGACCAGGTTGCCCAGGACCTCATCGAACCTCACCTTGAATATCTCCAGGGAAGGGACCACAACCTCCTCCTTGGGCAACCTGTTCCAGTGGTCCACCACGCTCAAAGTAAAGAACCTAATACTAATATGCGATTTAAATCTGCTCTTCTCCAGCTTGAAGCCATTGACCCTCATCCTGTCACTGCAAGCTTTGAAAACACACTCTCCCCAGCCTTTATGTAGGCCCCCTTCAGGTACTGGAAGGCTGCTCTGAGGTCTCCCTGGAGCCTCCTCTTCTCCAGGCTGAACAAACTCTGGAGCCTGTCCTCATAGCAAACATGCTCCAACCCCCTGATCATTTTTGTGGTCCTCCTCTGGACCCGCTCCATCAGGTCCAGTTCTGCACAAAGTACTCCAGGTGAGGTCTCACCAGAGCAAAATGGCAGAATCACCTCTCTGGATCTGCTGG
>VZTM01019875.1:127561-221587 GCA_013400555.1 Jacana jacana | reverse complement strand
ATTCGGATGAGCAGAGCTAAGAAGAATAGTTGCCCACAAGGATGTTGCTAGTGTAGCATAAGAGCTATAGCAAATTACAGGTCAGCTATATTTGACTTTGTTTTAAAGCTTCTAGTGTTGGTTCAAGACGCAATTCTACACTGATGGTCTTCTACTCTTTCCCAGCTCTTGGCAATTCTGAGAAAGAAATGCTTTTAGTCATCTTTTTTCCGTAGAAGACTTTACTGTATAAGACTTCAGGGCCAGCTCTTCCATGCAACAGACAGAAGCGGATGCAATCTTAGTTACTTTCAGTGCTGCCAATCGGAAACTTGTGAGAGAGGAGGCTGGAAGATTTTGTCAACTGTAATGCATTTTTAACTTGTAAAAATCAAGAGTAGAGCTATCAGGTCCCCTTTCCAAATGAGCATTTTTGCAAATAGAAGGATTCTTCCAGGCCACTAAATAATTCTTAGATAGGTAAACAGAACTAGGCTCCTCAGCTGTGTAGGTTGGGTTTGCTGGTTGGGGATTATTTTTTGTTGTTGTTTATTTGTGTTTTGGAACTTTTCCATTCCATTTTTAGATAAGTGTTTAGAGACAACTTAAATTCAATGAAAATTAGCAGTGGACAGGTAGATTAACAGTAGCATTGTGTGTTTATTTTGGTTAATCCAGATGTATTGTCTGAAATTTGTTTCCTTGTAAGGGGAAATCCAGAATTTGAACAAAGAATGTTAATAAAGCGTAGGCATAATAGCTTCCAAGGGAGAGACTCAGCAATTTTACAAAAAAAAGAAATATATGCATTTTCTCATTGCCTACTAGGAATCTATTCCTTTATTCGTGACCTGGTTGTAACAGACAATTGGGAATTTTGATGAAAGCTTATTTTTTATAAAATTGTCCAGTTCACATTGCTACACAGAGAATGGACCCGTAAATGAGAGATACAGAAAAATACAACTTTTAAGAAGGGGGGGAAATAGAAAAACTTTGCTGTACTTGGTATTATTGCAGGAGGAACTGATGTAATATGAGGCAGAGTACTTCCATCAGTCCCAGAAATTAAATGATTTCTCAATTGGAATATATCTTTAGAAAGGCATGATTGTAGTGGTACCGTACTATTTAAAGTTGTACCAAGGTTTGTGCTATAATGACTCCTGTGCCAACCCTCACAATGGTGTAAAGTTATATTATGGTCTTAAAGGATAAATGAAACTGGGATTGAAAGTTTATTGTGCACATTTGGATTTGAACAGCAAAATGGATGCTTCAGATGCTCGCAATATTTAGCCAGGAGCTGATTTCCAAGGGCTTGTAACTTGTTGCTAGTAATTTGAAATAAGCACGTAACTTGATGTGTAGTAGCTAAAGGAATATAGTGAATTTACTGTGCATTTTTCATTTCTGGCATTTTTTATTTTTATTAGGCCAGTGTNNNAGTGTTAAGTGTGGAATTTCCTACATCCTTTAAATTAATGCATTTCTGGTTTGACTACTTTGATTGTAATATAAAGATCTTTGTGTCTTTGAAGAACTATGTTTCCCTTTTTCTAAGCTGTGTATATCAGGTTTAGTTTAATATGTATTTATTAATAAAAATGAGAATTGCTGAAGATGATTAGGAATGCATCATAATAACCTTTTAGAAATTGATAGGTCTTTGGGTGAAAGAAGGTCAATTTCCTTGACCTTCTTTCTGGAGACAGACTGATTTGAACTTGGGATTTTGGCTAGTCTTTCAACATATTTTGCTTTTACTGACTTCTAACATNNTATACATGTGTTGTGTTTTGCACAAGTCAAAGGTATGGTGGACTCCTACGGGTTCTAGTGGTCAAGTGCTTTGAAAAAATGTGTGAGGACCATGATTTTTATGTATTTGCTAGACTATAAAATGGATTTACGGAATGAAAACTGAATATCCTGTATGAATCTCCTAAGTCCTGCTATCTTTTGCCTTCTGCCAACTGCAATGCTGAGAACCAGATTTTCTGAAGAGCTCATGGTTTTTCTGTTATCTTTAAATATTTGGTTTTTTTGTTTGCTTGGTTTTTTTTTTGTTTGTTTGTTTGATTTTTTTTGTTTGGTTGGTTGTTTTTGTTTTGGTTTGGTTTGGTTGGTTTTTTGGGTTTTTTAGTTCTTCATTCTGAAATGTATTTCCCATGCAGTGGCAAAAGGGTTATTCAGTCAGAAGGACTGGAAATTTACATGAGGGGAAAAAAAATACTTATGCAAAGTCAACAAACTCAAATTTTGTGCTGAAAATACCTGCTGTGTTCCTGTTATAAGCTCTCAGCTGTAAGGATCCATTTGTGGGATGTGTTTCCTTTTCCTTCACTCCTTCTTTTACCTTTACAGTTCAATATGGCTTAGATTGTTATTTTCCTTTCCAAATCAGTCTGTTGCAGATGGAAAAGGCAACAGGAGAGAAAAAAAAGGAAAACCTTGCAAGAAAATATTTCTTTGGATGTTGCATAACCTGCTTCCTGGTGTATTTAGGAACATACCTGATTTTCAGCCACATCAGGCATAATCTAGCATCTTTTAAATTGCTGGAGAAGGTGATTTTGCACTAAGACATTGAGTTGTGAAATGCAGCAACTAAGGCATCAGATGCATAACCTTCTGTTTTCCCCTTCCTTGAGCAATGACTTCAGACAGAGGAGACAGATATGTGTCTGGAAATGGTAACATTTCAAACCCCTGCAACAACATCTTTAGATTGTCAGGTTGTTTAGTCGGTGATTAATATGAAGTGTGTGTCCCAGGGATACCTGGTAAACTTTGAANTGTTGCTGCCAAAATGGAAAGAATAGTGAATGCAACTAGCACTAAATCTTTGTGTTTGGGTTTTTTTTTCCCCATTTCATATGCACCTAATGATTGGCTTAAGAGGCACTTTCTGAGCTGATGAAGTGCAGTGGAAGGTGGTATAAAGCCTGTAACAGGTTTGTAGTTTTTCATAGGACCTTTTGGAGTCTTCTCTGGAATCTGCCTTATTTTCCAGTTACAGCAGACCAGATTTTGGNGAATGAAAACTGAATATCCTGTATGAATCTCCTAAGTCCTGCTATCTTTTGCCTTCTGCCAACTGCAATGCTGAGAACCAGATTTTCTGAAGAGCTCATGGTTTTTCTGTTATCTTTAAAGGTTTGGTTTTTTTGTTTGCTTGGTTTTTTTTTTGTTTGTTTGTTTGATTTTTTTTGTTTGGTTGGTTGTTTTTGTTTTGGTTTGGTTTGGTTGGTTTTTTGGGTTTTTTAGTTCTTCATTCTGAAATGTATTTCCCATGCAGTGGCAAAAGGGTTATTCAGTCAGAAGGACTGGAAATTTACATGAGGGGAAAAAAAATACTTATGCAAAGTCAACAAACTCAAATTTTGTGCTGAAAATACCTGCTGTGTTCCTGTTATAAGCTCTCAGCTGTAAGGATCCATTTGTGGGATGTGTTTCCTTTTCCTTCACTCCTTCTTTTACCTTTACCGTTCAATATGGCTTAGATTGTTATTTTCCTTTCCAAATCAGTCTGTTGCAGATGGAAAAGGCAACAGGAGAGAAAAAAAAGGAAAACCTTGCAAGAAAATATTTCTTTGGATGTTGCATAACCTGCTTCCTGGTGTATTTAGGAACATACCTGATTTTCAGCCACATCAGGCATAATCTAGCATCTTTTAAATTGCTGGAGAAGGTGATTTTGCACTAAGACATTGAGTTGTGAAATGCAGCAACTAAGGCATCAGATGCATAACCTTCTGTTTTCCCCTTCCTTGAGCAATGACTTCAGACAGAGGAGACAGATATGTGTCTGGAAATGGTAACATTTCAAACCCCTGCAACAACATCTTTAGATTGTCAGGTTGTTTAGTCGGTGATTAATATGAAGTGTGTGTCCCAGGGATACCTGGTAAACTTTGAATTACCTGCACTTGAGTTTTACACTTTCAGGTTTAAAGGCATTCGGAGATTGCATGTTACAAAAATGTAGCTGTGATTCAAGCAGTGTTTAAAAAAATTCAATAACTAGATTCAAGCAGGTGTTTAAGTAGTCTGAGTAACATTTCTGCGCTTCAGTTTAAATCAGCAGCAGATTTCTGTCAGGGATTTCAGCAAGGTCAGCCATTTCTCCACCAACCTCTGATGACTTTAACTTCACTGTTGTACTTTTCCAACAAAACTAATTAAGGCTAAGAGTGGCTAAATTTGCTTTGAAAGCAACAAGGATTTTTTTCTTTTCAAGTTGAAAATAATTATGAAATCCTATTTTAGTTATCCCCCCCCAATACTTTAAGGTGTGAAATGTTGACACCTATTAGCTAGTATTTTTTATTTCCCTCCTTTTGTTTTTAAGTGGCTATTGTTGCTTGGGTTTTTGTATACTTGACCTGCTACTAAGGAAATCTGATCTAAATTTAAGTTCTAAGTAAACTAATGACTAAAAATTAGCCGTCTTTCCTATTTAAGTGGTTTGGTTGGCATAGCTTATATCCTGTTTATTTCAGAAAGTATTTGTGAATAAAATTGGCGTGTGGGTGCATCTCAAGTGATCTCTGCCCGAGATTCTCTAAATCGTTAGACTTCTTCATTTCATGCTTTGAAATATTGATTAAATACATTCACTCTGATTTGCTTTAATCTGATCGCATATCCAGAAGTTTTCTTCTGATGTGGCGCAGCCATATCTGGTGTAAGCTGGCTTAATTAGCACAGCTTAGTGATTCAGGACCCCTGTCAAAGGCTATTACATTATCTAGAAACGTAAGGAGTTAAAGCTAAAGCTGTGACCTCATCTCTATTCACGTTACACTGGAATAGAAGCTGCGCTGAAAGGGATTGTTTAACTGCATGGCTGTCTTTGCCGCTGCTAGTTGATTGCTTTAATTTGGTTCTGCTATCTATAGCGTGCTTTTGCTGAACATCTGTTATAGTAGGGATTTGTGGGAATACTGGAAACTATGAAGTCATGCTAATATCAACTCTGTGTGGAAATAGCTTCTGTGGAAATATTTAGGCTCAAATACGTCTTTCTACCTGATTTCAACTTTTTATTGCTTCCCCTGTGAAAATTTAAGCAGCATCAAGGAGAGCTAAAAGACACATGCTTCTAGCCAGTCGAGCACGTACAGAACTGTGCATGCCATTTATTACTTTATCGCTTAGCCCTAGGTATGAAACGAGGAGTGCAACTGCTGTCGCTTTAATGTCAGAGCGGCATACGTTACAATAGGTGTCACTGTGCGGCTGGGTCCAATCGTTATTGGTGACTTCAGCTATTGGCTCTGAACGCTGGGTGACTCCATCTGCAGCGCTGCAAGACTTACTCTGTTCCGATCCCTTCCACGCACAAGTTCAGCTCGCCGAGCAGACCAGCAGTGCTACAGTTTGCGTCTTGCTAGCCCCCTTCAGCAAGCCGGTGTTACAGCCACGCGTGTACCCTCCTGGCAGAGCATAGCGCTTTCTGGCAAATCCTCTTCAGGAGATCTGGAAAGAAATAAAACTGGCAGGAATGATGGGGATATATTTAACAATTCAAGTACTGGATCAAACTTAAAGCCAGTTTCTTATTCGGTGCACTGGAAAGGTCACCTTGTCTTGCTGGAAAAGAAGCAAACTCTCAGTTCTGCTGCGCTCTGTTTATCAGCTTCCACGTGCATTTCTTAATGTTTCTGGTTAGTTAGGCTATCTAGCTTTACAGAAGGGTATACTCATGGTAGATGAGAAAGGAAAGAACATGAAATGTCTCACCTTCTTCTTGATGCTTCCAGAGACAGTCAAGAACAGGTCTAAGAAGAGCTCTAAGAAGGGAAATAGCAGCAGCAGTAGCAGCAGCAAATTGCCTCCAGTCTGCTATGAAATCATTACCTTGAAGACGAAAAAGAAGAAGAAGATGGCTGCTGATATTTTTCCCCGAAAGAAACCAACCAACACTAATACAACTGCTGTCCAGCAGTACCACCAGCAAAATCTCAATAACAACAACACTATTCCAGCGCCTAATTGGCAAGGACTTTATCCAACCATCAGAGAGAGGTAAGTTCAGGGCAGTTTATTTTTGCTGGTTGAATGGCATGGTGAAAAGTAGCAAAATCTTTGTAATATATATGTTTAGTTATTCATTTATTTGCTGAAGAAACCACAGTTCTCTTTCTGTGTGTGTGAAACAAGTATTTTGGTAATGGAAAATTATTTTAATATCTGTTTTCCAGACAATGCAGCTGTTTGTCTTGAGTAAACAAAAATCTTGCTGGAAGCTTCAGCATACCCATAAAGATTTGCTTTTAGACCTTAGTGGGGCTTTTCAGTGATACATGCTCTTGACTTCAATTTCCACTTTTTGAAAAGTTATTATAAGTTTGGGGTGGGTTTTTGTGGGTTTTTTTTGTTTTTTTTTTTTATTGTGCACACCCCAATGCCTCTACCCCCTATTTCTGCTTACTTTTTTCTTTGGTATATTTGTGTGATGATGTGTAAAGTAGCTTAAAACAAAGTGTGACCTGGTTCTCTTTACTAACATGAAACTTAAAGGTGAATTTAATTTCTTGGGTCTAGGGTAAGCACAGAACTACTAGGCTCTATAAATTAACTTGCTGCCTCTGTTTGTAGAAATGCAGTGATGTTCAACAATGACTTGATGGCAGATGTTCATTTTGTGGTCGGGCCACCAGGTGGGACCCAGCGGCTGCCAGGACACAAAGTAAGCAACAGCTGCATTATCAGCTTGGATGGGGAGAGCCAGAGAGAGCTCCCACGATTACACCAGGACATAGTGTGGGAGACTCAGCTCTTCTGGAACAGGCATAATTCTTTATTTTAAGAGACTACATACAGTGGAATTGTCTGTCCCTTGCTTTTCTTTGTATTTTCTGTTAAACATTACACTTTTGCTGAGGCAGTCATTGTAAAGTTAGGAATACTGCTTTGTGCTGCTGATTAATGTTACCCTTGAGATTTTTTAGAAATAGTTCACTTCTGTAGTGGGTATGAGTGTTTTCTGGTAGCTAATGCATATATGTCCCTGAGAGTAAAATGCAGGGAAAACGTGTAATTCTGTTCTTAGCTTTGACTTAATTTCTTACTGAAGTGTGTCTGTAGAGTCTGTCAGTGAAGCCTAGTGTGCTCAGAGTGGCTCTCCCACATTGTTTTTGTTGGCAGTACTTTCAGTTTAAAGCACGAAATAAGATTTCCCTTTCTCAACAGTATGTCCTGGCTGTTGGGAGCTCTGTATTCCATGCGATGTTTTACGGAGAGCTTGCTGAGGACAAAGATGAAATCCGTATACCAGATGTTGAGCCTGCTGCTTTTCTCGCAATGCTGAAGTAAGCATCATTCATCTGCTGCATATGTTTTCTATTATGATATATATACACACTGGTAATGTCATAGTTAATGTATTAGACTTGCATATAAACAGAAAGAAAGCAGTTGCTTAAAATATTCCCCTTTTTTGTGTTTCAAGTATTTTAAACTTTTAGGTTATTTTTTTTCTTCCCCTCAACTTCTGGGCATGCATATATTAGTCTAATGTGGACGGTTATAAATAATAACTTTGACAAGGGATCTTTGGGCACATTGTGTACTGTAATGCCTATTGATCTGATTTGTCACTACAGGTTACACAGAAGAATGGAGTTACTAAAAAGATTTGTCAGCTGCAACAAAAAACCCTGTTCTACATTGTAAGCGTAGTGAAAAATTAAAAACACACCCACAAAAAATCCCCAAACCCAGAATTGCTGGATTTGTATATTAACATCATTCCAGCTCTTTTATAAACTTGCTGTGTGCAAGCCTTGTCTTAGAAAAATGACCCCAAATTATTGAATATAGCCTCTGAAAATTGAATTTCTCCTCATCTATTATGTTGACGCATTTGGAGAGTGATAAAAAGGTTGTTTACGTTAATAGCATTTTTTATTCTAAGGGGGGAGAAAAGTCAGTTTCTGTGATCATTATTTTTCATCTTGCAAACTGCGTAAGAAATACTGCCTTCCTAAATGAGCATAATGAAGCAGCTTCCCTGCTAAATTGTCCTTGAATGTATCTGTTAAACTCTGGTTATTAAAGAGAAATACCCTATCACAAAATTCTATGGCTTTAAGGGTTTTTTCCCCTTCAGCTTTAGTAACTGCCATTGCTTTCTGATAAAGAATATACATTAGTATCTGATATTGGTCACTACACTGCAAGTTTTCTTGCATGCAACGGTGTAATCGCTAGCTAGCAATGTATTGTATTTTGTAGATTGTTTTGACTAGCTTGTGATTGCAGAATGATTTCTTTTTTAATTTTACATTTCAGTGACACTGTAGGTGGACATTGAAAGTTTCATATAGAGTTTGTTGCATAAGGGTTTTTATAGGTTATCACAGAACATCAGAAGTGTTCTGTGCAAATATGAATAACTGTCTGGGAAAGCTGAAGTCACACAGATACTCTATAGACCTGGAATACAAAATTAAGATATGATGTTACGTAGGCAGGTGTTTTATGGATCCCTGCTTTTAGGCCTTTTTGCTTATGCAGGTGTTTTCTGCAGAGCTCAGGTTTATACTTTACTTTCATGCAGAATTTTACAAGGCACAAATACAAGATACTTGGATTGACCCAGGCCCCCTTCCTTATTGAACAGCAAATCTATTTCACTATGGTTAAGCATGATTTGCCATAAAAAAAAACCCTGCATGCTTTCTGAATTTATCATTAAGAAATGTGTTCAGAGAGCAGACCTGGAAAAGAGTATCACTAGTAACATCTAGGTCTTGTCATACTATTTAGCCCATGGCAATTTTGAAAACTACCTGTGAGAGAATGGCTAGAACCACGGAGCTCTTCACTTTCTCAGCTTTTATTTAATAAAAACCAAAAGACCACAAAAAGCTTGTGGTCCATGAGGATGTTGGGCTACCCTTGCCAGTGCTAACTTCCACTGATACAGTGCGCCTGACCTGCAGAGTGCTCCTGTGTCTGCGAGCGCCAGGGATGTCTGCAGCCGTGACAGTGCGGGAAAGGGATGTCACTCAGCAGAACAGCGTTTCCTTGTTGCAGGATTAAGTGCATGTGCTGCACTGGGAGGAGCTCAAGGGGAGCCACAGTCCCCCTCGCTTCTCTCCCCTTGGGAAATCATCCTCATGAGTGTTCCTTGCAACTGCTTTGAACAGTGTGTGGCAGAAAGCTCATGATACTGCTGCTGTCAAAGGAAAAGACTTTTTACCTATCCCAAAGCAGCCCTCTCCTTCATCTGCTCTTTCTGCAGTCAGAAGGGATGCATCATAATCTGTGTTAGAAAATAGATTTAGTTTGGGTTTGTGGCTTATTTNTTCTCATAACATAAATGTTTCTTGTCTGTTACTGTATAGTGGGCATTCTGACAACAAACATCAAACAAGGTATTGCCAGAAAGTAACACAGGAAATAATGCTACAACTGGTAGATACTAATTATTTTCCCAGTATAAAATGCTTTGGCTGTTCTCCACAGTTTAAAGTTAGGGTTAAATTCATAGTCTAGCTGATACACTGAATTTGTGTCTTTAATGTATTATATCATATTATAATCTTTGCTGTTCAAGTTAGAATCATGGTCTCTTCTTATACCAGGAAAAAATGTGCTAATAAAACATTAAACCCTGTGGTCGAGCAGAAGCCTCTGTTTAAGAACAAGGTGAAATGGGAATATCAGTAATTGCTGGCCAGAGCTGGTGCGTTGGCAGTGAGAAGCGTGGTAACGTGGTAAATTACTGATAGCTGATCTGAGCTGTGTCTGTTGTAAATCAGTGATATTAGTTCTTCACTTTCATGAATATTAAACTAGCAAGTTTTGTACAATTTCAGTTTAAAAAAGATGTCATCATATTCTGCTGTACTAGCAGGCAAAGAGAAGTAATAGAAGGGAGAAAAGACTTGGAGAGCAATGAGGAAAATCATAAAAATTATTGATACATTGAAATTTTTTTGGATAGTAAAGGAGATAAGCCTGTAACAAGTGATATATAGATGTGCTCTTTGTTGTTACAAATAGCCTAGCTGAACTAGGTAATAAAGGTTTTGAAAAACCAAAAGGTTTGGATTTTTGTAAGTATTCTCTTTTTTCTCTGGCATCTTAGATTTTATTATATTGCTTGAGCAATATCTGTCCTGAGCATGTTTTCTAAGTGTATGATCCAGGAAACTACAGGCCTGTCAGTCTGACCTCGGTGCCTGGTAAGATCATAGAACAGATCATCCTGAGCGCTATTAAGTGGCGCATGAAGGACGCCCAGGTGATCAGGCCCAGCCAGCACAGGCTCATGAGGGGCAGGTCCTGCTTGACAAACCTGATCTCCTTCTTCTATGATAGTGACCCACTTGGTGGATGAGGGAAAGGCTGTGGATGTTTTTAACCTGAACTTTAGCTAGACCTTTGATACAGTATCCCTCTATATCCTCCATGAGAAACTGGCTGCCCTTGGCTTGGATGGGAGTACTCTCCACTGGGTTAAAGACTAGCTGAAGGGCCAGGCCCAGAGAGTGGTGGAAAATGGAGTTAAATCCAGTTGGTGGCCAGTTACGAGTGGTGTTCCATGGGGCTTGGTGGTACTGGGGATGGTTCTCTTTAATATCTTTATCAATGATCTGGACAAGGGGATTGAGTTTGCAGATGACACTAAGTTAAGTGGGAATATTGACCTGCTGGACTGTAGAAAGACTTTGCAGAGGGATCGCTGGGTTGAGACCAACAGGATGAGGTTCAATTAGGCCAAGTGGCAGATCCTGCTTGTGGGACACAACAGCCTCATGCAGCTTGGGGAAGAGTGGCTGGAGAGCTGCCTGGCAGAAAAGGACCTGGGGGGGTTGCTCAACAGCCTCTTGAAAATAAGCCAGCAGTGTGCCCAGGTGGCCAAGAAAGCCACCAGCATCCTGGCCTGTATCAGGAAAAGTGTGGTGAGTAGGACTTGAGAGGTGGTCGTCCCCCTGTACTCGGCCCTGGTGGGGCCCCACCTCGAGTACTGTGTCCCCTTACCAGAAAAAAAGACATTGAGGTTCTGGAGAGAGTCCAGAGAAAGGCAACAAAGCTGGTGAGGGATTTGGATCACAAGCCTTTTGAGGAGATGCTGAGGGAGCTGGGATTGTTCAGCCTAGAGAAAAGGAGGCTAAGGGGAGACCCTATCACTCTCTACAACTACCTGAAGTAGGGTGTAGAGAGGCAGGGGTTGGTCTCTTCTGCCTAGTCACAGGCAATAGGACAAGAGGAAAAGGCCTCAAGTTGAGCTAGGGGAGGTTCAGGTTGGATATTACACAGAAAGGGTTATCAAGCATTGGAATGAGCTGCTCAGGGAAGTGGTTGAGGCACCATCCCTGGAGGTATTCAAAAGACAGGTTGACATGGTGCTTGGGTACATAGTTTATTGATGGTTTTTTGTCAGAGTTAGGCTCATGGTTAGACTAGATGATCATAAAGGTCCCTTCCAACCTAGATGATTCTATACCTGCAAAAATAGAAATAACGATATTTACAGGTATAATCAGATCAGTGTAGGTACTAATTCCACTTTATAAGCACATTTGTTCTGTGAAAAATATATTGTGTTGTAAAACCTGCTAACTAGAAAATTTTAATTAGTACAGGGTCGCATGTAACTTCAGGTTTACTAGAGGAAGGCACTTCTATCAACCATAAGCATCAAGGCTTGCTTATCCCTATGAAGAGTAAAATTGCATTTGGCATGGTTTTAGCACATTGCATTCACCAGCTGCAAATGGGGCCCTGAAGCATGAGATATTAAAAAGAACAAACTGTACAATGCTTCATTTCTCTGAGCAATGAATCCCAGCGGTTTAGTCACATAAATAGAATTTCACCTTCATCTCTTACACCACACTAGCAGTAAAGCTTTTTTCATCCTTATGCAATGAGACTGAGAGAAAACACTCTGCTAGTGGAGCTAGGATGTTATAAGCATTAAGAAATCTGAAAATTATAATCCCATGCCTTTTCCTTTTTCTATCTGCTTCCTCACCCATTTTAAACCAAAAAAAACCAAAACAAGCCAACCTCCCTAAAAAAACCCAACACAGCAGTTATGAAAATGGGTAGCAACTGTTAGACTTCAATAGCATTCTTGGAGTCCTTACTTATTCCAAATAACCTTGTTTTCCTTCTGGTATTTATATATCCATCTCAGTGAATGATCATTCTACCATCATGGGACATCCAGTCCAAGTAGTCTTTGTAAAACATGTTCCAGACTATTGTGTTAGCCAAGTAAGCTAACCCTTGAGGAGCTCTCATTCGCCAGAGCATTTATGGAAGAAAATCAGAGCGGTAGGGGCCATAGTTTGTAAACATAAGCATTGTCTACATAGCACGTACCCCAAATGTGGAGTTTTATTCACCTTAGATTGAAGCCTATTCTGTTCCATGGTTTTACGAGTGATGAATTTGGTTTCTACTTTCTGGATTTAATCGATGTTCCCCAAAAACACTGCTTAATTTTAATGTGGAGTTGTTTAAATATTCTTTGTTTATAGTTTTCAGATGTGGTTGTCAAATTGTATTTTGTGTTAAGTGGCAGTATTACATGCATGTGTTCTATTTCAGATACATATATTGTGATGAAATTGATTTGGCTGCAGATACTGTACTGGCCACTCTTTATGCTGCCAAGAAGTATATCGTCCCTCATCTTGCCCGGGCCTGTGTCAACTTTCTAGAGACAAGTCTAAGTGCAAAGAATGCCTGTGTGCTGCTTTCCCAAAGCTGTTTATTCGAGGAACCTGACCTGACCCAGCGCTGTTGGGAAGTGATTGATGCCCAAGCTGAGCTAGCATTGAAGTCTGAGGGATTCTGTGACATTGATTTTCAGACACTTGAAAGCATTCTCCGAAGGGAGACTCTGAATGCCAAAGAAATTGTTGTTTTCGAAGCAGCTCTGAACTGGGCTGAGGTGGAGTGTCAGAGACAAGAGCTAACGGCTACCATAGAGAACAAGCGCAAAGTCCTCGGAAAGGCTCTGTACTTGATACGCATCCCTACTATGGCACTTGATGACTTTGCAAATGGCGCTGCTCAGTCTGGGATTCTGACTCTCAATGAAACCAACGATATCTTCCTCTGGTATACTGCTGCCAAAAAGCCTGAGTTGCAGTTTGTAAGCAAGCCCCGGAAAGGCCTCGTTCCTCAGCGGTGTCACCGTTTCCAGTCCTGTGCTTACCGCAGCAACCAGTGGCGCTACAGGGGTCGGTGTGACAGCATCCAGTTTGCTGTTGATAAGAGAGTGTTTATTGCTGGCTTTGGGCTGTATGGGTCCAGCTGTGGATCAGCAGAGTACAGTGCCAAGATTGAACTCAAGCGACAAGGAGTTATCCTAGGCCAGAACTTGAGTAAATATTTCTCAGATGGTTCTAGTAACACTTTTCCTGTGTGGTTTGAATATCCAGTGCAGATCGAGCCTGACACGTTTTACACAGCTAGCGTGATTCTGGATGGTAACGAACTCAGCTATTTTGGACAAGAAGGAATGACAGAAGTTCAGTGTGGGAAGGTGACTGTTCAGTTTCAGTGCTCTTCGGACAGTACAAATGGCACTGGGGTGCAGGGAGGGCAGATTCCTGAACTCATATTCTATGCTTGAATGAAAGCGTGTGGAGACAAAGCATTTTGCTATGAAGAACCTGTCTGGTTCAGGCCTACTGCCACTTCGCTGTTTATCTGCAGATATTTGATCAGTACTGGTAATACATAACTAAACGCTGTGCGCAAGATACTGGCTTGCTATACTTGTAGCATTGTTGGTGATAAAGTTTAAATGTAATATTTAAACTGGAAGCTCTTAAGAACAAGCAAATTTTAAAAGCTTTTTAAGAGAGGTGCCTGTTTGCTTGTGATGCTGACTTTCTTTGACGCACCTGTGAATCATTAGAGGATGTCCCCCTCTTATCTCACAAAATGCTGTCTTCGTTGATCCGTTTTCTCTTTTTTCATTTCCTGCTTTCTGCTTGTAATTATTTGGGGAGGTAAGGGTAGAAAAGAGGAGCCAGCTCTCCTGTCTGCTTCTCAGACTTAAGAGATTCTAGTAAACTGAGCTGCTTTTATCATGGGAGCTGAAAGAAGTGCTTCAGTTATAAGTAGAGAAAGCATAGGTGTAAACTTCATCCTGTCAGATTCTCTTACAGCCAACTATATGGGATGGCTGCAGAGGAGGATGGAGAGAAGCAGACAGCTTTCAGGAAGCTGCATAGCAGGCTGACTGTGTCCACAGTGCATAGATGTGTTTACAGTGGAGGGGAGGGCGTGGGCTTGGCAAGTTCATTTGCTAGGAATCCCACCTTGAAGGCAAGGAAGTACTTGAACATGTTGAAATTGTACATGCAGCTTTTGAAGCTCTATTCTCGTGTCCTAGTTTTTGCTCGTTTAAGTTGATTGGCTATTTAAATGGCTTTTCTTTGAACCTTTGCTAAATAAGTGGGAATTAATATCTATCCAATGCAGGATAATTTTTTGTTTCAACTGGGGTTTTTTCTTACTCCTAAAAATGGTAGAGACATATAATAGAGGAACAAAAGAATGTACCAACCCTGACTTGGACTTTTTGTCTGTAATGTCAGATTTCTTCTTTTTATTACCGTACTTAAGTGGAAATTTAGACAAAGACAAGATTCCCAACTGTGATCATATTACACTTAGTATGTATCATCAGACAACAGCGAGGAGGAAGAAGTCTTCTCTAATGGTTAGTGTTGGATCTCTTGCAACTGCTTATGGTTACACAGCAGAGGATTATGTGATGTAGAATTTTTCCTTGTCTGATTTTTTTTTTTTTGATTGGGTTTTTAGGCTTCCTGTCATACGTCTGTATTGGGTTTGGAAAAGTCTTAGGGATCATGACTCATTTATCAGGGAAGGAAACCAGTAAGAAGTGTAGGTACTATTTAAATATAAGAAAATCCTTCACTGTTGCATTGGAACAGTTGCTTCTCAGAGGCACAATACCTGTTGTAAAACATGTCATTCTTATTTCATCTCTAAAGTGGGTTTTATATGTTGTGTGTGTTTAAACAAATTGAGAGGACCAAACGATTCTTTAGACAGGATGGAGATTAATGTTACAGTATATCAACACATTAATCCATCATAACTCCAAATTCATTTGTCAGTTTTGTAATAAAAATGTTTTTCTCGTATGATTTCTTACCAGTTTAATACTATTACTGTAAGTGTTTTTTGACGTTTGGGATCCTGGCCATCATAAAGTGCCAATACATCTTAGTAGTGTCCAAACTACCATCTGAAGTAAGGCAAACTGGAGTATAGATGGCCAAATCCCAGGTCTCTCTAGGTAATGAGAGGCAGGTGAAAAGCTACGCTGCAAGACCTATGCTTTCAACTCTCTTTAATGTTTTATATACATACATACATACCTACCTATGACTGCGTGTAAGCAACATTTTTTCTGAAATGTAAATACCCTCAAAATATATAGAAAAATATTTTGGTTTTTTGTAGCAGATGTACATAATCCAGACTGTTAGTGACATCTAAACAGAATGCTCTGTGGAAAAAATCCCAGAGAAAGATTTAAAAAAGCCTCCAGTTAATTTTATTTAGATCTGCAGCCTAAAATAGACAAGTGTAGTTATATGGACTGGAGTAAGAGTTGCTGAAGAGACTGCAAAAGGGACTCTTAAGATTGTGATGAGGTACTGGTCATCTACTTTTAGACAACATCTGAGCAGCAGTTCCATTTCTTAAAATACATGTAAAGCAGAGAAAGACGATAATCAGCTGATTAAATTTTCTTACAGCAAGTGATTGATGTAGATGTAATTACTGTGCTGATCAGATTGACAAGTTGCTTTCAGTAGCAAGGCGCATTCTGAGTTGTTTGGAAAAAAAATCAGGTGCCGCAGCTGGTGGGACAAGTCAGAGAATACTGGCACTGGTGTAACTAGGCTTGGGTTCTCACTTTTAATTTATGTTTTCGGTTTTACTTATCTACACATAAAGGTGAGGTATGTACTGCATACACTGGCTGGAACAGTTAGGACATCAGAATACTGTGTAGCTGTAATATGTAGAAAATGAGCTGTTATTATTAAAAAATATTTTTTTTACTTGCTCCTTTCATCCTACTTTGATGAAGTAGGATGAAAGCAACCTCTAGCTTAATTCCTCTGTGTCCATTCCAGGTTGTAGGAGCTGGTGCATGTAGAGTTTTTCAATAGGGAGAGTTTTGCAATAGGGAAGCACCCAAAACACCTTTTGATGCTTACAATGCAATTTTGATTCTGAGCACTGCTTGATGCTAACAGGTGCTGGTATATAAAAAGGTGGCCAGTACCAGTCTCCTTAGGACATGAGGGCACTTAAATAGGTGTCTAAATGTGGATTTGGTCGGTTTAGCGGTAGCATCCCAGCTTGAATACGCTGTCATTTTGCAAACATCAGCCTGGAACGTTAGCATAATGTTGATAGAGATTCTTCTGTAGAATTTGTCTCAAACTCTACCTGGCCATCTTCGCTACTTGTGCGTTTTATTTTCCTGGTGAGGGGAATCTGTGGTAAGAGAGTATAATGGAATATACTTTCTGCATATCTAAAATAGTATTTAAGTAAACGTTTTAATTTCTACATACTTATTGCACTGACCTGTTCTGGGATTATTTTTTTTTAATTAGTTGTGATAAACTTGGCTAACTTCAGGTCCCAGCACCCATTTGTGCTGGGGCAGTGTTTGACCTTAGCAGGCGTACAGCTTATTTATAAAGGACAGATATATATAAATATGAAGTACCTCATGTTGAATGTTATTGTACTGTATCTTTAATGTCACAGTGCAGATCTTGTTGGACTCATGAATGTGTATAATCACGTTAAACATACAAATAAAAATGATTCTTAAATTGTTGTTTCCTGCAGTATCTTTGAAGCACGAGCTTTGAAAGCCTTTGCTTAGTTTTCTCTAATAGCTACAGTTGTACACAGATATTTGTTAAGCTTATGTATTCAGAGGTCTTTTGATCCCCAAAGAAGTAAAAGTCTAAGGAAAAAATGAGGAAGAAAAATGAAAATGTTAATCAGCTATGTTGTAAAAAGGTTGACTATTAAGCTAATGAGCTAGAGTGAAAGAATTCATTTATGTGCTTTGTGAAAGACCTTGTCTACCAGCATTAATATTTTAATGTTCTATTAATATTATTAATTATGTGGAGATGAAGGGGAAGGTTTCATGTTTATTCTAAAAGACAGCTGGCACGGGAAAGGTCATGGTTTTCAGCCTCTGTTGTATCAGAATAAAAGACATGGTTAGGGTCAAGAGGCCATTCTCTGCTGAAAAGTTAATTGTAGAATATTATTCAGAATTCTGGCTATTTCCTTACCTAAAATTTTTTCTCCAGGAAAATTGAAACTTCATTTTAAATACTTTTATAGTCAGTGAAGCTGAGGCCTCACTAGTGTGTTCTCCATCTCCAAGACCTTTCAAATATTATTAGGTGATGGTAAGAAATATTCCACAGTGTGATGCAGAGACATGGAAATTTGAGGAAGTCCTCCCCGATGAGAACAGTACCTTCAGACTTGGTCCAGTATTCTGATTAAACCATGTTTACAGACATCAAACTCATCATTTTTGGTAAGTTGTTTTCCTAGAATTCTTACTACAGTACTTGGTACCACAGTGCTATGTCTTTAATTCAAATTCTCTTACGTGTCCAGTGCTTCTCAGTAGTTGGGGAACTGGCTTCAAACAGGTACTGTGCTATGCCTTGTTCTGTGGTAGTGATACCAGCTCTTACATGTGTGATTTGGTGCAGGAAGGACTGCAGCAGCAGCATCAGTCTAGCTAGGTGTGTTGGAGGAGATTGGTGCTGTTGGTGGCCTCAGTTTCTCTGTTAAGTAAGAATTAAGTAGACAAGACAAATACAGGATGTCCTAGCTTATCCAAAGTGAGGTTGTGTTTCTGGCTGAAATCTGACAGAAGTGCTAGGACACTTGCTTTGGAAATTGAAGTTAGGTAGAGATGTGTCAGTCTCTTGTATTGTGTTCAGCAATGCAGAGAAGCATGTGTGTATTCACACCAGAAAAAAAAGCAGTTTGAAGAGGAAGGAAAACCGTGAGGGTGTTTCTGGGTGTGGGAGGAAGAAGACTTCCAAGAGCTCAATTCTGTTATTTGTCTCACATGTAAAATCCTGCTTAGTGGTGGAATAATCAGTTCCCACTTAGCTGGAAACTTGTTAGGAGCTGATAGCTGCTGCCTCTCACAAAAGCAAGGTCCCATCTAAAACATGCTCCTTGCGAGTGCTCAGCTTTTGGGAGTAGGAACCCAAGATTTCTTGGCCTCTGATGGGCAAGACTGCTTATCCTACAGCCCCAGGCAAGCCTGGACCTCCTTAAAGAAGCCAACTGGGGCAGCTGTAAGCAGGAGAGTCTTTTTGGACCTCCCAAGCTCAGCACTCAGTGGAAGCTGAGATCCTGGCACAGGGGTGAGATGAGGACTTCAGCTCATCAGCAATGCTTGGGCCACTGAGAAAAGCAGCAGCTTTTAAGGCAGCCTGGTCTACCATGCTTGCAAGCAATCAGTGGGAGCAGGATTACCTGCTGATTTCCTGAAGGCAAAGAAAGGAGCTGCTTCCTCACTTGGCAGTGTGACCATATTAAAAAAAAAAAACAAAAACCTGCTTTTTTGCCTGCTGTTCTGTTTCCAAAATTCTGAATTTATTTTCTCCCCAGGATTTCCCCATAAAGCGAGGCCTTGGCCTGATTGAAATCAGTTGGAGTTGCCCTGGTGACCTCAATAAACCCAGGATTTTCATTTGAAATGTTCATTTCTGTGATTATTCTCAAAGCACAACATAAAACTGCCCAAAAAAGGGAAATTAATTTTAAAATCCCACTGTAATCTGATTATCTAAAATATAGGTAGAAAGCTTTCTATTAAATCTTACAAAACTCCTGCTCATCAGATTTTATACGCCTGCCCCTGAGCTTTTCTAATAGTATGCTTTATCTTCAGCCATGAACCTGTAGGCACAACAGTGAGTCTGTATGAAGCTTTACGTAGATTTTCACGATCTGTGTGTGGAATTCATAGCACATAAGATATATAGTATGGATTTTTAAGACTAGAAAGTGTGTGTAAATTACCTGTAGTCTGTTCAGCATGAAGGAAAAACAAAGCCAGCTATATGGCTTGAAGGCACTGGTATTTTGAAAAAGCTGCTTGAAGTCTGCTGAGCTTATTGATATCATCAGAAATGCATTTATATTAAGCCTTTAATTGTAGCATTTTAAAATTAGCTTTCTAATTGTTTTCTATAGACTAAGATAACATAGTTGGCCTTCAGGGATCCGCCATCCTGCTCCAATGGCGTTTACGTACGAGCAGAGACTAGCAAATGCAATTTTCTGTATCTCATTTTAAAGCCTCACAGTTACGTTAAGTGCTGCTTGGGGAGCATCAGCATTTCAGAAATAGCCATGGCTGGTTTTAGTCTAACAACAAATAGGGTCTTGCACGGGGAGGTATCTTCAGTGGCGATGCTGTGGTTAAGTACAGAGGAATGGTTTCCATTTCCCTGAGGGGGAAACACCTTGTCTTGCCTTAGGCTGACAGCAGCCACATGCTGACCATCGGGTCGAACAATTCAGCAGCCACGTAGAACTGGAAGGCATAAAATGCAGTCGGGGACCACTGCATGAAGGCAGCAGTGGAAGCTCCCAGCTTGCAGGGCTGTAGTGAGTAAGCTCTCATGAGCCAAAGAACTGGTATCTTGTATAATAATGCTCTCTGTGATGGAAGGTTACAGCTGGGCTGCTGAATAGCACGGGATTGTGATTTTTCACTACTCTGAATCCCATTTTGCATTTCCTTATTATTCTGGGATGGTCTCCACCTCTCCTCTACCCTGACCTGCCTCTTCCTGCTGCTTGGCCAGAGGCTTCCACGTGATTGAAGCCCAACAGTTCCCTGTGCACTGAGACTAAGGGGACTGGGAACACCTGGTGGAAAGGACTGGCTGAGGGTGGGACATCCCAGCGCTCTGTTGAGCTGCTGTCCCGGATGTGCTGGATGCTGACCTAGCATGGCATTGTGTATATGTATGTATGTATTTCAGTCTTCCCTAGTCTCACTTTCTCCAGCCAATTGCTGGTTGTGGTTAAAAGGGAAAATGAGCTTTAATTCACTTTTTTTTCTAGGGTATAAGAATTTTGTTTCTGTAAAGGCTAATTCATGCTAATGGTAATTTATGCTAATTCTAATATATGAAGTCAGCAGTCCCAGTGTGCTCAGGGGAAGTGGTAGGGGACAGGACTCACATCTACCTTAAGACTATACCTGGAAAAGTCTGCTTTCTTCTCCAGTGCCTTTTTCTGAGGAAGTTGTAATGCAATAAAATAAATTCATAAGAAGCAGTAGCTTGGCATGTCTGGTTTCCTTCTGCAGTGGGGCTTTTTTATAGATAAAAGAATCAACAAACTCTATTTAGCTTAAAAATACTAATCCCACAGACTTCTAGAGTGTGAGGGTAGCACAATATAAAGGCACTTCCAGATGTGAGGATATTGCCTTTTGGTTGCAGTCTTAAGCTAAGGTGTGACACATTGCTTTTCTTTTTACCCACCAGGGCACGCTAGTAGTGGTACTTGCATCAGACACCGTTAATGCTTAGGGAGAAGTGATGCTGAAGGAGGCCAGAGATCTGGGAAAGTATCTAATCAGAAATAAGAGCTCTCATCAGGCACAGACAATAGACAGTAAACTGTCTTCAGGAGAATTGTTCAGGCATCACGAGAGTCAAATCAACAGGCATAAGGTAAGAATAGTCATGACAACTATTTAAATGATTTCTTTTTTTTTTTAAGTTGCTTATGCTTGAGACTTTCTTAGATCCTACAACGAGAGACATTGTTTTGCTGCCTTAGAATAAAGCCCGTACACGTTTTTTCTTTGTCCTCCATGCTTCATATAGTAGTTTATTTACAACATCTGCTACATAAGCTGCTTTTCCTCCTCATTGCCAGGGCATGAACAGGGCTGGCTGACCCTTCTTAGAAAAAATATTTTCAAATATAATCTATAATTGTCATATCAAACACTCTCCTTCGCCCTTCTATGTATGGTCTCTGTTGGCTTGTAGTAAGATGGTAAAGAGCAGGACTCCCAAGACACAGTTGGGAGAGGGAAATTTCCCTGCCCCCCCACTGTGTTTCCAATGGCGGCAGTAGAGGGGTGCTGTATTCACTTATCAAATACTCATACGGATTTGATGTGAATCAAGCATGGGGTCAATATGATGCCTTTCTGGTGAGTTAGTTGGGGCACACAGGACAGCCTTTGCAACTTCTGTGATTTCTGCATCTCCTTTCTGCCAGCTGGGAGGGGAGAGGGAATGATCTCAGATATGGCAAAAACAGTCTGCTTATGTTTTGAACAAATGTGAACTAACAAAGTGAGTTCATACTGGATCAGCATTTCATGGCATTTCTGAGCTGGTATTAGGAGCTTTAAAGATCATTGAAGTGCAATATGAGATGTTTAAAATTTGGAGTTCCTACCAGTTTATGAGCAGAACTCCCAAACAGAGCAGCCACAGTGATCATGGGCAGCACTAGCTCTGGGGTACTGGGAAAAGGCAGAGGCTTAGAACTGGACACTGGAGTGCTAAAGACAAGTTGTGGAATGGTCAGCAAAATCAGCTGAAAGATACTGTGTTTCTGATTCATTCCTTCCTTTCCAACAATGCAGTCTGCACTGGAAGGCTGCTCGTCACTGGTGTTGAGGGTGTATTTTCATGTGACTTCAAATATGACTTCCAATGTTAGCAGGGCTGAGACCAAACGCCTACTGTTTCCCACCTAGAAGAGCTGGCATTCAGCACTCCATATTTGCCTTTGTAAGAAAAAGGAGAGTTCACAGGGTTTTTTTTTTGTCAGTGTTGAGAAGAAAATTAATTGAACTAAAGCTTGGAATGAAATGTGAGCAAGACTTGATCTGGGAGGCAGGCTTACAGAATGAAACCTAAAAATATGCAATGCAGGAAGGAATTAGGTTACAGTAGGACTGTTGAATTAGTAAAGATAGGCTATCCATAACTTCAGTGAGCTGGGACAGATAGGTAGGAGAGAGAAAGATATGCATAGAAAAACCAATACTTGCATAGTCAGGCCAAGATCAGGACCCTTCAAAGGATTAAAAAAAAAGTCAGAAAAGTCAGCTAAGTTAAGGGAACAGGAATCTGCTGTCCTTGGTTTCTGCCATTTGTCATGCTGCTCAAGTAATTCTGAAGATGACATGCCTTTGCTGAGCTACTGTTAGGACACCATAGTTAAAGAAATGAATTACTCCAGAAGGCCAGAATGAGGTCTTTCAAAGGTCATTATCAGAACTGGTTTCTCATCAATACACTGCTTGATTGGAGGAAAAGACTCAAAATTGCAGGGCTTTGATTGCTGAGGGGGAAGCTTTTAACCACTTCCTGCTGTTCTGTCATTTTGTGCTAACCCCAAATGGCCCTGTTAAATTGATGTCCTGTTTCCCATTCACTGCCCACAAATCACTCTTCTCCTGTTAATATATGAAACATTTGTGCATGATAGGAATTGGAGCGGCTAAACAGTAAATCTTAAAGCCAATAAAGAACTCAAAAGCAGTTACCTAGTGATCAAGGTGTTGATTGCCTTCCTTTCCCCCAGCACTTCATAATATTCAGTTGTGAACTTTATTAAAAAATACAGAACCTCATTTCTGCTTTAAAGGGAATCTTTGCACAAATACTCTTCCCAAACAGTGCAATGTGAGTCAATCTGATTTCTGTGTGATTGTTAATTTCTTGCAGTTAATTAGAAGATAAAACAAATGCAAGTAGAGATGCAGCTGTTCAGGCAATGGGGTGTCGTCACTGACGCTGCGTGACACTGGGTGTTGCTGCTGTTGGGTAGGTCAGCAACACAAACAGCACAACAGCCTGTTTACTCAGGACAGCAATCTGTGAGAGTGCCTGGAGCCTGGAAGCTTTTTGGCCTAAAGAGGAGCTGGTGGCTGAGCTCCAGAAAGGTTTTTCTTCATTTTGATGGATGTCTGAGCTTACACAATCTTACAGATTTGCACATACATACACTCTTCTGTCCAGAATTAAATCATGCCTCAGGTCCTTCCATTGACAGCATTTTACTTAATTCCACTTTTACTGTCAGATTAATAAATGCTGACTGTGCACTGGGGTGATATGTGGCTCCCTTTTATACCTGCTCTGCTGCAGAGTTCCCCGGCAGCAGAAGGGAGTGTGGGTAGCTAGACAGTGAATCCTTAAACAGGACTAGGTAGCTCAGGAATACCCTAATAATGGTCTCCAAGTACTGTGACATAACTTGAGGGGACAGAGTGAGCAAGCCCCTTGTAATCTATGGTGTTTCATGGAATTGTCAGAATTGGAAGGGGCCTCTAGAGATCATCCAGTTCAACTCCCCTGCTAAAGCAGGATTGCCCAGAGCACATTACTCAGGACTGCATCTAAGCTGGTCTTGAAGGTCTCCAGAGAAGGGGACTCCATAACCTCTCTCAGCAGTCTGTGCCAGTGCTCTGTCACCCTCACCGTAAAGAAGCTTTTCCTCATATTCGAGTGGAACTTCCTGTGTTCCAGCTTCTACCCATTGCCCCTCGTCCTGTCACTGGGAAGCACTGAAAAGAGTCCAGTTTCATCCTCCTTCAACCCACCCTTTAGATACTTGCATGCATTAATAAGGTCTCCCCTCAGCCTTCTCTTCTCCAGGCTAAAGATTCCCAGCTCTCTCAGCCTTTCCTCATAAGGGAGATGCTCCAATCCCTTAATCATCTATGTTGCCCTTATGTTTGTTGTGAGCAAGCAAGAAAAAAAATTAACCCTTCTTCTGCTGGCCTTCAAACAATACTATTGCCTTCACTGCCTCATATCTGTTTCCCTCACTGCAAAAACAGGTGGATGAAATCAAGGTGCTCTGCAAAGTGCTTTGATATCTGCTGATCAGAACTGCTCTATAGGCAGCAGGTATCAGGACAAGTGCAGTAAAGCCCCGCTTTCCTCAGGCAGCCAGGATCACTGCTGTGCCCTGTCACTGAAAGATTTCCAATATCCTTAAATGTCACTAAACTGAGAAAAGTAGCATTACTGAAAATTGGGATGAAAATAGCCTCAGATGTAAATCCTTTCTAAAATCTTTGTAATCCTCTACTGCTTTAGTTCCAACAGCTCTTCCCATAAAATGAACTGCCAGCCAAAGGTAAATATAAATGCAAGATATCCCCAAAGCAAACATGTTACTGGCTTTTAAAACAAGTCCATTTAAATAATGTGAAAATATCTTAAAGAAATGAAATCTATTACAGTTTATGTTTAAAGATGAATTAATGCAAATATCACAGATTTATTCTGTGTTACTCCCTTGAGAGGAGCCACTGGGGAAGCAATTTGTTTCTTGTTAACTAAGACCGGGGGCTTTGAAGTTAGTGAGTTGTCTGTCTCTGTGTAACCCACTTAATCTTGAGGAACAGTGTCTAATCTAAGTTGAACTTGCGTGTCTGTACATTATTTAAAGCTCTGGCAAGGAGAGGTCTTCAGCATGCCACCAACCAGCAGTACAAGGGACAGTGGAAATGGTATAAAGATTTTCTGGAAGAATATTTTTTATTTGCTATTAACAGTGGACACTCAGCCCTGATGAGTGACTGTCATGAAGAAGGCCTCTATTATTTCCACACCTCCCCACACTCCCCTTTAAAATTGATTACTACTAGTCTGAGGCCACTCATTGATTGCTTTTTGGTGGTAGCAGGTGAGGATGATTTCAGTGAGGACTGGTTGCTGGGAAAACCACTGAAAGTTGCCTTGCCTTTTTTCTTTGTTTTCCCCTAAAGACACTTTCCATAGTTTTAGGGTTATTCACACACTCCTGCTCCCTTGGCTATGCTCGNAAACAATCCCAACTCCCTCAATCGATCCTCATAAGCCTTGTTCTCCAGGCCTCTCACCAGCTTCGTTGCCCTCCTCTGTACTCGCTCCAGCACCTCGATATCTCTCTTATGTTGAGGTGCCCAGAACTGGACGCAGTACTCAAGGTGCGGTCTCACCAGTGCTGAGTACAGGGGGGTTTTGTTTTGGATTGTTCTGGAGCTGCGCTGTATCTGGATTAGGTAAATAATCTAGTATTAATTTCTGCTTGGATTATTTTGAATTCATCTATAGGATCACGCATGTTGGCCCAACTGTGTAGAAACACGTTGTGACTGGTTAGGTGATGGAAGGATGTACCTCTTACAGGCTGTTCCCCTGCATAGGAAACTTTAAAGGCTGTTGTCTGAAACTTCAGAGCCATAGAGTTCATAGCAGACTGTACCTTTACCCCAGAACTGTTTTTCAGAAGTCCTGGAAATGACTGCGTTGTAGCACAGCCTTACTCAAAAGAAGGCACTCTCTCACCTTTTCATGTTAGCTGGATCAGCTGCAAGATCTCAGATTGTTTCTCCTGGTGTGCCACAGACTTAGGTCAAGTTCTCACTGAGTATCAGGTAGTGAGTGGGATGTGCAATGTTTCTCCTGGTTTGTACCAGCACCTTGGCACGAGAGGAAAGTAGGGTGCTGCTGTTTCAGATGTCGTTCCTGTTCCTCCTTTGAGGTGTGAGCAAAGGGCCGTGGCTGAGTTAATTAGCTTCTGCAAATGCACTATAAAGTCTGCTTATGTAATGACTTGGAATTTATATCTTTGCATATGAAACAGGAGCTGGTGGCTGTTTTAATGACTAGCATTTAGTGTAAATACTATACTGAGCTGAATTTTTTCCTCTGATAGTCCATGCATGCTGGTGAAGTCAAGGAGAACCAGACTGGTATCCAAGGACAGAAGCCTGGTTGTCTACTTAAGATACATTGAAAGCATTAGAAATAAGATGTGAGAAGAAAAAGGAAGCCTATTTACCATGTGGAAGAGAGCTGCCTTACAGAGGATTAGCTGCAAAATGATTAGTTAAGGACTGCAGTCAGTTGCCCTTCCCAAGGTTCAGCTGCCGTCTCTTCCTTCATCAAGTCAGGATTGAGCCCTAGGAAATACGTTAAAAGGGTGACTGCGCAGTAAAGATGTCAAGTCCAATGCAGTCTGTTGAAAAGGTCCATTTTGTCTGAGGAGCTCAAGGTACGAATGGTGATATTTGTGTAAAAAATTACAGTAAGAAAAAAAACTGCTGTAATAATATTCTGTAGCTGAAAAGAAGCAAGATTAAAAAGTTATTAACATTTGCTGGAGAAACCTCTAAAACAAGTCAGAAGGAAATGAGGTAAAAAGATGGTTTACTAAAATGGATTTTTTTTTTCCTTAAACCTGCTTTGTTGTATAAGCTTATGTAAGCAGTTATAGCAGAGCATCCTGGCTCTAAACTCTGACTTTGGTTTTGTTCATCTGGTACCATTACCTTTCAGTGCTCCCACAAGAGGACCAGCTGGATTCACTATTGAATTCTGGTAAACTAAAAGGAAATCTCGCATCTGGTTGTGAAGTCTACAAGGATGAGGGTGGGAAAGCAGGGAATTTCAGTAGTTCCATGCTTGTGTGCATGATATTAGCAAAAACAAAGGCTGCCTCTTCTCAGGCTAAATACAATGAATCAATGCAGAGGAAGATTATCTGCAAACAGAGTTAGAGTTTAAGGAGAACGTATAATATCGTACATACAGAATATTATATTCCAAAAACAAGGTATCTGATGTGAAGTAGGTTATGGGGCTGCTTCAGGATTGAAAATGGTCTACAAATCCTTTGATTAGATGCCCATGGCATCTAATACAATTTGGCACTTGGGAGTGAAGGCTAATTCAGATTTAGAAATTTATGCAGCATGAATTTTATAGCTGCAGTTTACCCTTTAGTAGTTACAGAACTGTTATATTAACAGTATAAACCAAGCACTGTGCAGACTGGCTGGGAAAGGAAAGCTCATTTCCCTTGTCTAAAAGAAGTTCCTCAAAAGGTGATATTATGGTAGCTGTGAAGGGAAGAAAAGAGAGTAGTACAGGGCCATGGCTGAGTGAAAGACCTTGTTAGCCAAGGCAGCATCTTCTGTAAGGCCCTCACAGCAGAATTAAAAATGCATCCAGTCAAAGAACTTAATAAGTGGTTTCCAAAGAAGACGTGACAGAAAGAGCTCAACAGAGCAGGCAGATCCTTCTGGCCTAAGTGGCTACAAGCCAGGAGCAGGGAGAGTATGGGCCTGTGCTTCTGCTGCGAAACTATAAATAAAGGAACAGTGAGAGAAGGAAGGTGTAAATCATGAAACAGATAATTTATTTAATGTTTCTCAGGATTTATAGCTAATCACAAACTAAGTTTATTCTTAAGATTCCTCTTCCTATCTCACACCTCTGGGATCTTCAAATTTATCGCCTACCAGATTCCTGTGCTTTTCATGAGCATAATGTACATAAATGGGAGCAGTCTAATAGTACCTCAATGGCTGCAGAAGCCTGACTGTTTTCACATTGCTTCTCACTCCAATAAATCAAAGTGTTCACAACAACAGACTGCATACCCAATACAAGTCCTGTGGTAGGGAACGAGGGCTGTTTATGCATTTTTACAGCAGTGAATCTCCTGGATGGCGTTCCTGCTGACTGGAGTGCCTTGCAGCAGTTATATAATTGCAAGGAAAAATTTCACTGGTTCGTCAAATTACTGAACCAGAAGGCTTTGCTTACAAAAGGACCAGAGGGAAGCGACTGGAAGGGAAACATAAAGGCAAGAGGCTGTATAAACTGTTGGGCTGTGATCAGCATTTTGATCATTATAGGAATTATTCAAAGGGAGGAGCGGGAAAGTTGTGTGGTGAGAGATGGGTGAGTAATTAACCACATATAATTTAGTCAATGAATTTTGCTGATTGGGGATTATCTACAAATGTGTGTTTGTATCAAATATTATTCAACAGCTCTTTTCAGTGAATAATTTTTGAGTTGTAGCTTTATCCTGAGGAGTTCATTTGGGTATTTGGTAATTAAATACTGAGAAAGAAGTGAGAGTACTAGCACACCATTAAGTAATTGCATAGTGAATGTGTAGTCTCATTGATGTCTTAAGTCATGAGACAGGGAAAGTTTGTTCAATTCGGTGTTTCAACACTGTCTAGTCTTTGAAGAGGTCACTTAAAATCTTGGGAGCAATGAAGTTTGAGGCATTTGGAGTGAATTACCCAGCCCTATCACTATTGGACAAATCCAACTTTTGGGGATCTGAATACCTATCTGCTTGCACATGTTTATGCATATGAAACACTCATCTGCAAATCTTATACAGACAACTAAGCCTTATTTTTTTGTTTATTAGTATTGTTACTTTTGCATCCCTTCATTAAACTGCCTTGCTCCTCCTAGATTGCATTAGGGCTTCTTCAAAAAGGGCAATTTCCTGTAAAATATTTGCAGTGGAGCCTAAGCATTATTCTCAAACTTAAAGATCTTAATAGTAATCTTTAGAATTCATTTCCAAGGCTCTGAGGAAAATGCTGATATTCTTTAACCTCCCCTCCTTGTATAACCATGGGCAGATCAATTGCTTAGAAAGGTTTTGTTATCACCATCTAACAGGTAAAGTCCACTTGGATGATAAAAACCACATGTAGTCATGAAGCTAAAATCCCAGAGAGCTGCATCCCAAAAACTGCAATAGTAGTTAGGGGAATGCATGCTCCAAGGGTCTACAGTACCTCTATCCACAGATCTGGCATCATAGCAAAATACAGAACACAGTGATCTGCAGATGCTCTTGATGAAGTAGAACTGCAAGTCAAAAAAAGAATAAAATAGGAAAGGCTTTATTGGACAAGATATGGATTTTTAAGCACCAACTTTTGTGGTGACAGGTCAGTTACATTTTACCTGTTCAGCTTAAATTGGCATCTACAAGAAACATCTGGACAGTCCCATGGAGCTCAAGCCAGGGCAAGAAATTCTCCTGAATTCAGAGTACTAGCTTTGCTTTGTTTTATTCATAGTGAAATTGATGGTACATCCATTCATGAAAGTGGAAGTTTAAAATAAAATAGAATTCTATATTCTAAGTCTATATAGCCATGTAGCTTTCTCCTGTGGAGTTCACACTCCAAGTAGCACAACTGGCCTTTCAGAAAAACGTGCTCTGCTCAGCGTCTGTGCATGTGTTTGCAGCTCACAAGCAGATTGCTAATGTTCTTTTTTTTGTTTCTTTCAGTGTGTTCCTTTAGTAGATGATGCTCATGACAGTTTGATTGCTTGGAATTTGAGGTTAAAATGCCCAGCCAAAGAGATCAAGTTGAGATAGAGAAAAATCAGCAGCACCTTAAAATAAGAAAATCAAGCTTTTTGTTATTTGAAGAACACAATTGCTTGTTTGCATGTTGCTGAATTACCAAGGTATTTTTAATAACTGTTTAAACCTCAGTTTTTTCTAATAATCCTCACTTAGGATTGCCAGGGAGTGATTTGTGTCTGCAGCATGTATGACAGCGAGAAAAGCAAAGCTGCTTGACAGAACATCAAAGGTTCGTGCCATTGAAGTTCTGTGCAGCCATTGCTACATCTTTCATGCTTAAAACAATGATGAAAAATGATTGTCAGCTATGAAACCAAAATTATATGAATCTACTGCAGGTTTGTAGGGTTCTTTTCTTTATTTGAAAACATGACCCAGCCTAGCATAGTTCACTTGCCAACCTCAAGTATTCTGTCAGGATTGAAAAAGAATAGAACTGAGTCAGGAAGGGTGAATGTATTTCATGCTTCACAAATGTGTATGGGGGTGGGAAGGAGAGAATGCCCAAAATAAAATCAAGCAGGTCAATGCCCAAATACCTCATTCTGATTGTCATTATATAACACATGTAACAAGCAGTGTAGCTACTTTATGAATTTCCAGGGGAATATTCAAGGCAGAGTGGCTGAAATAGAAGCTGGAAGTAACTGTAGGCTTTAGTTTCCCAGCAATAGCACTGCAGGTAATTTTTTTAGCTGCAAATAAAGCAATCCATAAAGCTGGATGCTAAGAAACAGAAGTTTGGGGGGGGGGGATTTGGCTTGTCATCTCTGTCACTAGCTAGTCTTAATAAATAGCCTGTTAGCTGCTTCTACACCTGCTCTTTCCTACACAGAGGCCTCCAGGATGCACCAAAGAAAGGGAAGGGCAAGTGAAGAGCAAGAAATGTGAAGCTTTAAATTATCATCATCAACAACTCTGCTTATGTCATGTGAGAGAGGCTGCATGTAGCTGCTGCTGCAAACAGAACCCAGGCAGTGTGCAGAGTGCATGCACTTGATCTACGTAGTTGTGTGCCTGTGGCATGGTGTGCTGTGCTACTGGGGTTGCTGGAGTAGTCCTGTGAAATAGAATACCTCAGGCCTAGAGGAGGAGAAGACAGACTGATGCTGGCTTGCTCAGCAGAAAAGCTGAATCACTCAGCACCTTGCTGCTTTGTGGATCATTCTAGGGGTTCACAAGAATAAAAAAAATCCTCCAACCAGCTGTTACAAGGCAACTTTATCTAGATAGCATCCATTCTGTGTTACAGGTAATTTTTTGTGGTGATTGTTGTTGTTAGAGGGAAAGAGGAAAGACTCAGCCTGGCTGCCATGCTCCTCAGACATGAGGGAGAGGTCCCATCAGCCTAGTGACCTCAGTGCTCCCACTACAAGGGCTTTTTTCCTCCCCAGGCTACATGCTGATCAGCCAGAAGTTGGTGGAAATCAGATTCTCCTGTCCAAAGCTCTGTTTTCTTTTCACTGATGAATATTTGCTGATCTTCTCAGCCGTTTCTTAGCAAAGTTGTGTTCTAATATCCTGATTATAATTTGAAGCTGATTAGCATACATGCACACAGTCAGCCTCAAACATATGGGAACCTTTCAAAGATTATATTAATTCTGAGGAGATGCTTCTTGGCGAATAGTCACAAAGTCTGTGGAATAAATTGATACTTCTCTCTGCCTCTGCTCTCCTTCACATTGCTGCTGCATATTTTTTGTACCACCTCTGGCAGAGGAGTTGGAGGCGACAGAGAAAGAAATGAAATACAGTCTAGCAAGAAAAGGTTATAAAGATAAATGGTACCGTTTGAATGTGATGCACTTGTGTATGTGCTGCATAGTAAGAAGTGCTGCATGTTGATGAGCTGTGTTTGCTTTCAGTGTTTCTTCATCTTCCGTTGTTTTGCTGTAGAGCCAACAATGAAGATTGCATTAAGCAATTTTATCATGAAAATCCAAATGCCTTATTTAGACCAGGCTTGTCCTGCTTTCTGGCTAGAGAGTGCAATCCTGTGCCAGAGCCTTGCAGAAGTCTTGTTTGTGAAGGACAATAATTTCAAGCAGTTAGATAGGTGGGTATTGTCCTCTCAATATTAACTTCTCTGTTGACATAAAAAAAAAATCTCTACATTGTCAGATAACCTCATTGCTCAGGGGGCTCCTTTGGTAAGACCTGGGCCTGTGAAGCCTCGTGTCTCTGCTGCTCATTCAGGGACACTGCATCTTGAATGTTAGGGAGAAGAAAATCAGCTTGTCCCTGCAGATCACATCCTTCAGAGATGATTGCTGTACAGTGGGGGTGTGCTGCATAGCATGGGAAGAAGCAAAGGGGTAAAGCAGCACGACAAGTTCAGAAGCCAGCAGCTGTTGTTTTACATGGGCATCTGTATTATAAGACTTTATATGATTAAATTGTTCCACAAGGTAGCTGTAACTAAGTTATAAAAAGTCCCAGCAGTATTCCAGCTGGTAGGTAGCAGAATGTGAGGTGCAACTGATGGTCAAATGTACACTCTAATCAGTCACAAAAAATGATATTTAATTCACTTAGGTTTACTTGAGAGAGACTTTAAACTAAAGGTTCAGCTAAAATACCCTTCAATTTTGAAACTTTCTTTGGCCTGATTCCTAAAATCTGGATACACAAGAGCTTTATGTTTGACAGTGCAAGCCAGAACAGAGCTGATCCTCATGGTTTATATCTCTACTTGTACAATGAACTAACAAAATTCTGTCTTCTACAGTGATACTCCTTTTATCTCCATAGCTTTTCTTGGAAAGCACAATGACTTTAACTAAGAAGGGCCTTGTTATAAGCTTCTGGATTAAGTCTCAGGGGTTCCTTGTATTTTGTTTTGTTGTTTAGTAAGCTTTTATTGAAAATGTGACTCTGATTTCTGTTTTGTTTTAAAATTTCCTTTCAAGAAAGCTTATTTTTAGAGATGTACTACTTCTGTATCACAAAGATTGGTACTTTGGACAGCATAGCCAGCTGCATTTACTTTTAGTGAGAAATAGGTTTTCTCTATCAGCATCATCTTGTGTATATTGTATGTAAATCAAAGCATCATCTTGTGTATATTGTATGTGAATCAACAGCATCTTAAAGGAGGTACCATTTTTCAATGACTAAAAGGGGGGTGGGGAGGGCTTTCAGGTTTTTTTTGGTAGGGGCAAGCATCCGTAGGAATAGTTGCCCTCCAGAATATGTTTACCATGTTGTAATTTGTTTGTGCATCTCTCCTGATGGCTTTTATGTATCTTAGATCCTCCCCCTGCCTGAGTACATTGCATCCTCCTGATTGCAACCCCTATTCCTGCAATTTAGTTCCTGGTGTTCACATTTGCTTTATATCAAATATACAAAGGTGACAGAGCATCTTTCAGGAATGTAGGAAAAGAACCAATCTCCACCTTATTCTCTGTGAAAGTAATAATTATCATGGAGAAGGTGTGCTTCTCACTGTTGGTCCCCTCTTAATCTGGGTTCCGTTTTGCTGCAATGGGAACCAGAATGAGAGCAGAAAAGCACACCTAGAGATTTGCTCCAACTTAATTTTGTGTAAAAGATTGCTTTAAATGACCTAATATTACCTGAATAACGATGATACAAGCCCTATAATACTGTGAGTTTCAAGCCATTCAGCAGTGATGAAAGAAAGGAGCAGGGGAAAAGAACTCAGCAAACAGACACTCTACTGAAGTGTGTCAGAAAAAATCTCCCATTAGCTTTTGTAACTGAAGGTTGTTGCTTCTATAAAATCAAGTCCTCCTTCAAATCTGGCTGAGTCTTTGGCTCCAATTACATTGCAGCACTAAGTTCCACTTAGAGTTTGTCCCTCCAGGTTTTTCTAATCACCAAAATACTTTCGTTTTAGAAAAGAAAAATTAGTTCTTAAAAACAGGCTTTTTGTTTAAGAAAAAAGAATTGAAAAATACAGGATGGACTCTTCCTGTCCTATCTTTTCAAATAAACTCACATTCAGGAAAAGGCTTGGTTTGGAAGATGTCATGCAGAAAGATAAAAGCTTTGAAAAGCTATTGGAGTTTTTATTAGAGACTGGTTGTTATACTTGGAGAACCAAACAAAAATAAATGATCAAAGACAGAGCTTCCTTCTTGGAAACCTTATCCAAGTTGTAAAAGTGGGATAGGAAGAAAGAGTTTTGCCCCATCACTGTTGCAACAAATTCAAGGTAAATATTCTGCAAAGGAATTCCAATAATAAGGAAAACTATCTCAAAGCAAGGAAATGAGGCAACAAAGGATACAGAAAGACTGGAGGCTCCATATTAGACAGCCCTATGAATTTTCTAATTCCTTATCTCCTCTTTTAGCAGGGCCCATTCCAGCCCCAGCCATTTCAGAAGATGGTTCAAGAAACTTTATAGCAGGGCAATTTATAGAAAAATGTGCCTGCATGGAGTTTTTTGCCCTTAGTGTGTAAAGCTTGCTTCTGCTGTTCCACCTGTCACGTTAAACACATACACATGTGTGTGTGCATACAAAAGCCCCTCTAAGTATTTTGGTTTGCAATATATTGTGTTTATTCGTGCTTTTTTGGAAGCCAGCTAAACTGCTGATCTGTTTGCTATTTTGTGGCATAAAATACCCAGGCTAATAATACACCCTTGAAAAGAGCCTGTCCTTCAGGCACCTCTAAATCAGTTGCCTTTCATTTTGTTGAGTGCCTTCTAGTTATTGTGGTAGAGGATGGCGAGACATGCTCATGTGACCTTCATGAAATTTTCATATTTGCTTCTATTATCAAGCCATTTTAAGAAGCCTTTTTTCACTTTACATTTTTCTGTCTTGAGTACTTCAACAACTGAGTGAAATTCTATTGAGAGGAAGGGAGAAAAGAAAACAAAACTAATTTAATCATATCAGGGGGAAGCAACTTCATTTTCTCAACCCAGAGAACTGTTTTCAAGCTCACCCCTGATGGAAGGTCCATGAGTTTCAGCGCTGCAGGTGAATGATTCTGGCCCAGAATGATTTCATCTATCTGAAAAGGGAGTTAAGTGTGTGTCAATTTTGCCTTAACTGCCAGGTTTTCCTAGAAATAGTGTTCCAGGTTTTCATAAGCCTGGAGACATTTTTGTCATTTCAGCCTCGTTTAGCTTATTATATCCTGCCAGCCATGTCTAGATAAACCACAATGAAGGCTGCTGCCTCCATTATAAACACACATCTACTCTATCAACGAGCCTTCAGTACCATGACCATTATAAAAGCCCTAAAATTTGATCTGCCACTGATGATAGGCAAGTTTCAATTTGTGGCTGCTAGCCTGCAAAAATGATCTACAAATGGCACGTTGCAGGCTGTTATTTTGTATCCTGCAGGATGGTGTTCAAGTCCTCTCTCTTCCCTTCAATGTGAAGGTCATTCCTCCAGATCAGAAATTACTGCCGCTCTAAGTGAGGTGGGGAACTACACCACGAGCTTAATTTAAAATAAAAATACAGGCAGGAGAGTAATGTTTTGTGTCAATTTCCTTTCTGTGATTTAACAAAAGTGTTAATTTCTCACTGAGCCAGAGATACAGCCAGCTCTTAAGAGAACAGCATATTTGGAAACATGTTTCTTTATTGTTCAGATTGGTGGATCAGTCCTCAAATGATTCTTGCTTTATTTTTAGTAGGAAATATTCTCACGTTTCCTCCATTGCCTTTTTTAAAGTAGCAAAGTGCTTTCTCACCACCTTTTTGCAGCTTTTGTTTTCATCAAGCTTTTCTGAGACTGTTAGTGTTCAGTATTACAAGTCCATGTTTGCTACTATTGATGAATCTGGCTCTTGGAAAGTGTGACTTACAATGATTAGCTATCTGATTAAACTAAGAAAAAGAGCTGCCTTGAGGGTTTGAAGCAAGCACCCTTCTAAAGATTTGATTTCATGATCTCCCTAATCAGTGTTTTCTAAGTTCAGTGTATATCCTATGCACATCTTTTAAATAAATGCAGATTGCTTATTGGTTTATATTGTTATCACTAATTAATCAATATCGGTTTCTCTGATGTGGGAAACTCTGAGCAGGAATCGTTTGCATTTCTATTTGAGCGTCCTGGAGACAAATATAATGAAATGAATAGCCTTTTAATTTAATTGGCTTGCAATGTGAGCCTGAGAATAGAAAGCACAATACATTGCACAGTTACTGTAGAAACGGTTGAGGTCAAAAGCTCAGCATGCCGACCCTACATCACTCACCAGTGGTCTTGTGCAGTAAGGTTTTTTTTAATTCTCATTGCATCTCCAGCAGATCCCAGGAAGCCAGATAATTCTGTGTTAGTATTCCAAGTGGAAGTGCTGGGTCATTTGTCACTGGTCAGATCATGCTATGGAATCCATTGGAAAAAAGCTGCCAAAATGAAAAACCACATTGTATCAGTGTTCTTATATATCAGCCACAAGAATAAGATCAGTTAAAAAAAAAGAAGACAGGAAAAATCTCTGTTTCCTTCTCATAGAAGAAAAAAGTCACAGAACAAGGTGAGAAAAAGTGGTACAAAATGGGTAATAGTCTGCCAAGAAAACCTTTTTCAAAAACATCTTTCTATTACAGATTACAGACAGTTAAGATTTATGTGCTGTTCAGCGGAGCCAGCCTCGCTGAATACAATGGAAGCAAGAAGGAGGGTAAGATCTTGCTAATATTCAAAATTTCAACACCCTTTTGGCCTTAGAAATGAAGAGATATAGCTCTTATAAAACTTTAGCTAGCCTAGGAGCTCATCAATGAACACATAAACCTTTCCACCCAGTGCTAAATGTAGAAACGTGATTTCTTTACTATTTTTGGACTGGCTAGTGCAAAATCTGTGCTGCTGCTTCAGCTTGAATTCATTCATCTGTCTGCAGAAAAGTTCAGAATTCCTTATGCTGGTACAAAAAAAAAAAAAAAAAAAAAAGTGCTTGCATATATATGAGGCTCAACTGCTGAAAGGGGATCATCTTACCCTCCCATTTAATTTTTGGATTATTGATTTTTAAGAGCATGAGGAAAGCTCTCTTTAGGAGCTCTTGCTTGAACAGTTGTTGGCATTTTTTGTATTTCCTATTACAACACAAAATAATTACATGGAACCACATTATTATTTGCTGAAGGAGATGGAGAAGGTAGTACTTTCCAATTATAGATATCCTAGTGGGCAGCATTTTTTTCAAGAGGGTAGAGGACTTGGGTTCATCTCCTTTCCTGTCTAGAGGAGATTCAGTCCCTTGCCTTATGTCTGTAAGTTAGGGGTCCAGAATATGGGCAAGCTCTGGTTCAGTCCTCTACTTGTGCAAACCCAACTGCATTACCGAGAAGTCAGATACACTGGAACAAAACTAGGGCACAAGCTGGTGTGTGGCTTTGTAACCTGACAGGCAAAGGCAATTGCTTGAGAGGGAAGCAGTCTGCTCATTTTGTCCTCATTGTTCAGCGCTAACAGGAAAGCAGCACTGTGAGCAGAGGCTGAAAACCAAGCTCCTCAGGAACAGACACAGTCGTTGGGCTACTTGTAACAGGGCGTTATGCAAAGACCAGCTCCAGTGGGCAGGGCTGAGGCCTCCTCAGTAAAGGAAAATGTGCTATTGTAGGTTTTATGGAAGTTTGGCAGCTAATATACCCAGACAAATCAGATGCATCCTACAGACATGGCCTATGCCTCCTCTGTGGAAGCAAACTCTGCTTAATTGTTGTCAAGCTGCTGTCAACAGGTATCCTTGAGGTGCACTCCCCCAGGCTGACTCCTCTGTCATGAATCTGAACCCTTAATTAGTTTGAATTGATTTCTCTTAAGTACCCTCATGTAGGTAACCCTCAAATTGAAGGGATTATCTTCCAGTTTAACCATTTTAACCAGTTTAGCCATTGAAAAAGCTAATTGGGGTGAAAATGAAAGGAAAGCATGAAAAAGTGGATCTTTAAGGGGAAAACTTCAATGCCCTGGTGAAAAAGAAATGTCATCTAAGGTGAATTCGACACAGGTGGAGTGATACTGTGCCTGCATGGCAACATCACATAGTGTCACAAACCTTTCAAATGCTTTCTGTATCTGCTATGTTTCAGCAACTCCAAAAAAAGAGAAGTATTTGTCACTTTAAAACACACCATCACATCTGGTAAAATCATGCATTTTTCCCTCTTTGTACCTGATGTTCCACAGACAATGGAAGGAAAGCTTTTCCCTTTCTCAGTATTCAGCTCTAACTACTGACAAATTCCAATCTGTTGAAGAAGCCAACATTCGCATAGGACTGTTCCCCCTAACTTTGATTAGTCTCCTATTTCTAAAAGTATTCTGTCTTTCAGAGGAAATACTGGTGTAGTGACCTTTGAATATTTATTGAGTGGCATAAATTAACTGGTGTCCCTTACGAGTTTGTATTGGGACCGGTACTGTTCAATATCCTCACCAATGCCAGACAGTGGGATTGAGTGCACCCTCAGCAAGTTTGCAGACAACACCAGCCTGAGTGGTGCAGTTGACATGCCTGAGGGATAGGATGCCACCCAAAGGTATCTCGACAAGCTTGAGAAGTGGGCCTGTGTGAACTTCATGAGATTAAACAGGCCAAGTGCTGGGTTCTGCACCTAGGTCAGGGCAATTGCTGGTATCAATACAGGCTGAGGGATGAAGAGATTGAGAGTAGCCCTGCCAAGAAGGACTTGGGGGTAGAAGTGGATGAAAAGCTGGATTTGAGCCAGCAGTGGGCACTCACAGCCCAGAAAGCCAGCTGTATCCTGGGCTACATAAAAGGAATTTTGACCAGGAGGTCAAGGGAGGTGATTCTGTCCTTGTACTCTGCTCTGGTGCGACCCTACCTGGAGTACCATGTCCAGTTCTGAAGTCCTCGATACAGAATCACAGAATGATATGGGGTTGGAAGGGACCTCTGGAGATCAACTAGTCCAACTCCCCCTGTCAAAGCAGGTCCCCCTAGAGCAGCTTGCACAAGAACTTGTCCAGGTGAGTTTTGAATGTCTCCAGAGATGGAAACTCCACCACCTCTCTGGGCAGCCTGTTCTAGTGTTCTGCCACCCTCATGGGGAAGAAGTTCCTCCTCATGTTTAGATGGAACTTCTCACGTTCAAGTTTCTGCCCATTTACTCTTCTCTCACCGGGCAGTGCTGAAAAAAGATTTCCCCTTCCTCTTGACACCTACCCTTTCAGTATTTATAAGTGTTGATCAGATCCCCCCTCAGTCTTCTCTTCTCCAAATTAAAAAGACTCAAGTTCCTCAGCCTTTCCTCATCAGAGAGAAGCTCCAAGCCCGTAATCATATTTGTGGTCCTCTGCTGTACCCTCTCCAGCAGTTCCCTGTCCTTCTTGAAATGGGGAGCCCAGAAGCGGACACAGTACTCCAGATGTGGCCTCACCAGGGCAGAGTAGAGGGGCAGGATAACTTCCCTCAACCTGCTGGTCACATTCTTCCAGGATGCCATTGGCCTTCTTGGCCACCAGGGCCCATTGCTGGCTCATGGTCATCCTGTTGCCCTCCAGGTCTTCTAGGTCTTTTTCTTCAGAGCTGCTCTCCAGTAGGTCAGCCCCCAGCTGTACTGGTGCAGGGGGTTATCCCTCCCCAGGTGCAGCACCCTACACTTGCCCTTGTTGAATTTCATCAGGTTCCTCTCTGCCCAGCTCTCCAGCCTGTCCAGGTCTCACTGTATGGCAGCACAGCCTTCCACACAGGAAGGACATGGACCGGTTGAATCTGTTCCAGAGGAAGGCTACAAAAATGGTCAGAGGGCTGGAGCACCTCTCCTATAGGTAAAGGCTGAGAGGGTTGGGATTGTTCAGCCTGGAGAAGAGAAAGCTCCTGGGAAACCTTATTGCAGCCTTTCAGTACTTAAAGGGTGCTTATAAGTAATATGTGAACTAGCAGATCCTGTTGTGATAGGACAAGTGGTAAGGGTTTTAAATTAAAAGAGGATAGATTTAGATGAGATGTAAGAAAGAAAAAATTTTTACAAGGATGGTGGTGAAATACTGGCACAGATTGCCCAGAGGTGATAATGCCCCATCTCTGGAAACATTCAAGGTCATTCTGGACAGGGCTCTGAGCAACGTGATTGGGTTGAAGATGTTCCCGCTCATTGCAGGGGGTTGGACTATATCTATAAAGGTCCCTTCCAACCAAAACTGTTCTATGATTCTCTGAGTGCTGTAGCCTACCTGTAGAGAAACTCTCTCTGTTGAAGTGATCTGATAGTTATACAGAAAAGAGAACTTGTTTTCCTGCAATATAAAAATGATTCACACCTGGCCTATCCTCACTCCACAATATGCTAAATAATGCATGTATAGGATATTAAAACATGGCTGTAAAAAAAAACATCTGAAACTGAGAGAGCAGCTCTATAATGTACTATATCGGGAAAAAAAATCATAAGTAGAAATGGAGAAAATAGCTGTGTCACCCCTCATGGAGATAACACATTTTCTTCATAACCTCATGATGCATGGCACAGGAATAAAAGGAAAGTCTATGATCTCTGGAAAAGGGCGTTGGTAACTTATGAGGAGTACCAAGATGTAGCAAAGCTCTGCAGGGGGGAGATTACAAAGGCCAAAGCTCAAGCAGAGCTGAACTTGGCCACTACAGTTAAAGATGACAGGAAGAAGATTTTTTCAGTATATCAATAGAAAAAGGAAGACTAGGGAAAATGTAGGCCCACTGATGAATGAGGTGGGTGCCTTAGTGATGGAAGGCACAGAGAAGGCAGAGGTACTGAATACCTTCTTTGCTTCAGTCTTCACTGCTAAAACTGTCCCCCATGAATCCCAGACCTTAGAGACAAGGGGGACGGTCTGGAAAGAAGAAGATTTTCCCTCTGTAGAGGAGGACTGGGATAGAGACCACTTGGCCAAACTAGACATACGTAAGTCTATGGGTCCTGATGGGATGCACCTGCAAGTGCTGAGGGAACTGACAGATGTTATTGCTGGGCCACTCTCCATCATCTTTGAATGGTCATGGAGAACAGGAGAGGTGCCTGAGGACTGGAGAAAAGCAAATATCACTCTGGTCTACAAAACAGGGCAAGAAGGAAGACCCAGGGAACTACAGGCCGATTAGTCTCATCTCTGTCCCTGTGAAGGTAATGGAGCAACTTGTTTTAGATGTCATCTACAGACATTTTAAAGAACAGGAAATCATTGGAAGTGTTCAACACGGATTTACCAAAAGTAAATCGTACTTGACCAATCTGATAGCCTTTTATGTTGTAACTGGATGAGAGGACAGCAGCAGGTGTCATCTCCCTTGACTTCAGCAAGGCTTTTGACGATGTCTCCCATAACATCCTCATTAGGAAGCTGAGAAAGTGTGGACTAGATGAGGGGACAGCGTGGTGGATTGAGAACAGGCTGTGTGACAGGACTCAGAGTTGTAGTTAATGGAGCAGGGTCAAATTGGAGGCCTGTAACCAGTGGTGTCCCCCCAAGGGTCAATACTCAGTCCAGTCTTGTTCAACATATTCATCAACGACCTGGATGAGGAGACCGAGTGTATCCTCAGCAAGTTCACTGATGATACCAAACTGGGAGGGCTGGTTGACACTGCAGAGGGCTGTGCTGCCATCCAGCTTGAGCTGGACAGGCTGGAGACCTGGGCAGAGAAGAACCTAATGAGGTTCAACAAGAGCAAGTGTAGCGTTCTGAATGTGAGGGGGAAGAATTCCAGGCACCAATATAGGTTAGGTGTTGACCTGCTGGAAAGCACTTCTGAGGAGAAGGATATGGGGGGTCCTGGTAGATAGTAAACTATCCAGCCAGCAATGTGCAGTTGTCACCAAAAGGGCCAATGGAATTCTGGGCTGCACAGGGAAAAGTGTGGCCAGTAGGTCGAGGGAGGTCATTCTCCCCCTCTACTCTGCACTGGTGAGGCCACAACTGGAATACTGCATACAGCTCTGGGCTCTCCAATTCAGGAGAGACAGGGAACTCCTGCAGAGAGTTCATTATAGGGCAACATAGATGATTAAGGGATTGGAGCATCTCCCTTATGAGGAAAGGCTGAGAGAGCTGGGACTCCTTAGCCTGGAGAGGAGAAGGCTGAGGGTAGACCTTATTAATACTTATAAGTATCTGAAGGGTGGGTTGAAAGAGGACAGAGCCAAACTTTTTTTAGTAGTTCCCAATGACAGGACAAGGGGCAATGCACACAAACTGGAACATTGGAAGCTTCATTCAAATATGAGGAAAAGCTTCTTTACAGTGAGGGTGACAGAGCACTGGAACAGGCTGCCCAGGAAGGATGTGGGGTCCCATTCTCTAAAGACATTCAAGACCCACCTGGATGCAGTCCTGAGTAATATGCTCTGCACAATCCTTCTTTAGCAGAGGAGTTGGACTAGATCATCTCTAGAGGTCCCTTCCAACTCTAACGATTCTGTGAAAGAGCAGCTATCCTAAAACTGGCTTGAAAATGAAAGGAAGCTGAAAAAGAGTAGAGTTTGCCAACGGCAATCTGCATAGTACCTAAATACTAAGAGTTTATTTCAAAGCATTAAATGTAGCAGTATGTGCATGTGGTAAAGCAGTCAGCAGGGAGACAATAGGTACCATCAAGCAGGTCCAGGAGAGTGCTGCGCTGGTTCTGCAAGGATTAAGAGCAGAGTGGGGCATTTCTAGGACCTGCTGCAGGCTGGGTAATAAGATCAGGTGCAAATCTCACTTCACCACCACCTGAGTAATTGAAGATGTTCTTCCCCACCTTTTCCTTTAGGTCTCAGTGGGGTTTTTTTTTGTCTTGTGATTTCAGATTCCTAAATTTAGTCAAGCTTCTTCTGTTGGAAAAACATTAGCATGGACAGTGAAATACCTCCTTCTTCCAAAATTGGTTTTAAGCTGGAAGATAGTACAACTATATTTTAGTAAGTAAGTCTCAAGTCTGTGGGTGGCATGGCAAGAATTGGTGGGGTTTCTTTCAGGAAGTGTCATGTAGGCCTCCAAAATCTTCACTTTGCATGTTGATGCTTACTTTCAGTTTTTCTTCTTCTTAGCGTTTTTCTTGCTAAGTGCCTTCTTGTTCTCTCACCTTATCAAACTGTGGTTTTTAGTGTGCTTCTGTAGTTTCAGGGGCTTTGGGGATGTTTTGCACTTTTCTTTCCCAGGGAATAAGGAGGTTTCCCAGGTGTGCTCTTTAATACTTTTATAATTAAGTACAATTAATACTTTAATAATTGTCTTGTTTAATACAGGCTGCCTAGGAGGTGTTGTGATGGCGGTGCTTTGTTGCAGGGGACTGGGTGGCGAAGAGGAACAGCACAGGACTGTGATGGCTACATGGAAGTGGGGTTGCATCAGCAGGAGGAGTTAATGTACAATGAGGAGGAGCAGAGCTGAAGGGTAAGTAAGGAGAATGCTTGCGAATAGGGCAATATATTGGCTGTTTTGTCAAGAGTAATTGTTGGTAGGAGGTTGGATCGATGAATGTACTCGATAGCATCCATGCATCTTTTATGAGCGATTCTTTCCACCTGCTAGGTAGGTTTGTAGGCTACCATTTCACTTTTTTAGGAAACTCAGCTATCCTGTCAGGTATGTCTCTTTCATGAGATATTTTTCTTGCCTGGAGCTGTAAAAAAAATAATCATACCAGTTCATCTGGTAAGAGTCTTGGGTCATGTTCTGTCTCGTAAAAGGAACATGAGAGGGGGGACGAGGAAAAAACAGGCACTTCAGCCTCCAAACACACCACTGTGTAACGCTGAGGTTGTCTCTCACAGTTCCAAGATACTTATTCACGAAAAAGGATAAATTCTGCCTTCCTGTTTTTGGTCCTGTGCCTGGGAACAGCTGCTGCTCTCCTTTGACTGAATGCCTCAGTTCAAACTGGTGAAGTATTCTGTCCTGTATGGCTCATATATATTCTGTAGATTTTATCCTGGAAGAGAGGTGAAAAATGTAACAGGTCTAGTGTGTAGTGTAATCAAAGATTTATGAGTGGCCATGCATTTTTAATGCATATAAAGTAATAAGAGCTGTACTGTAAAAGCAGAAATGTGACATTAAACGGTTGCTCTTGCCAGTTTTCCATAAGGTATTATCAAAGCCTCATTTCAGCAGCAGGGTTGCAAGACTGCATCCTCCAATAGGAAGACCATGATTTGATTAGGCTCCAGTTAAGGCCAGAGCATTCGCTGCTTGAGGGTCTGCTCAGCTTCTTATGCATAACTATAGAAGAAGCTCAGCTGGTCAGACCAAATGGTTCATCAAGAGGTGTTTTTTAAAGCATCATTTTGTGTCATTCCCGTAACAGACAACTTCCAAGGGAGTATTTCAAATAAATAAAAAAATAAAGGTGGTTGTTTTCAAAGCAGAAAGGAAGCGTTAGTATACAGGATGGATCTGTAACCTTCTGGCCCTGGGAACTACTTGGCAGAGAAAAAAAATCTTCTATCCCGTCTCTTCATATACATCTTCCAGTGTATTAATCTTTTTTTCAGTGTTTTCTTTTTCCTAAGCATCCCACTTTCTCCTTTTGTAGTGGACTGCCAGAGAGATGTATTTTCCTTTACTAGCTGCATCAGAATTTCCGAAGGTTAGGGGAACCAGTGCTTCTGCAGAATTATTGAATTCAGGTTATTTGGTGATATTTCTTCCTGCTTCTGCAAACTTTGCAGGACAGCCAAGGCATATAGCATTTCATTTTCTGGAACATTTAGGTCATTGATTTGTCTGCTAGCCTGGGAATGCTTTATTTTCAAATTGTGGTGATGAATAAGTGTAAAGATCTGCGAGTATAATAAAATCAGTGTGAAAAGAGACTAAGGTTCATCACAGGATTTCTTGCAAGTTAATTGTTGGAAGCATTGGCATGCAATCTGGCTTGCTTATCAACTTGATTAAAATGGTTGGAGTAAGAGGCAGCACTGTATCTAAATTTGGCCAGATTTGTCTTAAGAAAAAGTTTGTTTTAGAAAAGTAACAAGAAAAATGTAAATGCTAACAGCTGGTGTCTTGCCGTTTTGTGACCTGCCTTAAATGGTGTATTTGGAGACTCCTGTTGATGTGAAAGGTCTGGTATGTTCTGCTTTGCCAAATGATGTTTGTTACATCCATTGTGGTGCCTCCTGTGGCCTAAATGAAGTTCTAGTTCAGCGGTTACAATTTGTGGAACAAATATTGATTATTTGGTGTCCAAAACATGCCAGATACTTCCTAGTTTTGCTCTGATTTCTATTCTTTGCCTTTATGTATTCAGTGATACATTTTGGAGGAGCTGCAGTATCAAAATTGTTAATTTTCTGCCACTCAGCATGTGTGCTGATAAACCCTCCATTTTCCGCTTTGGACTCCTGGCATCCTGCTTCACTCACGTGTTTCCTGTGAGACAACTAGGCCTGCCTGCGTGGCTCTGACTTGTTTGTATTTGGCCTGAGAAGCTAATCTTCACAATTATTGTCATCAATTCAAGCCCATCCAAGTAGCTGGCTTTGAGAATGAAATACTGATGCCACTGTTTCAGGGACCCAGATGTACTAGCTTGAAACATTTATGCTACTAAAAGAGCTGTGAGAAATTTTGGATGAGGCTCATGTTGACTTTGCAGCCAAGATTTCACCCTTTCATTATAAGACTAGCTTTCAAACTTTTGATCAAACCACGAACTAGCAGATTTATTTCCCCTACCCCTCAACATCTAATTGCAAATATAGTCTTCAACCTGAGACTCAGACAACAATTGCTGCTGATTGGAATAGTGCAAAGGAACTAGGGCTGTATAATTCTTTATGTGATATCATTAAATGAAATGCCAGCACTAGTTAAAATATCCACCAGATGCCACAGGTTTATACCTAAGTGCAGTATTCACTAATTGCTCTTTGGTATTTCCCTGAGGGTGGAAAAGACTTTGGTCAGAGGGGAAGAAACAATGGTATGATCAATCACAGACTCCTTGAATTCCAAATAAGAATCAGTAGCTGGCTCATAATGTAATGCTGGTCTTGTTGAGCTTTCCACAGCCCTCTAATGTCATTGTCATATGATTCTTTACACAATGTGCATGCTGAAATCTTTCTTACTGTCCTTATTGTTGTTTGTTTTTTTTTTTTTATACTGCCAGTAAGCAAGCATAAGAATGTGTGATATTGAATGTTATTCATCCCCAGCAAAATGGTGCCTTTTGATTTAGAACATCTCGGTTTCAAGAGACTCTATATCTTCCTATCTGCACAGTACCCATCATGTCAGAGCCAGAGTGACACGTCACTGACAGAAGCCCTAACATAAAGTCTTTATTGCACATGAGTTACAAGCAGTTATTATCTTATACATTATGATACAAAGCTAGTAGTGGTCTAAGAAACAGTGCTATGTTGCTGTTGTAGTCAAATGCCTAGAGTTTCTACATCTTGTAAGAATATGAATATGCAGCTGCGTATTATCACCCCCTTCATCCACTGGTGAACACCAGTGCAGCTCAACTGGGACCTTAATGCTTTTGTGTCATTGAGGCCTCTGTGACACAGCTGTCACTTCAGGAGCTGCCAGAAGGGACTGCCTTTGCTGCTGCAGAGAGATGCTGCTGGGAACATCTGCAGCTCCCCATGGTGGTCTTTTCCATTACAGGGAAATCTCAGATGTTCCAGGCGCAGAACAACAAATAATGCCTTGATCCCCAGGGCTTTTTTTTTGCTGTCTGAGAAATCATTTAACAAGTTTCTGCCATGCGCTTGAAACAGAAGCCTTCAGTGAGTTGTGTGAACGTTCTATCCCTTTGCCTTACTTTCATGATCAGACTGAGACTGAATGTAGTCTTTGGAAATATGCTTCAGACAAACCAAAGCCACTGAAGTCCTACCTGTATTCCTGGTGGAATTGTAAAGGACTGGGAAAGATGCAAAGATAGACAGGATAGCCTAATCTTTTCTTCTGTCTGTGAGCTGAAAAACTCGATGTAACATTGGGTGAGATATGGTTCCTGAGTATGGCAAGCTTTCTTCAGTAGCACTTTTTAGTTAGAGATATGCTGCTTGCTGCCAGTTTCAATTCTGTTGAGATCTGGCTGTTGAAAAGTGCTAAAATATTTTATTGCCCAGGTCGTGGACAAGGGCACCTCTAAATAAAAAACCACTTGGGACAGGACTGCTCCCTGTCCTTTATTTTTTTGCTTAAAATGTTTGGCAACATTGGATGTTATTATTGACTCAGCAATATATAAATAATATAATTAGATAGTGGTGAGAAGTTTTGTGTAAAGTGATTGTAGCTGCCTGGCTTTCAGACTGTTTTCATACAGGTGTCTGTTACAATAATTCCATAACGTGATGCTTCTTGATCAGATTTTGCTGGAGAACTCTGCTGTGCGCAAACATAAAAGGACTTGGATGCTGCTAAGATTTCCAAAATGCTAATGTAAATATATGTAGGATTAGAGAGCATTTTCTAGATCAAATACATATCAGAATGTGATTAATTGATTAATTAGCTAATAATCAACTGCTATTGGTCTTAGGCAAGCCTGTGCCACATGGGGTGGGTTTGGTTTGTGCGGATGATTTAGTGTGGTACTTGTACCCTCTGCAGTGGAGATGTCTCTGCAGTAGTAGCCAATGCTCTGTTTTCAGAAGTATAAGGAACAATTTCCTTGGCTGATTTTAGTCAATTGCCATAGAAGTAGAATTCCTAATCTAGAGGAACCTATCGCTATATAAAGCAAACCCAGACACCTAGTTCACATATCAAAACTTGCACATGTGAATTCTGCCTCTGATGTCTAGTGAGACTGCAAAAGTACAAGTAGTGACAGAATATCCCCATTGGTAATATGAATATTAGGAACCCTTATCTCCTGCTTGGCCTGCCTGCTTCATCTTCTGAGATTTTATTTTAATTTTTTGCCCAGCAGCATGGTGGATGCTGCCCAGGGAAAGTTTCTTCCCAAGGAATGTGTTTTTAAGATGGAAATAGCAACACTGCTGGTGTCAAGAGGCTTGTTTCAGGCTCAATTAACTTGCTTTTTTCTCTAGTTCATTCATGGGTGAGGCTAAAACCAATATATCTGGGATGCCTTTGTGCAGTTTCAGCTCTGTCCCACTTAGCTGTTTTGCTCAAATGTAGAACTGTACAGCAGTTCGTCTTGGTGGGGGAAAGGTGACCAGTCACGTTATACATGGTGATCACTTGACACCCAGCTCCTTGCAAAGTGACGTTAATCAGTGATTGCAAGCAAAGCTGCATCAGTACATACTCATTCCTTTTGGTTGCTTCAGTGTTAAGCTGAAGAAAACAAAGGGTGTTAATGCTCTTAGAGAGATCTTGCACGCTGGCAATGAACAATATTGCTCATGTAACTATGTTGTGTCTTAAACTTACCACCCCATATGGATAACCCTAAACTTTACCTTGAGTTTTACTTTAATACTCATTAACCTCCCTGTGAAAATACAGCTCTAAAATATGAACATACTGAGAAGACTGAGAAAACTTCCTCATTAATATACAATTTTGGTACAGTGCAGTGTGGTATTAATGTCATCTATGATCATGTACTGTTGTCAGGGCACTGCCATATCTGGACGTAACACCATGACTTTTATAACCTTGTTACAAAAAGCAATTAGGGGCAACATCCAGCTCTGCAGTTACATACCACGTGGAGGTGTAAGGAGCTTCCAACAGTGAATTTAATTAGCAGCAAACACAGAGTACTCAGTAACCTGCAGTGCAGGTAACACAGTTCTCATACAGCAATATCCGTCTCTTCCTATGAAAGAGTACCTAAATTGCTCTGATGCTGGACCCATTCTAACTGATAAGCTTCCAAGGGACTTCCAAAGGAAGGAAACTTCCAACCTGGAAGGCTGAATCAGGAAGTGCAATGTCAGTAAATCCAATCTTGTAAAGCAACAACATGAGTAGCTTTGCAATGCTGAGGAGTAATCCAGGAGGAGCTATGTGCTAATGCCAGGAGTTCCCAGACATTTCTTGAGAATGTTTAGAACAGACTCTCGTAATCAAATCTGCACTGCCCAGAGTAATAAAATGAGTGGGTTCTTCATATGTGTTTCTGCATAAGGAGAATCATGACATACAACTTTGTGTGAAAGGGACTCTTCAGGACCTGTATGTTGGCTGTGATGAAGGAATTCCGTTGAGAGGATGTTAAAAATTAATTAAGCAAGACCTGGCTTTGCAGTGCTAAATTCCAGTCCTCTGAAGTGTCTAAAGTTACAGAAGAAAGCTTGTTAGTTACCCTGTGCCTCTCTCAAACCAAAAGAGCTGATAATTGAAGCCATGGTCAGTTGGGAAGTAAATGAGGAGGCGTGTGAGACATGCTTTTGCAGGGTGGAAAAACTGTGAGCATCGGTAATAAAGTGTTATAGTAGCTGGCTTTTACTGCAGACACAGAGCTGGTGCCAGTGCACTAACCATAACATTCTGACCCAGCTGAGGTGGAAGAACCCTGAGTTTTTCCCAGCTGACTGTCACTAACCAGCACAAACTTAATTGAAAACATCTGGAGAAAAAGAGCAGGCAGCTGTCTGCTAAGAGGTAGGGGTTTGGGATTTGTAGGTTGTGTATCCATAGCCAGTGAACTGCTGAATGGCTCTGGGTCTGCTCTGCAGAACCTCCTTGCCTCTGTGTGCTGTGTAACACATCTAACAGTGCTCACACTGATCTGTGAGGGGCTTGGCAGCCACACAAGAGAAATGTCTCCTTTGGTATTTGCGGGGTCCTGTGGAAGAACAACACCTACCGTGAGAAGGGCTGCTCTTATTTTGCTGCTGACTTTCTCTCCTGCTCCATGCTATATGTTTGTTGGGCTTCACAGCATTGATGCAGTCAGGTTTTCTGCCTATTTAAATCTTCTTATATCCATTTCCCAACCTGATTAGGGCCTGACTTAAAGGGCCATTTCTGATACGATGATCCTGGTGAGACGCTTGCAGGGGATTACTTGCAGGCAGTTGAATTTAACTTGAGTTTGATCCAGAATAAGAGCAGAGGGTTTTTAGGATTGTTCTTCAGACTAACCTAAAATCTTCAAGCAATATGTGCAGAAGAAGCTGGAACTGAGCTACATGTGCACAGAAAGAAAAAGTGAAACATTTCAAATAATTATTATTTAATATATAATTTGGTAGTAACTGGGTTCCCTAATTCTCATTTAAGCTGACTTTCATCAGAATAACTACCAAGAATAACCATCTCTCAGAAATGTGATTCAGGTTACTCACTTCAGGATGCTCAGAATTTCTGAGGCTTGGATCTCTCCAGGAGACTCAGAGTAAAGAAACTGCATTTCAGGCCGTAGCCTATTTAAGTTCACTTCAGCTCTATCAGTTCACTTCCATCCTTTTTGCACCACCCCAAGAAAACAGAGCAATTAAAACCTTCTCAGTGTAATTTTTAGCTCTGCACTGCCACCAGCTAGTGAAAGGCATGAGACAGCCTTGCGAACTGCTCCTAGGTCCAAACCTTAAGCTTGGGAACTATCTATATATACACATAAGGAGAAGGATACCAGTGAGGCTATGCAAGATTTCTCTTTGAGTCTTTGCCCTGATGCAGGTTTGTCTGTGACATTGAGACTAACTTAATTTCTTTGGCTTCACATCCATCTGCAAAGGTAGTCACACAGTCACAGGCCTTCATCTGCTTAGTGTGGCTAGGGTGGATACTGCTACTGTAAAGCTCTTTGTGCTCTGACCTGCCCTAGGGGAGGATGTGTGGGTACCTGACAGAGGAGAAATGGGCAGCAAGGCATTTCATGTTTGGTTTTAGTGGCACTTAGCTGGATTCATCTGTCTCCCAGTGGCAGGAGGTGTTTGCAAATACATATGTGTGTGAGTGCTGGGATACGGTGTGTCCTGCACCATATGGTATGTGCAGATGTATGTTGGCAGGTGTGAACTGTGTAGCTATATTTGTGTGCATTGAGGATGGCTTAGGAAGAAGAAAGAGGGTGCTGAGAACTCTGGCTAGGTACTCAGTTTTCTCATAATGTATTACTTTAATTTAAATTCACTTTACAGTCAGTGCACATGAGAATTATTTTGAAGGTTTAATTTGCTAGCTGCTGAAAGCAATAAGGTGGCTATCAACAGAGAAGAAATAGCTTGGCTGTTTGTTAATGCTCTTGGGCTGTACTGTAAGTACTCCAGGCAGCTGTAACGGTAGAGGAGCAAATAAAGTATTGTTGCTTTTAGAATCATTTGTTTTATTGTATCAATAGTTTTCTGTTTCTAGATATTTATACATAAAACATTTTCTGGGGCAGATAGCTGGAAGAATCTGTTGTTTCTGAAAAGGATTCAGACAGAAAAGCTGTTGAACCATATAGAAAACATAACGTTTGGTCTCTTATTAGTGGCAAAATTTTCATTACTTTTATTACATTTGGATTGGTACTAATTTTCTGGCCATTTTGGTCAGCAGAAACTGTGCTGAATTGCCTATATTTGTACTGGGAATGTAATTTCTTAGGATGGTGGGATTTGATTTTTATCTGCTATAAGCAACCATCTGGAGTAAGTTTATTTGTGTTACGTGGCTTGCATGTATTTGTACTTCATACTGAGATCCCTTAAATTGGATTCTCTGAATTTTTACATATCGTATAAATGACATTTGCTTGCAACACAGTGGAGTGATTACAGTGAATACTAAAATGGCAACATTCTGCAGTAAAAAAAATTACAATGTAAAATGAACATTCATTTACAACAGAGTGTAAATTTATACTATTTAATGAAATGCATTCACTGTGCAGTGAAATACTTCTTGTGCCTATTGAAATACAATTACAAAGCACTGAAACCTATAATATTTAAGAGACATTCTGTTACACAGTAAAAATTGTGTCATGTTTGTTAAAGGGTGAAATAAACATGGTCTGTGCATATGTTTATTTCTCTACATAGATAAAATTTAAAAATGGTATTGTGATATCAATCTGCTACAGACCAGTAATCCTATACCTGGGTTATCAGTACCAGTCAACCACATAGCAGTAGGTCATTAACTGTTTTCTTGTGGTTGAGAAGGTGTCTCAAGGTGAGGCTGACAAGGGAACATGGCTCATCAAGGACTGTGATTTGGTATAGAAATTTCTAGAGCAGGTCTCATGTGACAGATGAGCAGATGCTTTTAGCTGATAGGTTAATCTTCTTATCCATCTGCATGTGGTTCGTGGGGCCAAGACACATCTCTTAGAAGGAGAGAGATTGACCAAGAGGTTGTGTTACAATCAAAGCGGCCCCCAGGTGAACAGTTATGTACAAGCTCTCTCTAAGCAGCAGCAGAGATCTCTGGATAGATATTATTTTATTTTGCCATTATCCAATAGAATACATTTTATGTACCTGGAAAAAAACCCTATTGTCCACATGCTGGTCTTGTTTCAGGGAGGGACTCTTCCAGCTCTTGCAGAAATGGCTGCAGCAAGGAATGCTTGGGGTACTACTGTAGCTTGCACCTATGTTATTCACACAGGTGCTGGAGATGACTGAAGCATAAGAAGAAAATGTATTTGTTGCAAGCCCAGTAGTGTTCACTGCCATGAGAGAAAGGCTAATGATACAAATGCATTCGTTCTCTCACAACTCTGATTTCTGTAGACGTATTCAGACAGAATATATATGCTTTTAGACAGACTGGGAAATTGTTTTAATACTGTATGTCTGGCATTTGCACTAATTCATTAGGCCACAATTGTGCTAGAGAAATGCAGGGTTTCTGGCTACGCCTGTTTGGGATTTTTATGGACAGCCATAAGCCATGCTATCGAAAGTAATTTTTCCTTTGTTTGATGCAGTCTTCTTTTGACAGTCTTCAGCTGTCCTGTAAAGCTCATGGAAAAACCCCCAGAGGGTGCCCCAGCCATCAGGCTGCACTGATGCCACAGCTCCAACACCCATCCCTTACTGGTACCGAGGCTTCCTGAAGGGGGACTCCTTGGGGAAGGCACCAATTACCGCAATCCTCAGGCCACTCCAACTGATGGCAACACCTGCACATTCACCTCAGGCTCTGGAGAGCACCAGGGGGTGACTTCAGATTCACTCACGTTGTTGGGGTGCGAGTCTGAGCATTGGAATCACTGGTGCTAAATTAACGCATTTATGTGTTGATACCAGTCCAGCAGTCCTTTCCACAGACACCAAAGAAGAGGCAGATTCTCACTACAAGAAAAAAGATTAAACACCCCAAATTTTGGTGCTGCTCATCAAATAGTGCAAGATGCATTTCAGCAGTGTAGATTCTGATCTGTCTTCTCTTTGTAGCTGCCATTAAATTGCTGGGTGAGGGTAACCATTTTTCATGGTTTATATGCCTGTTTCTATTCCACAAGTGCAAGGAGACTTTAGTCTCTTGGGCTAATGAGTGATCTGTCCATTTCTGTATTACCTCAACCAAGAAAGTTGTTACCTAAATACAGGGAAGACGAAGCTGGCCATTCCCTCTCTCCTTTTTGAATGCCATCAGCTCATTATGTTGCCAGATAAATTTTTAAGACTTGATATTCTGAAATAACAAGATCTGATTTCCAATTACCCTATTTATTTCAAAAGAGGAAAACTTGCTATTTTTTCCAACCAAAATGCTGGTTCAAATTGAATGAGCAAGAGGTTTGAGAAGTTGTCTGGGTTAACTTGTGGGCTTGATGCTATTGGTTTTCTTCAAGCTACCTGTATGTTGCAGAGAGAACAGCTTGCCAAGGCTTCTCTGTGTAGTCTTTAGGCCCAGATGCACAGAGATATTTGCTCTCTGCTTTCATTTAAATTTTACATTTCGCCTCAGTCCCTAACTTCTTTCCTGAGTGACTCTGGCATATATATTTGCTTCATTTTCTCAATAATGGTGGTCTTAAGGTTCAGTGACTTCCTTGACTGTTGTCTTTTAGAGCATGAGCAATGCTTAGCAAAGGGAGAAGTGGAGAACTCTGAGGAGGCAACTGGGATGGAGCTGATAAATGGGAACAAGAGAGTCTGGGGGGAAAGTGACAGAAAGTGGATGAGCGAAGGGGCTGTGCTCAAGGAGAAGCAGGTCAGGGGAAGGGAGAGGATGGGCTGAGAGGAGGGCACAAGGATTGACAAGAGGACAAGAGACTCTGATAGGACATGTGGCATCCAGGGAATAAAGAGCTGGAAGGGGCCAGGTGTGTGTGTGTTGGGGGGTGGTGGTGGTAGGGAAGTACCCTAAAATAAGGCTAATTTGAAGAAAGGCAAATGTATGTGGGAAGAAGGGACGAAAAGAAAATGATGCAGAGGCTGTGCATGGAGATGGCATTTCCAGCCTGAATGTCTGCAGTTGGCAAAGGGAAGGTTGCAGGAGAAGACCAGGGGCATGACCATTGCAGTCCCCCTCCCTGCTTACCCACTCTGGCTCTGCTGTCCCCCTCGCTGCCCCCTCCCTGCCTTGCAGCTAAATTTATTCTGCTTCTAGTACTGTTTCTGTGCTGAAAAAACAGCACTGTACAAATTAAGAGGACAAGATGTTCAAAGTGACAAATTCACACTTTTGTGTGTGTGTGTGTTTTCCTAGCACATGAAAGCGAATTTAGATTGGTGGCGGGGAGGGCAACCTAACTTAGGGGGTGGGGGAAACTGCACAAAAAAGCATTTCAGTACTCAAAGAGCTCAGTATAAGATATCAAAGCAGCTTATAAATGAAGCTTTGAATTAACAAGGTGGATTGCAGCAGCACTGATGCTAACAATAAATGGCAAGATTCTTCCCATAGAGACCTGAGCAAAACCACACATTTTCTTGAGACAGGTCCCTTTTCTTCTTAAGATTATTATTTCTGCAAATACAGAACAAAATTTCCTAGTGACATTTGACCACCGTGCCCTCAGTTGCTCTGGAGCAGCCTCTGAATCACTGTTGTTTTGGCTCTCTGTTGAAATGCGTTTTCTGACATGGGACACAATAGCTTCCAAACAGAAGCAATGCAGATAAGCCTGGGAAAACTGACAGCAGCTCAAGGCTTGGTGGTTGCTTTTCAAACCAGGGAGCCACTCAGTCCCATTAGGAGCTGGTTTAATTCTGTGGAAATGAAGAAAATCTGTTCTTTAACTTAAGCTTTCCCCAAAGAAACACCAAGGAGAACACATCTGGCTGTCTTCTATGAGGCACTCACAGATAGAACCCAGTCTTTTAAAGTTCTGAACGAACGCAAAGACACAGATTGGAAAATCCCCTCTAGGCTGAAAGTACCTAGTTTCCTAATTCCTTGAACCAGAAGGGATTTCTCCACCTAATTGCCTCTGTAAATTCAGACTTTGAGATCAGACTCCTGAAGCTGTGCCATAGCTGCAGAATGCTCTGCTACCCCCTTCCCTTCTCTGTGACTCAGCAAGGATTACATTTTTCAGTGCAATAGTTAACAATTCAGACAGAGGGAAAAGAAACCCAAATATGCTCCTGCCAATTGCAAGGTTTAACAAAATGTTTCTTTTGACCTTATTTTTCCAAGAGCAATGGCTTTTCAGAGTAAATGGTTCAGCGATCTTCTGAGGAAGAAGAAGGGAGGGAAACCCCAAACCTATTTACTATGTCAAATCCAGTGAGGTTTACTGAAGAAGGGGGAAAAAATTGAGATCTCAAAGTTTCACACTAAGACTTAAAATTAAATTTGGTTTAATCTGGATGCACTACCTTTTTTCTCCATTCTAAACACACACAAGGTCAACCTTGCACTGCTAGGGTGTTCCCTTCATTTGCTCAGCCATCTCTAGCAACAACTTTCCTTTCATCAAAAACAAGCTAAGAAGAAAGAGAACCTGTTAGAAATCTGGAACTAGTCCCCTCTCCTTCAGGTTTTTCCTTCATGTGCTAGAGTTTCTCCAACAGAAGTGGTGTGCATTGGTACTCTCCCCATGATGAACAAATTCTCACTTGCTATCATAGTAAGTGCAGAGATGCAATAGGTTGTCATAAACCCAGCCCAAGACTCTCTTGCAAAATAATTACACTTCAAGGAAATTTTAATCTCATGTTAATGAGACCCCCTACACTCTTTGTGCTCTCAGACATATTAGAAACTGATTTATAATTAATAACAACTGCAATGCCACTACCTTTGTATGAGAGAGATCTTTAGCTATCTCCCATGAAGGGTTGGGAAAAAAAAAACACAATTGAAAAACATGAGAGAAAGGTTTAATGGCTGCTTTGCCGTGCTAATAATGAGTGGCTTTCACTCGTAAGTACCCGGAAGCATAGAATATATGAGCAGGAAAATAATCTTTGTACATAAAGCATTAAAATTACAGTAGAAAATATCTTATTTGCATAAGAGTATATTCCAGGTGGCATAATATTTAATAACTGTATTTTGCCTTTAGAGAAGAACTGAAATTAATACCTTGACCAGAATTTGACAGTTTACAGAGTTTATATTCATGATAGGGATGTTTGCAGGGTGGATGTTGTTAAGAAGCCTCTTAGATATAGGTTAGTTTAGCATAAAAATTTCTTGTTGTTAATCTTCTTGCCTTCTGCTCTTTTTTTATTTTGTGCAAGATTTTCCAAATAAATAGGTCCCCAATGTTTCTACATTCTTCAATAGCATTAAAATTCTGGGTCTGATTAATTAAAATCTCATTATCCATCATAATTGCAGTAGGTATGCAAAAATATAAGATCTATTATTCAAGGAATTAATGCATTTCTAGAACTCTTTGGGGTTCGTATGAGAGTTGGAAATGAGTACTGTATAATAATTTATTCCAGGAAACCTAATTAAGCCTGTTCATTTATTCAGTTATCTAAGCCTGGTCTAATCCCATATACCGCTAAAACCTTGTGATGCTCTCAACTTCATTACTGATTTGAATTAATGTGAGGACACAAACAGAAAAAATGTTCTTTCCATTTAGTAATGCACGGGAGGTGCCAGGCCTGAGGTGCACGGGGTAAATCTGTTGCCTGCTGAACTGCCCTTTTCTTCCATCCAAACTCGGGATTCCTTTTAATAGGAAAGTACTTTGGTCCTGCTGAAGTCTCTTCAGATAACACAGCTTAAGCTACCTATATTGTAGCTTGCCTTTGAACCCTAAGGGGTCCGAGGGGGAAGAAGGGAGTTTGCAAGCAAGCTGTGATCACAATTCTTTTTACAGTTGGCATTTACTTTGCACAAAGAGCCTGTGTTATAGGAAAAGAAAATAATGGTCTTTGTGGTCATCTTTATCCCTTTCTGATTCTCTGACTCATGCCAAACATTGGTGTGTATACACAAACAAGAAAAGAGTCTACTTGTCAATAAACAAAGGGTATTTGTTTAAGATGAAGATTAATTTTGAGTACGTCTGACAGTTCTCTGAGGATGCTTACTGCGAGGGTGGGGAAAAGGCCATGAGATCTGTCATCTCCTGTCTCTTGTTAAGCAGGCTATTGGTTATTTTTAGAACATAAAGCTTTAACTTAAAAACAAAAACAAACAAACAAAACCCAGTAAACCAAATTATTTTGATTGTCACACTCTAATTGTGGGGTAATTCTGGGGATTCTTTTACGTTGGAACTACTACATTAGTAAATATGACAAGGTGACGAAGTGGTGTTTGCAAGGCAAAACCAGTGTTGTCCACCCAACGCTGGATGTCAAAACGTAATACAGAAACAGGCTAGAAGGAACTGTGGCCACTGAATCATACAATGAATGCAGTGGTTGATTATATATTTTTTGTTTAGGTCAGTTGTTTTGTCATGCTGGCTTAGTAGATCTGAGAATTGTGTACGGTGTATCTGAATTTTCATTCCTTCGATCACAGTCCTACTCTATTTTCCCCCAAAACTTTCTACCCCAATATAGACAGCTGAATAAAGGCTAAATTCTCCTAGCCTGCCAGTGCCATCAACACACTGGCAGCTTCCCAGAAGAAATAAATGCCTAAAAACTTGTTTCACTGCCCATTTGGAAATGGAGCTCTGCTGAAATTGAGCTCCAGGAAACCAGTCTTGGTATGTACCTTTTCGAGTTGATAATAGGTATCCAAACTAAATGTTTATAGGGAAAGCTCTGGAGACTTCAGAGCTCATGCCAACTGGCCATACTGGCATACAACTGGCACCCATTTGATTTCTTTTCATAAAATCATGAAATAAATTCATAAAATGAATACTTAGATCTGAAGCTCTTTGAGTATGTTCTATGCTGTTACCTAAGGAAATCAAAGGGGAAAAGCAAACAGCAGTTCTGGAGAATTAGCATGAGTATATTGCATGAGGTAAGAGATCTGCAGGATACTTCTGTTTTGCCAAGGAGAACTGAATCCTTGTGTTGCTGTAGTTAGGGAATTATTTATTAGCAAGCTGATGTAATAAAGCAACGGGGGTTCTGAGTGAACTGACATAATTTGCTGTTTTGCATAAGAGTCAGCAGACCTTTCTGGTGAACTGAAAGCATACATAGCCTCATCAGATAGATGAAGTGGCAGCGCCCTTTTAAAAATCTTAACATTTTTGTTGGCCATGTGCAACTTCTTCATAAATTCTACAACCAGTTCATTTTTTGCAGCCCGGGATGCTACAGCTTTTGATTAACCAGGGCTTGGGTTTCCTCTCCCGTTTTGTAAAGACTCTCCCTTATTAGATGCTGACACTGATTACCCCACTTCATTACATCATCTAATAATACATAGCCAATTAAACCCCTCTGCCTTTCTAAGGGTGAACAAGCCATGTAGACTCATAGTAGTCCTACCACAGCGTGTTGTTCCTTTGTTACTAAGGCAGCAATTAACAAGTTTTTATTGGAACAAAAGCTCTCAGAGACAAGCACAGCACGGTAAGGGGAAGGTATCTTTTTTTTTCCTTCTCAAGGTGGCAAGATCTTGTATAACCCTTCCTCCTTTCCTCCCCCGCCTTGGGTTGAACAGCCCCATCAAGGTGCTTAGGGTGCGATTTTTATTCCTTCATTTTCTGCTGCAATGCATCTAAAAACAATTACATTTACACATGTTCAATTATTAAAGGATTCTAAAATATAAATCTGAACTGCAGTTCTGTTAAAAGCAAGGAGTGTTTTAATGTCAGCAAAGGGGAAAAAAATTCCTTTTCCTTTCTTTCCAAGATATCTGTGGTGCCATTGAATTCTGCACTGTCAGGTTTTGCTGATGGAGTAATTGTTTTTTAAAGCGATTCTTCCAGTTTTTAATGTCATATTAATGCAAATTAAAACACAGCAAGAGAAAGAGAGGCCAAGAGGAGACTTGTCATCTTTCCAAAATAATCTATATGATTATTTTTTAAATAAAGGTCTCAGTTGGGAAATAATTGCCTCTGTGCATGAGATTAATAATAACCAATTTGCTATTGTTTTTCATTAGGAGACTTGGTTTTCAGCTGAGCTATTTAAAAATCTAAAAAGGTGCCTCCTTAAACTCTGTCTATTTTTCAAGTAAATTAGATGTTCCTAAGTATGTTATGGAATGCAAAACACATCTTTTTCCCCTGTGAACTTCAACCTATCTGGGCTTAATTCTCTGCTTTGGTGCATGCTAGTTATTTTTAGATCTGAAAGAAACAGGACTGTTGCATCTATATTGCTAGAGGACCTCTAGTGTCCTGATCTACTCTTAAATGCCCCTTCTGCCTGGGGAAAGAATGAAGTGGGTAGTTGGCTGGGAGAAAGAAGGGCTGGTACAGGAGTCGGTTCTCCAGAGTGGTAGAGGAGCTTTGGGGTAGATCATCAAACTCCTCTGTATAATCCATGAACAATGTTGTCCTTTGTCGGTCTTTTTTGCAAATGCAAATTTAGGAAGGCTTGATTTGTCTCATGCTGAGTGGCTGGACAGTGTTTGCCCAGGTCTCAAGGGGGTGTAAGAGTAAGAAGGAGAGCTTGCCAATTTGGAAAGTTAATGACCATAAATAGGCCCATTCTCTCCTAGGGGAAAGTAATTTTTCTATCTAGGAATATGTTGTGTTTTACTTTTTAAGGATGTCACTGGAAATGCACATGGGTGTTTGTGCTATAGCCCATGATCTGTGTCCTTTGGAAAAGGCTGTAACTGTGAGAGACCTACACTAAAACTGGAAACCATGTCAAATGTGACTAATTTCAGGCTATGCTGTGAACTTAGATCTTGTTGGAAAGTTGTGAAGAGAATCTGTCCTGAGCTTTGAGAAAACATTTCAAATTAAAAGTTTACATGAATATGTGCTGAATTCATGCATCTCCACATATACCTGGATCGGAAAATGTGCTGATCTGGTTGTTTCTGGCTTATTTTTCAAGGAAGTCCTGCGGGGAGCTAGTGCAGTTCCTCAGTGCTGCTGGTGTACCCATGGTTTCTTTTTTGTAATTCATATATATTTTAAGTTAGAAAATTGTGATTGACTCTAAAGAATTTGGCAAAAATGTTGGCCTACAAACTTTGGCAAAATTTAGATTCACTACAGAAGCTTGTGACTTGGATTTAATTTCTTACGGTTCATTAAAAATGTAATGGGTGAGCTGGTATCTGTCAGTGCAATTAGTCCAGGGTGAGGGAAAAACAAGGACTCATTTCTTTTGGATAGTAATGGCCTCTGTGTTGGACTTCTGTCTTCATAAGCAAGTGCTTTATCAGTATGCTGGAAAAAAAGGTCTTGCACTTCAGTGATGCCACTTTGGAGTGATGCTTGAAATGCTTTAGCAGTCATGTAGCTGCAGCAAAAAAAAAATGTTAACACAGTAAGAGACTAGAATAAAACATAAGGTATAATCACACCCTTGTAAAATAACTGATGATACATCTTCGTTGGGAACTCAAGCTGTATTATCTCCAAAATAGCACAGTATTACGGAATGGGAGACGATCTGGAGATGTGAATTTTAAATGAATATTTTCTGCTTGTCTTTAGCCTTAGTGATGGAAAAGTAAATTTTAAGCAGGAGATGTATCAGAGGGTGTGTGACTGACAGAGAAGGTACACTTCTGCTTGCCCTTGCTCATAAGACATTAAGAGGGTGTCAATTATACTGGAGGACAACAAATTGAAATTGAGAGGAACTGTCTGCACCATTAAACAGTGTGACTCTCCAGGACTGTGTATGCAAGTCTATAGAAAATCTCAAGAGGAATTTTAGGTGCACAGATTTATCTGGCAGTATCAGTCCCTGGTTCTATAGGACTGAGTATGGTGAATCAAGCACCCAGTGTCAAGGTACAGGAGAAAAGTCCTATATAAACAGATTACTTAGTTTCTCTGCATACCAATATTGCTTACCCCTAATAACTTTGCCTGCCTGCAGCGATTGAATCTTGTTGTTCCTGCATTGCTTTGCACTGTAAAGTGGCAATATACATTCAGACTATCGTGATAGGGCAGCAAGAGTCTGTGATCAGGCTACCATTTTCCTAAAGCTCGTAGAAGTCAAGCAAGCTGACCTGCCATGAAGTGTGCATTCAAATGTATGTTCTGCAGATTAAAATGTCTTCTTGAGCATCCCACCTCATGATTTTTCTCTAGTCTCCTGTGTAAGAGCTGAATTGGGTCCCATATTCACAAAAACCAACAGACCATTGCTCCTGAAGAGTGTGCTGGCCCACTGAGCGCATGCAGGTGGGAAGTGTGAGCCCATGGGTAATTTTCATCAGATGTTTCCCTTGCAATAAATGTATTTGAGGTAATTTCAATAACTTGATACACCTGTGTTTTCCTTAATGGGCTGTTAAACCATTTCAAACTGTCCAAATCTCCTTGTATACAATGGGATATACAAAATCATGGTAATGCCATTTCTGAGAGGAACAAACTGCTGTCAGACTCCCCTCCATATTCTCAAAGAGCAAGTGTACAATTGCAAATCCATTGAACTGCACTCCATTATCTCTTATTAATGGGAAATTGTCCATAAATTGCTGAGGCGTGACTGGTTTCTTTTCCTCAACACAGCTGCAATCTCTTTATCCTGCGATATTCCAGCCTCTCAAAAATAAAAAGAAAAACTGGTGTGTGTGGGTGGGAGGGATTGGACGAGGGGGGCTTGAAACCACTTATGGCAATATCTTCCAGCAGGCTCTGGCAAGAGGAGCCTCTTCTCTGCTGCCAAGCTGGCACAGCACAGGACCATGACTGGGACTGGCTTCCCAGCAAAGAGGTGAAGGGTGATGAGCAACAAAAGTAGGACCATGAAAAAGGAAAGAATTTACCATGGCATGGTGAATGTGAAGTTATCTGAAGAGAAATTCTTCTGTTCACAATGCTTTAGTGGACCACAAAGCCATTGGCAGGATGTTCTTTCAATAACACTGGCTTCCCCTCCTTCTACTACTACTCCATCTCCGCAGAGGAGTGATGGGTGTGCATAATCTCAGAGAGTGACTCAGCACCTGCCAAGGGCTTTGGAAAGTTCCCTCTTACCATTTATATTGGAACCTGTAGCAGCTGGGAACAAGAAACCAGTTTGATGGTTGGATTTCAAAGGGCTATGTGCTCCTTGGTACAGAACAAAAACCTGCCATAAACATTTCAGAAGCAGATGCTGAAGACTGAGAGTATCTAAATCTAGCCCAGGGCTGCTGTTATTGATGGCTCAGTACTTCTTGAAATGTGTGTGTTTGGGGGGGATGGTGGACAGTATGGTAAAGGGGAGGCTGGGCTCTTAAATCATGAGTACAACTCAGAAATGTGTTGAAGTTGGGTCTTGCAGTGATCAGTTTTGCGATCCAAATTCATCCTTTACATTTTAGACACCCATGAGCTATCTGCTTTGTGCATCTATACAAGCAACACAAATGCTTCTGAATAGCAGGAGACATGGGGGCAAGTGTATTTGGTGGCTGCCCCTTCTGCATGGACCCTTTCCTCCTGTCATGTTAGGATAAGGAAATGAACTACCTTGTGTGGCAAGTAACAAAAGGCCATACAGTTTTCCTTGTGTTAATTATACTACAGACTGTTTAGTTCTGTAAACGAGCTACTTGGCAGGCTTTCAGAACAATTACACAACTCCGTCTCCTGCTCTCTGTGATAGCGTCAAGAGCAGCTCAGCTGTGAAGCTGATGAGCCTCGGCACCATCCACCTCATGGTGGACATCTGATGAGAGCCTCTGTTCTGTCAATATGCAAAGTAGAGGCATCCTTCAGGGCCCCTGAGCTCATGCATCAAGTTGTTGGATCTAAATCAGCTGGAAGGAGAGAAAAGACAAGGGGAGCTGTGCAATGCAAGCCACAGTCAAGTTAGGGAGGAAATAAGAACTGATTAATGATGTGCATGGGCTGGAAATGTTTAAAGTGAGATGTTTAATTAAAGGTGTGCTAGCCGAAGCCATTGGAGAAAGCCCCTGTCACTGTCCCTATGGGCTTTGGGGTGGATGTTGAGAGACTTGAGTTCTGCATCTTCCTTGGTTATCAGTATGTGGCAGAGCACAGACAAGTCATCTGTTTGTGGCTCAGCCTCTTCATGCATTGAAAGGAAACAATGATTGCCTCCTTGCAGAGTGCTTTGGGAACAGCTACAGAAAGGACCAGTAGGTACCATCAACTTTAAGCAGGGAGAAAAGACAGTAGCCTCTAGGAGTTAACATATAAGGGACCTCTGGTCTTGACCCAGGTTGATAGGGAATGACTTCTCTTAAATAAAAGGTCTGTGCCATTGAAGGGTACGGCCAACACACCAAATTAGCATTTGTGTAATTTCATAGTGAAATACGATAAGGACATGAGAACGAGTATTACCTCCAAGTTCCCATGATGACTTTTCACTACAATAACCGTTACAGAACAAAGGTACTGTAAATGCAAGGTTGCTCACCCACTAATCACTGCATTCGCAACTCTTTGCCTAAGGTGTGCAATGCAAAACACACTGGAAAAAATCTTTGGGTTTTTTGCAGGTTTTTGTTTTGTTTTGTTTTCAAGTGGCAAATATAACTTTGTGTATACTGAGTACTGGTTTTTCTTTCTACCAGAAAAGTCCAGTGTGGTTTGTGAGGTAGCAAAAACAGATCCAGTCATCCGAAGTAGCATTAGGACTCTAGGACTGATTGCTGAAGAAAATTATGGCATTGAAGAGAGAAGTGGGTTTTAGTCCTTTGATACATAAGCATTTATAATGCAATATAATAAAGGCCTTTTCCCCAAAGGATATGTGAATTCCATTACATCCTATTACTTGCCATAAATTTAATATAAGAAGTCCTTTATTTAGAATGATACATAGAGATGGATATTTATGAACCAGATTCATGGCTGGTTTATATCAACATTACATCAGTTTAAATGTTGTCGTTTGTCTCTTAAGTGCTACTTTTTGATTGATTTATTTTATTTATTATTTCCCCCTCTTTGTCTGTTTTCTTTCGTCTTAATTACATATGGACTTTCCCTGTGCTCCAAGTCTGGCTGGTGACTGACTGTGGGGAGATATTAAATAATTTAGTGTCTGTGATTCTAGAAATCGGGGTTTGGGCTGAGCCCAGTCTTTCAGAGACAACTGTCACTTCCCACTTGCATTTTGTGACATATTATAGAACGCTACTTCTCTGTGCAGCAATTTTGTCATTATTCAAGATAAAAGGAAAAATGGGAAATCCATTACAAGCCACACTTTGTTATGACACAAGAGAAGAATCCCTGGGAAGTTAGATTAAATTCTCTTTGAAAATAAAATAAAAATGCCACTCTGCTTGAAAACATTAGATTTATTATATATTTACATCAAACTCTAGGTATGCTCCTTGTCAAAGCTTCTTTAGATGCTGCAATATGTGAGACAAAGCAAATCATTCCCTGAGTCATTGAAGGGGAAGTTTATTACTGAACTGGAATTAAAAGATTTGAATAAGAGCCGAAATGGGCAGTTTCATCGCCTAGGTGGAGGCTGACTGCTAGCTGCTTATGTGAGCCATTTGAAACTGCTCAGCTATGAAGCTGGTATGTACAGGCAGAGGTATATGCTATGGACTTGTGTTTTACAGTGGCTTAAGCAAATGTTTTGCTCTGCAACTGGAGCAAGCACGGAGAGGAGCTCAGCTAGCAGACATGGCTCATCTAATAGGCGGTAACTTGCTACACCTTACTAACTAAATTGCTCTTGATTGTATACCCATATCTTGAAACAGAAAAATGCCATTTTGTATGATTAGATCCCAGGGACATTGTGCGTGTTCAAATTTTTTTCTACAGCTAGTCCCAGTCCTTCAAGGAGCTGGACATGTTCACCTCCAACTAACGCATGTCATAGCTACTTGGTGTATTTTAAGATTACATTGTAGGTGTGAGAAATTGAAACTAATGGAAAGAGTTTACTTTCCTCCACTGTGCGTTATCTGAGATTGTGCATCACAGAAGTACTAGATGATCATCTTCATGATCTGCTCCCAGAGGTTAGGTGTATGCATATGAGGAAACTGGAGTGGTTGTTATGATGAATGAGCTTATTTCCTGCACAAAAACTTGCAAAAGGAATAGGGAATGAGTTGCAAATGGCATCAGGTCAGAAAGGGGAGGACAAGAGAGCCAAAGAGGAGTAGACACCATCTGGAGAAGATGCATCCATGTTGGATACCTGGTGTTTCTCAGGATCCCAAGCATGGTGGAGACAGATGTACAGAATGTAGCTTCCTATGTAAAATGTACCTGTGTACAATGAGTTTGTTGGTAACAAAACCACAAATAATCACTGGATGCTAGGAGTGTGTTTGCAGTCAGCAGAATTAGAGAACGTTGTATCTTTAGGTCTGTGGGAAATCTTTGTGAGATTGCTAGTTTGACTTCCTTCAGGGAAGTTATTTGTGAGCCTCAGAAAGTAGGAGATCAAGAGGTTTTTCTTGCTTTTATGCTATTGCCACTATTCAGGAACAATAATGCCAGAAAATGAGACCGTCTTATTTTATGATTCCCAGGTGTGTTGATAAAAAGCCCGTGGGGGGAAAAAATACATGAAAATATATAAATGCTAAGCTCCAGAGAGAGACCTCTGAAATAAGAGGGGAAGAAAACTGTATGTTCATTGCAGGAACTGGTATATTGGCCAAAAGGGAAGAGGAGTGAGGGATAAGGAGGAGAGTAAGGAAGTTTAAGAGACAGTTGAAGAGAAGGAAAACAGGAGAGGTGGAAGAGGTTATCTGCATAAATCAAAGAATAAAGTAGACTTAAGGGCTGTTAAAATAAAATACTTTTGTCCCCAAAGTTTTCCTTCTGAACATTGAAAAGCTTATGAAAGATTCTGGTTCTAGCCATGAATTTAGCTTGAAGTCCCTGACTCTAGCACTTTGAGAGAGAGTTAAGATTCATTTAAAATCTTTTATTCCTTTTGATGCAATAAAACCTATATAGTACTTTTCTAAATGAGTGCCTATTAAAGGGACAAAGCTATGAAAGAGTCATTTCCCACAAAATATGAAATCCAATAAGGTTTATTACTTACCCTTTAGTGAATGGCAGAAGCCTATGAAGTATATTAATAAGTTTTCAATCACCAATTCTTTTGTCTCCTAGAAGACATAAAGCACACAGTGTATCCAACTCTTCTCCCCCATAGGTCAAACATAGCATCAGATTTGTTTACGCACCATTTAACTTTCTTACATCTTATATGACATCATAACTTTGCCTTTTATCTTCCCACTAGTACTGAAAGGATAAATTCAAAATACAGCTTGACCCAGCAATGCACTTGACAGCCAAGCCTCCCTACACAGTCTCTAGCTCAAGCACTCAAGGCGGGCAGCAAGCCATTTTTTCCTCCGTTGCTTCTGTTCATTCAGCAATGTTGATTAAAAAGCTGTTTCCTGTTTATATAGATCTGCAGGAATTGGCAAATATGAAATATTAACAAAGTCTCTATGTGCAGTGTATCAAATGGGATGGGGTGGAGGGGTGCTGCCACTTTGGATCATACAAAGGAAGGGAAGAGGCCAAGCTGGTGTTTGGTGGAGGTGGCAGGCTATGCCACTGCTTGGCTGATGGCAGGCTCATTCAGGATGGGTGCTCAGAGGGCCATATCGGAGGGAAGCCTCAAACTTTTGCTAGGGCAAATTCCCCTCCAAGTCTTGCTCAGGTTGAGATGACTTCAGTAGGAGAACTGATGCCAGTGGCCGAGGCCCACGGAACATGACACACATCTGTTCCCCAGATCTGTGGCTCAGTCTCCAAACTCTGTTCTAATGGTGGAGAGCAGAGTTTTGAGAAGCAGAAGAATCGCTGCTTTTGGTGGCTAAATTCCATGTAGGATTTTTCAAAAGCTTGAAGCAGGTAATTGCTGGGACGCTTCCCTTTCATCTTTGTAAAATGGGAGAACATTACTTCCCTGCCCTGTAGCGCTGTGGTGAAGATATACGTACTAGAAATAGTGCAAGGTCTAAGATGCTGTAGTAGCAGGGAGATCTACACAAAACTTGCTTGGGGCAAGCCATTTTAAGAACAGCCTGTCAGTGTGGCCGGTAGGATATTTCCCATGGTGTTTGTAGGTTCACAAAATCTTTGTTACCAATTATAATTGATGTTGACACGTAGCACCACAGGCTGTATTCTTGAAAGCCAGCCCCATTTTTCAACTGCTTATACGATATGGAAAAGGTAAAGTAGTACAGGATTGATTCTGTCCATCATCTTGAACAATGAGACTAAGTGAAATTAAAAGCCTCTTTGTTTAGACTGAAATTTGCCCATATTCTCTTGGGTTCCTCAAGTAGTGAAGAAGATAGGAAGACTCTAATACATGAAAAAGTAATAGCAACTTTTTTGAAAAGGCAGAGGACCTCTGGGGTTGATGTTTTATATAATATTTAAGTGATAGGGTTTAATGTTGACAGGCATTCTTTACTTTGCTCTTAAAAAGGAAAAGAAGTTGTAAAGACTTCTGGATAGAAAGAGGGAGAAAAAGACCATGAATTTGAAGCTATTTGGAGTTGAATACAATTTTCTAATATTTTCCAGCATATTCCACTCACAAGCTGCAGCTCTGTCCTGCTGCCCAGATGTGGGCTGATGGTCACCTTCTGAGAGCCATGGGGCATAGAAAACTGGAGGATTTTTGTCTCACTATTTCAGGAGGCTGTCAAAGAGCAAGCAGCTACATAATTCTCCACCTATTGTTAATGGAACTGTCCTGATTCTCTGGGGGGGTGGGGGTGGGGGTGGTGTGTATTTTGGGTTTTTTGGGGGGTTGTTGTTTTGTTTTTTTTTTTTAATATCTTTTTTTCCTGGCTTCCTGCTTTGATCTCTCAGGGAAAAAGGATATATATGCAGCAATTCACAACTTATTCTGTTGAGCAGGGGAGATGGGTGGGCAGTCCATTTTCACCTTGACAGGCCCCTGCGGAGAAACTCCCACTACTGTTAATGGGAGATAGTGACACACATGAAAGAAATACTTTCTTTCCAGGATGCTAGGGTTTTTTTTTTTATTTTTCATTTGAAATGCTGTTGTCAGACAATACAATAAGAGGATTTGCATGGTAATATGATGGCTGATGGATTTCTTGCAATAAAATCCAACAAGCTGGTTTATGAGGTACTTTGTATTTTTCTTATTTGTATTATAGGAGCAGCAAGGAGCCCGGGGATATGTCTCTGCTGTATGAAACTCTTTGCATCTATGTTACGAATGGTCATGCTCTGTATATTTTCTGTCTGTGGTGGCCAGTTTTCTCTGTTTCCTCACTCATTGTGAAGTAAGCACATATAAAGGCAGCACATTTGTATGGATGTTATTCATCTCTGTTTGTCCTGTGATCATTTGAAAAATCAAACGATATTGAAGATACATGTGAACATCTCTCACTCCTGACAGGAAAGACTCACAAAAATGGATGTCATGTCATAAATTGACATGGAAAAGGAATCTGATTTGAATAATAAAATACTGTATTTTTTTTCCAAGGCACTGGTTTTCACACTAATGCAAGTAAGCCACATGTGCAAGCGTTCAGCCCTCATTCCGCTTGCCAGTACCAGGGAAGGTGTGATAATTTTGTCATCTGTGCTGCTTGGTTTTCCTGTGCATTAGCTTTGCTTCTAAATTAGACTCCACACTATTAATGGCTCAAAAATAATGTGATAAGTCAGCTCATAATTTAAAGGTAGTTCTCATTCTCAGCTGTGCTGTGTCTGCACGGCTCTAGTGCTCTTTTTAAAATTTGATTCTTTGCTAGGAAGTGATGCATTTTCTCTGAAGACAATAGGTCTATTCTGATTTACATGAGCTTACAAGCTGGCTCTGGCTAACTTACTTTTTGCTGGAAAGCAATGTCTGATTTATTTTGCTTAGAAATGTCAGCCCCGTTGAATTAAAGGAACAGTATTTGGTTCTGGGAAGAGGATGAAGTATCTGTAAGGAGAGGGAAATGGGGGTTTGAAGCATGATCTGCTGTCTTCTACTTTCCTGCCTCAAATATGTATCTTTATTAATACAATTACCAGTAAGGAAAGAATAAAACAGATGTAAAAAATGCTACTGACAATTGTATGCTTATCCCAGTAGGAAACAAATTCAGTTTATGCATGAATTATGCACATAGCACTATATTTAAGAAAGTAAATTTTAGGGAATTATAAAATTGAGTGGGCCAGGTCCACTGGGAGGAAGCAGTGAAAATGAGAAGGGTAGGAAGAAGGCTGGAGTACGCTAACAGGAGCAGCAATTAAAGCAGAACAGGTCTTAGTTCCTTTGGAAACATGGAAATTAGACAAAGAAAAGAAAATAAACCCTGAAGAAGAAGAAAATTCACAAGAGAGGAAAGTGACATTTCACAAGGGAGTACTCAAGAGCTGAAAGCAGAAAGCAAGTGCTGGGAATTGAGGAGAGTTGGCAGGGAAGTAAGGAAAGGAATGAAATAGAAAGCTTGAGTAGTCAAAAAGCAGAGTGAAACAGGAACAAGCAAAATGGGGAATTTCATCATCGTGCTCTGAGTGGCTCTCAGAGCTAGCAGGCTGTGCTTCAAACACCTGAACCTGTACAGACCATGTACAGACGTGCCCATCCAAACTGCCTCCAAAAATCTTATTTTGTCCTATCTCTTTACTGGTCGAAGGATATGGTAAAGGAACTGGGGGACATAAGGTTCCACATTTTTACATGAAATAAGGAGGGAAAGGAGAGGGTGCAGGCTATGAAGGGGTAGTCAGGCACCAAACCAATATGAAGTAAGCATGTAATGGGCAGACAAGGACATTTTTAGAAAAGTGAAGCACTGAGGCTGCATGCAGCAGTGTCCCTCCTGAGGCTCTTTTTGAGGGCTTAAACTGGAAAGGCTTGTGAAATACTGTAGTTAAATCAAATGAACCTTTCCTGAGGGATTGCCCAGCAAGTTATTACACTGTTTCTCTCTGGGATGGAGAGTTGTGCTGGATTGGGAAGTGGGAGGAAAGTGGTCTGCTTTGCCTTTTTTTTTGTTCTGAACCTGTATAACTAAGGCCAAAAACTTACTAAAAAGGAAGTTGATATTGCTGTTGAATACCACAAATCAGGATGTTTCAAAAAAAAAAAAACCAACCCCAAAACAAAACCACAGAAAATATGTAAAAACTATTAAGAAATTTAAGCTGGAAAATGGGAAGCAATTATTTTTTTTAGGGGAAATTCATCGATACAGGGGTCTAGAGAGACATGTAATTTCCCTGTAGCTGACGTCTGAATTTGCAGTGTAAAAACCTTGTCAAGCACAAGTGAAAAAGCCAGATGCCAAAGAACAGCTGAATGTTTGAGAGGTCCAAAGCCTCAGCATTGAAGACAACTTTTTCCAAGGCTATGTGTGAAAGCAGGAAGAGTGGCCTTGGGAGTGAGTTCACTCTGTGCTTCAGTCCCTGCACTGAGAACTCACTCAGTGCTGTCTGGAAGCACCTTGTGTTTCTGGGGTCAGGACTTACACGCATTTGTTTTGCAGGAGGATGTGGAGGAAAGCTGATGCAGGATGCAAACTGGAAGGATTTCGAAGAGGAATAAAAATTATTGAGGCTATAGCTAGATGTTTTTGGGAGAAAAACTTTTCTGAAGATAAGAATAAAGAAGTTCTAATTCTTTTAACTGTTGTAACTAGTAAGGACAGTGTGACTTAAGGCCGTAGAAGCACATATGGAAGTTATTAAATGGGGATAACCATATCGTTCAGAATTAGTATGGAGAAAGGTCTTATAAAAATTCATGTCCTTCATAGGTCAGTGTTGGGCAGAAAAGGGATGTGTTGCACTCTACCAAATGTCTGTTTATTTTCTTTATTGTTCAAAAATATATCTTTAATATAGAAGGCCTGTGGCAGGTAATGGCAATTGTCAGTGTGGGTGAGTGTCCTCAGACCCTAGACATCCTTCCCATCCTCTCTGGCAGGCAGTGAGAGAGAAGTGCCCTTCTGTATCTTCGTGGCTGAACAGATCCCACCAGAACTCAATAGGGTGCATAGGGCTTCAGGGAGGACCTTAGACATGTCTTGAGCAACACTGGTAGGGAGGTGCTTGGCCAGACCATCCAGGGCTCCTTGTTGCCTGGGGTAGCCAAGGGCCTCCTGAGCTTTTGGGGAAAGCAGGAAAGAATGGCATTAGTAGTAGAGCATATTGAAGACCAGCAACCAAGGTATGCTGTGATCCTGTTTTGGACGTAGCTGAAGATGAGGATGGGGTGGTCTGACTCACAAGCTCTGGCAGGTGAAGCTGGGAAAATTAGAGAGAATTCCACCTCGAGCTACCTGCTCCACTTTTCTGTTGTATTGATTTCTGCGGTGTCCATATGTGGGACTGTAAGTGGTGAGAGTTGAGAGCTCAGACATGCCATTAAATCACACACAAGAATCACAGAATGATATGGGGGTGGAAGGGACCTGTGGAGATCATCTAGTCCAACTCCCCTGTCAAAGCAGATCCTCCTAGAGCAGGTTGCACAGGAACTTGCCCAGGTGGGTTTTGAAAATCTCCAGAGATGGAGACTCCACCACCTCTCTGGGCAGCCTGGTCCAGTGCTCTGCCACCCTCAAGGTGAAGAAATTCCTCCTCATGTTTAGATGGAACTTCTCATGTTCAAGCTTCTGCCCATTTACTCTTCTCCTCTCACTCGGCACCACTGAACAAAAGACTGGCCCCTTCCTCTTGATACCTACCCTTTAAGTATTTATAAGTGTTGATCAGATACCCCCTCAGTCTTCTCCAAACCAAAAAGACTCAAGTCCCTCAGCCTTTCTTCATCAGAAAGATGCTCTGAGCCCCTAATAATCTTTGTGGTCCTCTGTTGTACCCTCTCTAGCAGTTCTCTGTCCTTGAACTGGGGAGCCTAGAAGTGGACACAGTACTCCAGATGTGGCCTCACCAGGGCAGAGTAGGGTGGCAGGATAACCTTCCTCGACCTGCTGGTCACACTCTTCCTGATGCACCCCAGGATACCATTGGCCTTCTTGGCCACCAGGGCCCATTGCTGGCTCATGGTTATCCTGTTGTCCACCAAGATTCCCAGGTCTTTTTCCTCACAGCTGCTCTCCAGCAGGTCAGCCCCCAAGCTATACTGGTGCAGGGTGTTATTCCTCCCCAGGTGCAGCACCCTACACTTGCCCTTGTTGAATTTCATCAGGTTCCTCTCTGCCCAGCTCTTCAGCCTATCCAGGTCCCACTGTATGGCAGCACAGTCTTCTGATGTGTCAGCCATCCCTCTCAGTTTTGTGTCATCAGCAAACTTGTTGAGGGTACATTCCATCCCTTCATCCAGGTCATTGATGAAAATACTGAAGAGGACTGGACTCAGTACTGACCCTTGGGGGACCTCACTTGTTATGGACCTCCAACTAGATTCTGCACCACTGATCATGACCTTCTGAGCTGTCATGCAGCCAGTTTTCAATCCATCTCACTGTCCATTCATCTAATCCACACTTCCTAGGCTTACCTATGAGGATGCTGTGGGAGACTGTGTCAAAGCTTTGCTGAAGTCAAGGTAAACATCATCCACCGCCCTCCCCTCATGTATCCATCCAGTCATGCCACTGTAGAAGGCTATCAGGTTGGTCAGACATGATTTCCCCTTGGTGAACCCGTGTTGACTACTTCTGGTAGCTTTCTTTTCCGACAGATGCTTTGAGATGACTCCCAGAATGAACCATTCCATTTTTCCAGGGGTGGAGGTGAGACTGACCAGTTTCCCAGGTCCTCTTTATTGCCCTTTTTGAAGACTGAGATGACACTGGCTTTCCTCCAGTCCTCAGGCACCTCACCTGTTCTCCATGATCTTTCAAAGATGATGGCGTAGGGCCCAACAATGACTTCTTCCAGCTCCCTCAGCATTCAAGAATGCATCCCACCAGGACCCATGGAGTTGCAAATATCCAGTGTACTTAACTGTTCCCTAACTTGGCCTTCCTCAATCAAGGGGAAGTCTTCTTTCATCCAGACTTTCTCTGTTTCTACCAAAGTGCAGGACTCCTGAGGGTTGGCCTGAGTAGTAAAGACTGAAGCAAAGAAGACATTCAGCAATTCTGGCTTCTTTGCATCCTCTGTCATTGTGGCACCTGTCTCTTGATCAAGAGTGGACCCACATTTTCTCTTGTTTTCCTTTTGCCTATGATATACTTGAAGAAACCCTTCCTATTGACCTTGACATCCCTTGTCAGCTTCAACTCCAAGGAGGCCTTGGCATTCGTCATTTCATTCCTGCATACTGTAATGGCCCTCTTGTAATGTTCCCAAGTGGTCAGTCCCTTTTTGCACTCAGTGTAAACTTCCTTCTTCCACTTGAGCTTTTTCAGAAGTTCCTTGCTCAACCATGCAGGTCTCCTGCTACTCTTGCCTGATTTTTTTAGTTAGGGATGCACCGATCCTGAGCTTGGAGAAAGAGATATTTGAATATCATCCAGCTCTCTTGAGCCCTCCTGTCTTCCAAAGCCCAAACCCATGGGATTTCTCCAAGCATTTCCTTGAAGAGGCCAAAATTAGCCCTCCTGAAATCCAAAGTTTTGGTCCTACTTGTTGTTTTGCGTATATTCCCCATGATCCTGAACTCTTTCATTATCACTGCAGCCAAGGCTATCCCCAAACTTAATGTCCTTCACCAATCCCTTTTTGTTTGTCAGTGCTAGGTGCAAAAAATCCACCTGAGGATTTATCTGCAGCAACTGAAGAGGTTGTAGCTCCTGCTGCCATGGACTGGCAGTGTCCTCATACTTGCTGGTTAATCTTTCAGGGACTGCAACCATATTTAACCAATTCCTAGGCAGAAGAGATAGTGTCGGAGATCATTAGTGCTGCCCTTGTCCTTTCTCTAGATGCTCTCAGGCAGCCCTGGGTACCATCTCTCCCCTGCACCAAGTGTTGAATTGCCTACTTTCTTTTGGGAAACACCTACCTACTGACCTCCCTGTGTTCTAGGAAGCCTCAGGGATTTTTGTCTTGCTGAGTTGTTTGCCTGCTTCTTTTGACCTGTGACTAAGTAATAAAAAATTGCTGCTGTTGAGAAATAGGATTGAATGCTACAGCTGGCCTTTTGAGACACCACCTGCCTCTTTTTCTTACCCAAGGTGCTCTGTATTTCTGAGGCGTCCCTCACTGACAGTCACAACTGTTCACAAACTTGAAAGATATTATTTTGTGCAGAACAGCTGTGTAATTATATATTCTTTGCTGCTGTACATCTGTATTTCAGTGAGACATTTTGATTCTAGGACATAATCAGTGGAAAGTGTTGCTGTTCCCATATGTACTATATGGGTGTACATAGACACGGGACATTCATTAGGTCCAGATTTTAGAAGCCCTCAACATTTGGCATCAATAGTGCCACTTACTGATAAAGTCTTCCAAAATTAGTATTGAAAGTAAAAATGTAGATCAGGCTTTACATTCTGAGTGGGCTTCAGATCAGACTGTAAGCTGTTCTGAACAAGGTATATCAGAGCAAAAATAATTTATTTGGAAAAAAAGAAAATAGCTTGACATGTATATATTACATGTGGTGTTGGGGGATATGGTGTAGGGGAGAACTGTGTAGGGTAGGGCTGATGGTTGGACTTGATGATCCCAAGGGTCTTTTCCAACCTGAATGATTCTATGAATCTATATTGTTTTTTAGAAATATGATACATATGGGTAGAAGGTATAAAAAGTAGTTTTAAAACAACTTTCTTATAAACCAACCAAGCCCTAATAAGACAACTGTGTAAGTAATTGTTCTTCCACACATCCAATGGTGTTGTGCTTCTTTTGATGTTTACCTCAGTTTCTTTTTCACCTTTTGTTTCAGTCTGCAATTAGCACCTATAGTGAGAAAGAAGGAGATGACATGCTGTTGTGAAATTCTGGTGTTAATTAAAATTGTTAACAATTAGAGAAAAATAAGGAAGGAGATGAAGGAAATAAGTAATATTTTTCATAGTTATGATGGACTAAGGAGCAGAGACTCTGTTCTAAAGAGCTCACTTCAGAATTAATTATGAAACTTGCCAAAAGAAGTTACAGTAAAATTCCCTCTTTTTAGGAGGGCTGGCAACCGCCATGTTTTCTTCAACAGCATTTAGGTTTGCCAAGGCCTTTGTATAGGGCTGAATTTAATTTCTGAATGAATTACCCTAATTTACAGAAGAACAATAGGGGAAATGAGCTCTGGCAACAGTAGAGAAGGAATAGAAACATTATTCATCTTAGCAGAGTGAACATTTGGGATTGGATGAAGGTCTTATTCTGAGAGGAATAACAAAAAATGGCCCTGGGTTTCTTATGAGAGCAGTTCATCCACCAAGCTCTGACACCGTGTTTGCTGTGAACATCGCAGCGACAGTTAGCCCACGTCCATGATCCTTTGGGAGCCTTGTGAGTGCTTGGGGCTATCACTGCACTCACAGCCTCAGGCACTGAGATCCTTGCCTAAGGCTTCCACCAAATGGGTGTTTGGCATCTAAATATCCCCTTGGATGCCAGCCCAAATCTGTACTGAAAATGAGTGCTGGCCCCTTGACATCGCTGAAGAACTTCCAGAACTTTTACCTGTGTTGTGTAAAATTAATTTTGAGGTGCTTTTCAAGAATATGCCTGAAAAAGACAAAGCAAAAATGTTGGAGAAGAGAGGAGCAGCAGTTATGTGGGTGCACATAGAAAGTGGCAACCTCTACCTTGTCCTTCTGCATCTCATGGAGTGCTGTCAGCCACAAAATATAGTAGCTGTTGCTTGGTGGTATTTGTGAATGGTTCACACATTAAGCACAGGGTAGGAATCTGAGAAACCCCTGGAAGCCAGCTAAGTACCTTGGGATAGATATTACAGGGAAATGCTTTGGAGCAGTATTTCTACATTCAACTTATCAAAGTTACTACATTTGCAAATGACTAACTACTTCCCCTCTAGAGAAGCTATTTCTCAGGAAGTGTCATTAGATTCCTGCTCAGTGTAGATGCTGGCACATGGAGTGGGAGAGGGGGATATTTCTTGGTACCAGGCATCCTCCATGGCTTTCATGATGTTACCTGAAGTTAGACTTTCCATGGGAAATCCCATAAAATGGACATTCTCAAGATGAACAATGCCAGAGTTTGGAAGAGGCTGTCAAGAAACCCCTGAGAGGTTCCAGGTCTCTGATTTTAAGTAATCTCTACAGATTCAAGTCAGTCAAGCTAGTGATGAATACCATGCTCCTTTCCCAAAAAGGGCTCTTATAACTTTGTTTAAAGCCTCTTGGGGGCTGAAGATCGTTACCCAGCCTTATAACTTTAAGACTCTTGGGGATCAAGAGAAATAAGCCTGATGCAAACCGTCTGACCCAAAATTAATTGCAGTAGATGGAACCAGAAAATCTATCAGAGAAATGAATCCCACAGCTCCATGACTTTATTTTTTATTTCCCTTTCCTTAGCTGCTGGGCTTGTTTCTACTCTATAACATGTTAGCTTTTTTACCCACCTTTTAAAGCTGTCCTTTATGACAAATTTTCAATCTAAGTAACCAATTTCCTTCTTTGATGTCATGGCATCTTTCACTGATGAATTAGATGTGACTGTTGAGAATTAAAATCCTAAATGTCCTTCCCTTGAAACTTATAACTTGGGTTGGAATCAATCACTACTTAGTTGAAAAATTCCGCTTCAGTGAGAGTTCAGGTAAGGACAAGAAAAATCCTCTGAACTAGAATATTTCTCACATCAGCAAGTAAATTAGTCACCTAATCTTGCCAGATCTTGCTGATGAAGAAAGACATTACTGAGGAACTGGAAAATATAATCCCTAGCATCTTAATCCTCACAGTTTGCAAAAGAAGTCGAAAGTTAGGTTTTTTTCTTTTTAACTTCCCAGAGCCTGAGTAATGTGTTTCAGATCTCTTAGAGAATTGGCATTTAAATTTAGGGTAGTTTAAGCCTAGGGTCAAGGTCAGTCCCACTGTTCATCCTTCTATTAAGATAATACGTCAGCTTCAAATGTCTTGCCTACTAAGTATGGCTGTGGAAAAAAAAACAACAGATGTTCCATGACATTTTAGAAATGAGTAATTAGAGGTGAGGAGGGTAAAACCCCCAGGAAAATGCAGGCTTTATTGTGTGGATTTTCCTCCCTACTCTTGAGGACTTAATTTTGATATATTTAATTTCTCAAACTTGGTGGTGGAGGGAAGGACAAGTGTTTTCACCCCAGCTATCCTCTTAGGAGTATTTCTGAGCATCTTCTCTGAGCATCCTCTCTGGGAAGACCATACCATGGCATTTGCCAGTGGTGTGTGCGATGCTCCATCTTAGACTCCCTTTGGGGTGAGTGATGCAAGGAGACTGAGTCTTGGCCAAGCATATGGTGACTGCTGGACCTGATGCATCCTTACTCTGTCCTGTAGTGTTTTGCTGGACCAACAGTCTCCTCTGGACCTTGTGATTCTAGTGGAAAATGTTGCAGGGATTAGCTAGAGGTTTTAGGCTTGTGATTTTGGGGCGGAAAACACCATGTAATGACTCTGTCACCTGCCCCAGTGCAAAAGCAACACAAGGCCAGCCCTGCTGGAGCCACCTTGGATCACTCTTGGTGAGAAATACAGTATTTTGCATCTGTAACTGTGCTTGAGTCCAAGGCTCTGATTTGGCTTTGTGCCAGCTGTGCTTCATGTGTGTACTCATTTAACTCAATATAAATATAGAGAAATGGTGGGAAGGAGCTGTCAGTTGCAAAGACAGGGCGAAGACTTAGTGGGGATCGGTGGCACATTTGAGAGCCCAGGTAAAGAGCTCATCTGCATTTCCCCCCTGCCCTGATTTAATACCATTTCTGAGCCCTGTCTCCAAAGGATGATTTCTGCTTGATCAGAGGCAGAAGCACAAGATGCTTCATCTTGCTTTGCATCATTCTCCGAGCCAAAAAAAAANAAAAAAGGAGCACCTGTCAAGCTAATACCTTTTTTGCATTATTAGGGATGATGTGCCAGATGCTGTATAGGAAAACCACTGCAGATAACAGAATTTGGGTGGGCTCAGCTAAGGCTACAGGGAATTGTGGGAGCCCAAACAGACTCAATAAGACATAATAATATAGAAATTAGGGATTTTCAGAGACTAGTCTGTCCTGTATTTGTAAAATAATAGCTTTTTCTACCCACACCATCAGACAAGCGAGTTCAAATTAACATTGCTGCAGACACTGGTAAATGAAATTCATCCTGGCAACATGTGGAAATTTATTTGTGATTTTTGGTTCTGGGCTGACAGCCTTACAAGGAAGTTCCTTGCAGTTGCCTATGAGCTGGCAATGTAGTCTGGTCCTGTGGTAATACTAATGTGCCAAAATTGCCTCTGGGATGGGCTCTCCCCCTGGGTGGGCTCTGGGAAGCACAGCTTTCCTCTCAGGACCTGGGAGGGTTTGTCACAGCAGCAAACTCTCTCCCAGTAAGTCCCAGCATCTAATCCCTGCTTGCCCCTGAGAGTAGAAGGAATCCAGAAGGAAGAATGACTGTAACCCTAATTCTCCACATTAGCCAGTGTTACCCCAGAAGGAGTTAGCAGGGCAAGTCACAAGCTGGGATATACCACGTGTGATACTGTCACCCTACACAGTGACTATATGGCAGGTTACTGTGCTGAGAGAGGTTATCCCACTGGGTGGGCTGGGGTCATGGAGTAACTCAGTCCCAAATGAAGCCAAAGGAAAAATCAATGGCTGGATGAGCGTGCCCACGTGTGTAGACTGTAACGTGTTTCCAAGCTCTGAAAAATAGCCCAGCATTCTTAACAGATTTTAAATCTACTCATATTCACGAACTGGATCAGGTCATCCTTGATCAGTTTTGATTGAAATATCATTCAAGTAAAAATTGCTTTTCAGGGCAGGAGAAACCCTTCCAAATCAGGCTGATTGCCTGAAAAGTGAATGTCTGTTTTATTTATAAGTGTCCTGAAAACTCAAGAGATTGTAACAGAGCTAAGGGGAAAGTCTCCTAATTCACCTTTGCCCTTGCAAAGCCATCATAGACAAGATTGATATTGTCTCAAGGGATCTGTACATTGGTAAAACATAGCGACAGTTTAGATCTCATCATGTCATGCCATAAAACAAATAAACAAACAAAATCAGTAAGTTACTCAGATCAAATAAAAAACAACAACAAAAAAGTAATAGCAGGAAGCCAGTAAAGGCATGAGGCATCTGGAGGAGAGAGGACAAAACACAGGTATTGTTTGCTTTAAATCTCCATAACAGTTCCTCTTTTTCTACAGTTGTAGTCTTTGCACTTCACTCCTTTTGGAATAGCACTTACAGTATGTCTAGTAAGAATTCATGACAGCTTAGGACCTCGCTTAATGATAGTTGTTGGGATTTTTTTAATTGACGAGGCAAGAAAAGACATTAATACAAATTTAGTTCTCCTGCCAAATCCCAGAAGAGATCCAAGCTATTAATATAGAAACGTGTGTAACACATGGTACACTGGTCTGAATCTGTTGTTGTTATCAGAAGGGCTTGTAGTGATACCTGTAGATGTCTAACACTCTCCATCCCTTCTTACTATCTTGTAACAAGTCTACTGTTCAAGCAGACATTTCAATTCCAAATGTTTGCTTCAGGTTGTTGGGTCATTTTGAGGAAGAAGGGAGGTAGGGAAGGGCTCAGGAAGAATAGTATGGTGGTTTAGAAAAGTAAAGAAGATACTCACTATTGTCTGTATTAAAGTCAGAGACTGTGTAGTGGTCCTCTTGGGTATCATTAGTGTTTCTGCCTTTGAGCACTAGGGCTGAGCAGTACTAGTGGCGCAGGATGTGACATCCAGAGTGTGTCCCATGGCATTCCACCGGCCCCACTTGGCTGAAAGACATGTCTGAGACACATTACACATGAGCATCACCTGGCAGCCAAACCCCAGGGACCGGGATCTCTCCTCTGCTCTGAGCTTGCTCTAGGGTTCAGCTACCTGTTCAACATGCTGCTATGAAGTGGGTTGAGAAAAAGCCCCCCTCAGTGCAAGGTTGCATCAGATGCCTGGACACATCTGCTTACCCCACTCGGATATGTGTTAGGACATCTCTGTCTTTAGCCTTTTTCCCCCAGGCTGATGCACTGCCTAAGACGAGCTATTGCCATGGCAGAAGGCATCAGATGTGATGAAATCTCTGTCATGAGTATTTTGTTTCCTATCTGCATCCCAGAAGTTGAGGATTTTGTTGACAAATTTGAGAGTCAGAAGTCCAGTCAAAGCTGGGGAGGCAGGGGACGAGGGTAAGGTTTGCATTTTGCCATAGGAACATTTTATTGTTTTGCTCAATTCAGTGTGATCACTTTGTGTTGCTCACTTGGCTAAACTTCCGAGTAGAAAAATACAAAAGCTTGAAATGTGGCTAAAGGGAGTTTAATTGTTTTTCATTTTCCCTTTATGTAATTTCAAGGCTGGACTGTTTTAACAAACCCTGGAAGCTCTAAGCACTTACACTGTCAGCTTTCTTCAATTTGAAGGCACACCTGCAAAAAATAAGATACCTTTTATATTTTGAGATGTACACTTGCAAGTCCCAGTAACAGACCGGTAGTGCCTCAAACTTGGATTCTGAAGAGACCATAAACGACATTCAGGGCCAAACAGTTTTAATTAAAGATTCAGTGGCTTTTTCCATCAGAAGAAAGCTATTAACCTATTAGCTGGCTGACTGCTACCTCCGACTTTTAGGCTGAGACATAAGTGACACATAGCCTGTGAAGCATGATCCCTCCAGAGCAGAGCACACAACAGCACCGTCGGATGGCTTGTGGCACAGAGCAAGCAAAGACTTTGCTCATACCCTATGGAAAACTCGATGTGAATATGCAGGAACAGAGCAGGCAAAATATATCCCTCAGCTGGCTCCATCTCAGCAGAATAGTATCAATGTTTCGTAAACTGACAGAGTTGCTATTTGACCAGGGCACCGAGTCCCAAACCTCATTGCTTGCTATATCTTACTGTTAATTGAGAATCCCATCTCTGGACTAACACTGCAGAGCCTGGAAAGTCTTGGGAGCCTCTGAGAATAGGCTTGACAATTAGGAAAGTAGCAATGCTTAATTAAATTCCCTTGTGCATTTAAAAGCTGTAGGAAACCAAGCCAAGATAATCCCCTTCCTCAGAAAAGCGGCTTTGGGTTGTATTCCCCTCTTCCAAGAGCCAACTTAATTTTTGCATTCCCCACAGAAGATTGTTTTACAAAAGCAGATTTCCCTTACCATTATTCTGGCTTTCTCATTACTTTGTATTTTCTCCCTACTCCAGCATTCCTGAATCTGCCTTCTCTAGTTTTGGGGGGTGGGAAGGGGGAAATGGAGGGTGTTCCACTTGATTTTCTGGTGGTGGTGCTGATTTCTGAAATTACTTATTATCTCTGTAACCTCAGACAGCCAATTTCCTGGGATATTTCTCCCCATCCTTTTGAGAAGCTGCTTATGCAATTACAGACAGCAGAGTCAGTATTTCTATGTGTTTCTGCTATCACATGTGCTCCACAACCTGCCTCTCACATACCACCAGCCCCCCTTAATTGCAATCTCAACCGTAGCTCAGCTCAATTATCTGCAACACCTAAAAATTGTAGCAGGACTCCTTGGAAGCTCCCTCTGATAGGCTGGTGTTTACTTCTTTGCTGAGAACAGAAGTTTTCCCAGAGCAGGGATGCAGTGATCCAACTTTGACCTGATACTGTCAGTAAAAAATCCTGTGTAACTCCTATCAGACTTATTATCAAGAAGTGCAATGATATATTAAGACAAGAGTCAAATTATCTAATTCCACTTGAGAGGAAAAGAAAAATCTCCTACATCTTTTTGTGATAAAAATCTGTTCTTCTTTTTCAAGAAGGAAGGAAGCAGGAGCAGTGACTTCAGAGGGGATCCCTGAAGGTAGGGTTTGGTTTTTTTTTTTCTTTTCTCTTTCTCTATTATTTTAAAGATGCTGGTGAAATAGGTATGGGAAAAAAGAGTCCCCTCAAAGGCTCATCATCTCTGGTACTGCTGCTGTGTTTCAGCATAGGAAGGGCTGCAAGGACTGAATTGCCCATTTTCCCCATGTGTTCATTTGGAGGCAGGCTTGGGTTTTCAATGTTTTTTTCTCTGCCTGCCCTGTCTGGCAGCAGGAGATCTTGATCTGTCATCTCCATGTCTCTCCATCACATGGTGTCTCTGTTATCTGATCTCCCCGCATCTTGTTGGTATTTTAGGCAGTGTTTTATCATATTTAGAGCAGGAAGGTTTTGTAAAATTTCCAGAGACCTCCCAAGAACAAAATTTCCTGTGTGTTTCTGAAGTGGATCTTGCTCTGGCCTAGAATGAGCACTGAGCTTGCACTTGCCCTTTCTCAATAGGCAGAGTGCTTTGAAGTTGCAGGTGGCTAAATAAACATGTTTCTCTTACTTGTAGCTCGGCCATGCTGCTTGTCACTGCATTGCAGGATACCAGTGAAGCCCAGGCAGCTGCAAATCCCCCTTTTGATCATCAGACAGACACAGGAATCCTCTCCTGCAAAACACCACAACAGTCATACCTGTCCCTCTCTGTAACAATAAATGAACAGCATGAAAAGCAAGAGACCGTTGCTGCAGTGATGGAAGAAATTGCAGTCTTACCTGCCTTTGCCCAGAGCTGTGTTGTTATCCTGCACAAAGTAGCCTTCAGTGACATAATCTTTGTCAAACCAGAAGTGAAGAGCTGGAGGCAGCTCATGGTGAAACACCAGTGCAGCTTTACTGCAGCAGAAGTGCTGCATCAGCTGAGACCCACAGCTCTCCTCCTTCAAAGGAAGAAGTTAATCAAATTTCATCTTTTTTTATTTATTATTTAAAGTGAGAGAATTGTGCAAACAAGAGGCAGTGCTCTTCTTTTTTTTTTTCCTTTTTCATTTGAGTAGCAATTACTGTTCTCTTTAAACTGCCAAGCTGTCTGCATCAAGAAGAACCCAGAGGTAAATAGTACTGTGCCAAAGGTGAAGCCTAGCATGAAAAAGAAAGATCTACAGGTCATGGTTTGACTTACTTCAAATGGGAGCGACTCTAGCACGTGTTGACTACACAAAACATTACGCATGTGAGCACATCACAGTATCTGAGTAGTACTTATTCCTGAAGCTGTTTGTATGGTGGAAGAACTCTTTGCAAAGTTTATTTTAGAGGATTCACCAGTGATGTTTCAAACTCACCTCCTCCTTTGTTAATCAAAGGACAAACTTTTTACCACCTTTTAAGGGAGCATGACCAGTTTATCATTCTGTTGTTCATAAGAATTGCTATTTCCCACACATGGAGATAGTTTTGTCTCTCATGTAGAAGCTCGTTTTATTTCTGTTTTGAAAATCTGATCATGTGCAGGAAGGGGAAGTCCTTGCCCTTACTGAAAAGATACCACGCTTCTTATTCATGAGTGGCACAAAGCATCACATGAGAGAACCGACAGATTCGAAGGGGAATGTAATACAGACAATGAAGTAAAATGTCTACGTGTGATGAGGACAGAACACGGGGATATGAGACACTAAGCCAGTCTTACATGCAGAAGACCAGAAGTCCTGCACACAGGGAATACAGCAGCAACTCAGTGTTATCATTTACTTAATAGAATTTTATTTGACAGAAACTCAGGGTTTTGTGAACAAAATGCTGCCTGTGCTATTTGCTGTGGAATGCGTGTTAGCACACTGCATGTCATTGTGGTAGATGACAGATCCCTCCAGGGCCGGGGGAGTTTGCTGATTAGCCTTCTTCGTGCCATGGAAACTAAATCCAACAGTTCAGTATCAGGATCCACAGGACATTTAAAGCTGTGGTCTGTAAGCTACAAATTTCTTCAAGGTCTGTTGGATTTGATTTATGGCTTATAAGCGTGATCCTGCTGATGTAAATACTACTTATTTGTAACTTTCCTTCATATGAGCATGGTAAGAAATAGGAAGCCAAATTCACGCCTGCTTTTAAGACAGCAACAATGGTGGCAAGGACAGACATTTTTAGCTAGCTAAAAGAAGCCTGTTTTCCCCTGGCCCACTAATGCTAGAAGAAAGGCAGGGAATGGCAGTCTTCCAGTGTCCCAGGGAGGCTCTCTACTGCTCGGGCCCTTCCTGCCTCCAGGGCAGGAAGAAGAGGGCCAGAGGAACTGTAAACCAGCCCTTTGTGGGACTCATGTCTGAGCATCCACAAAATCTGCAGCACACTGCTAACCACAGCCTGCTGGTCCCTCAGCTCTACTAAATAAATATGTCACTAGCTCTGTGCTACGTGCAAGTACAGTCAAAACCAGACTGAGGCAGAACAGTGGGATTTGAGATTTCTGTTAAAAGTGAGCCCACAATGAAGGGAGCTAATCCATTCTCAGTGCCTCTGAAGTACTAATGTCTGAAAGGTCTGAGGGGGATTTTGTATTTATTACTATATCGCTGAATCAGGCTGTTGAAAATTAACCTCCCTCCTGCAGAGTCCTAAGCAAGCTGGATTCCTCTGCACAGCAAAGGTGCACCTCTTCATCAGTCCACAACCCTTATTTAGCCTGAATTCATTTCAGGATGGTCTGAATCAATTATCATTGCTTTGCAAGAAATAAGCATGGGATTATTTCAAAAGGGTTTTAGCTTTTAAAGAAAACAAACACAACAAAAGAGTGTGTTGCTAATTAATCTGTCCGTGTATGTTGTAGATTATGCATAAGTGCCTCATTACAATTTCCTCAACTATATTTTAAAGTCTCGAGGAGGTTCCTGTTTAGCACCAGAGGCAATGCATATCAGGATAATGGCAACAGTGAAACGAGGATGTCCAACTGCAACAGTAAGAGCCAGGCAGGAACAGCCAACATACTCAGTTAAGCTGCATGAAGTGGGTAGTACCCAAACTGGCTCAGTACAGATGATATAAAGGTGAAAATAATACAAAAGAGGGACTGTTCATAAAAGTTGGTGATGCATGCCTAATACTTTGTCTGGGGAAAGCGTGGGGCTGGCAGTCTCTGCTCTGGTCTCCTCAGCTGATCTTCCTGCACACAGTGAAACATAAATGTATTTGGCTAGGAACAGAAGGATACATACACAGTCAAAACCACCAGGTGTCCAAATAATACTGCACTTAATAGGGTCTGCTGATTGAATACAAATTCAGATATTGTTAAAAGCAAAATTACTAAAGAGTTAAACTGAATACTCCTGGTTTTTTTTGCCAGGCACACCACAATAAATGAAAATGTAGCTGATGGGTTCCTTTTCTGTCAATATTATGTGATACTCTTTCTTTCATCTGTGGATGAAGTCTCAGTATTTCACCCTAACAACTCTCCTGAGCATTGATCTGCTGCTCTTAAATCCAGTCCTTAATGCAATTAAGATTGCACAGAGAATCCATGTGGCTGTGAGTACCAAACAGTGGGGAGCTTTTAGCTGACCCAGACTATGAAAGTGTAGTATTAGGCTATTTGAGAAAAGAGAATAATCAGGAAATAGCAAAAGTATCTGTAGGCAGAAGAGAAATGGCAAAATAGGAAGAATTCTATAATGGTAATAATAGGGTACATATACCCTTACCTGGGTTGTTGTTTGCAAACAATTCCCCCATCACCTTGGCAACTACTGTACTAACCAGGGTCCTTGGTTAATAGGCTCCCTCTGGTTTCTCATTAGCCATAGCCACCTAATTACACCCAGGAACAGAACTTTGTCCTACAGTCATCAATCTTTCTTACTGAGTAGCCTCCATATCTGCTGTCTTTTGCAGTTTTCTCAGTGTGTTCAATTCATAGCCCCTGGATCGGAGCTATGAAATTACATGTTTCAGCACCTGCATCTCTGCACTCCTAAATGTTTTCATGGACACTCTTTCATATTAAAAGTATAGTAAATCATAGCCAAACAAGGTCTTCAGTGTAATGCAAAGGAAACAGCAGGATTTGTTTCCTGAGGCCATTAAGGGGAGGGGAAGGGAGTGGATGGAACTTCTTGAGCCACAGTATTGATGATTATTTATACTGATCAGTATCTTGTGCAACTAGTCTGCAATGTCCTAATGTCAGGTTTAGATTGTCTGCAGTTTGTGGACAAACCTTTCCTGGCTGTAGTTTCCTTTCTGGGTCGTCACTACTGGAACTGTAGCACCTGCCAGTTGCAACCATGTAGGAAAACATAATGTACAGACAAAAAGTACAGCAGCCTTTTGGTTAGGAGCCCAAGCTGCTCTGGCACCTAAAATACGGTAAGATAAAGCTTCTGTCAAAAAATGTCACTGTCAAAATGAAAAGCTAAAGAGTTTATTTTTTCTGATTAAATTCCACTTTGAGGAAATGGAAGAAGAAATGGATTTTTTTTCTCTTTATCACCACAATGTGTTATTTTAACTAAGAAAAATATTTTGTTGAGGTTTTTTAACATTTGTTTCTTAGAAAATTTATTTCGACTGGAGCTTGCTGTGGTAACATCACATTGGTATGTGTTGAAATGTTGGAGACAATCCTACCCTGGGGCATGTCTATAAAGATAACAACTGCTTTAGCAAAGCAGCATTTTGTTCACACCTGTATTTAGTATTTATCACAGTGAAGGTCATGACAATGGTGCCCCATTTTGAGTGATTATTTTGTTACTATCTGGGTTAAACTGAAGTAGGACATTGCTCATTTGAAAGAAACCTCCCTATGGAGATCTGCACCACAGTAACGAGATGAGAACTCAAACTAATTGAGCAGAGCATGCGCAGGCAGCCCTTTTTCTTATGAAGTATCCCTACACATTAAAAGAAATTAACAAAATTTAGCTATTGATCCTTCATTCATAGAAACTAGTATCTGTTTTGTAATTGGTTTAAATTTAGCAGGTTTAAATAACACTTTGCTGCTATTAGAGAGGAAATAAAAGACACAGAGGATCTTAAATTCCTGATTTGTCTGTATAGATATTGCTTATGTCTGTATCTCTCCTGTTGTGGGTTGCAGCTGTTTCTATATTTCTATAATATTCTGCTATACTCTTACAAGATCATGCTCCATTTCTAGTGGTAATAAACTAATTAAAAACCTAAAATCAGCCAGCTTTCTCTTAAAAGAAATCAATTTAATTTAAAATTTAAAAAAATACTAGCACTCTCTAGATATTGATATCTCACTCTTTTGTGTTCTTAATACATTTCGCCAAGATCAAGTAGCAGCAACAAAACATTCTATTTCCATGGAAATCCATGTAGTTTTCTTTGCCTCTAATCAGACTGCTTTGCTGAAAGCTAAACTGTTTATTTTTAACCTCTCAAAAGACGAAAGCTTGCCATGCCTTTTATGTCAGGAGTGTGGCTGTTCTTCTCTGCTTCATTAGGTACTTTGGCTTCAGCCTCACCTGCAACTGAGAGCTGAGCTGTGGGACAAATGTGTAGAGGATGCTAATACCTCTGCCCTCCTTCCTTTGCTTTGCTGGCAGTTTCCAGCCCAGTGCAAAGGTAGCTGGCATTAAAGAATGGAGACCCAAATACAGGGCTGGGTGCTGTCTGGCTGCAGGTTGGGACAGTGAGGAGCATCAGATCCAGGATGTAGGGGGAAGAAAGCAGAGTGTATTTATAAGAGCTGGGATAGCTCCTGCGCATACATGAAAAATATTTGCTTGTCTTATCATTATCCCCAAAAGCAAAGGATCAGGTTAGGACAATGACAGCACATCAGGTAACCCATATGCCACTTTGCAATCTAGGCAATGTAACCCATATGCCACTTTGCAATCTAGATAATGCCATCTACAGTTCCTCCAGGAGCACCCTTGTCCTTTACAAGAGAGGTTTCTATCAGTTACCATTGCAAGTGCAGCAGAGACATTGAGAAACAGGTGGGTGCTTGCAGCCAAACCTGCAATCTGACACTCTGGCTCTGAATCACCCCACAGTGCTTGTGCTCACACATCATTGCTGGTGGTGAAGGTTCAGAGGTAACCTCCTGTGTTAATGCCATCCATTTCTGGCCTCAAAATCAGCCACATTCAGAGGGGCTCCTCTGCATCCTCCCTGGCCCCAGGATAAAAATGGCATGAGTAGGAAAGGCGGAGCTGAGACACACTTTCAGTATTGTGAAAGCTCTCATTGTACAATGCTTGGAGGTCACTTATTTTTTCCAAAAATAAGCTGTTGAGTTTTAATGCTTTGTTCTAAATGAGAAGCTATTACAGTGAATTATCTTGGGGTTTTTTTGAAGAAACTCAGTTGCTCTAACGAAGCTGATGTTTATTTGCAGTTATAGAAAACCACAGAGTGGCCAACAGTGTGCAGCTCCATTAATGCATGTGCGTGGTTAGAGCACAGCTCTGCCTTCGAAAATAAAGAAATTCCCGCCATATAGTAGAAGTTCCTGGGATGATACAGTCATCACTGCTTGTGTATCATGACACGAGTTACCTCAGTGAGCAAAACAGCATGGCATGGCTAGGTAAGGAATTCTGGAAAACCCTGAAAAAGAGGTAAGAAAAAGCAGCTCCCTGCATCTGCAGAGAATGAAATCTTTGTTAAGGATGCTGAGGGTTAAGTCTTCTCTGTGGAGACTCAGTACTACAGCAAGGCACTTTCTAGGTGACTGATGTAGGAAGGAGCTAATGCAAAACGGAATTTAGGTGGGGAAGGGAGGCCTCTGGTGAGAGAAATGGCCAGAGGGAAGCAACTGGCAGATGATGGCATAAATAAGGCATAGGGAAAGGAAATAGGGGTGGGGAGGGTAGGAGAGTTGAAGTCTTTCTAAAGTTCATCATTTTCCTGTCTACACCCATCACCAAGGTCTCCTATTTGTTGCAGGAATGTTAGCTTGGTGCTTGTGAGCAGGACAGCGGTGCCTGGCTGGCACGTCTTGAGGAGATAGTTTTTTGCTTGTTCAAGTGTTTTGGCAGGACGAGAAGTTGATGGTGTTTGCAGACCTCCTGCAGACTGAGCCCATGCACTTTCCTGCCAACAAAACTAGCCTGATTGATTGCATCAAGATTGGGTGTATCAACCTGGTTATTGTTTTCTTTCTTTTTTTCATTCTTGGCCTCAGTAGAGATTAACTTTTTGATATATCTGATTGGCCTTGACATTGAAAATGGTGCACCTGAGCATAGTTTAAAATCAGCCACAGTGCTTTTGCTTTGTCTCATGTTCTTGTTGGCCTAACAATGTTAAAAGCTATAGCAGGAATTCACTCCAACACAGGGCCTGAACCTCTGAGGGCAGGAACAGATATCAGCTCATCAATTTAACTGCCTGAGCAGTTCCACCTACTTACTCTCTGGTTTGCACAGCAGAGATGCATAGACTTTATTTACCTCTGCGCGTGACACACAAGAGGGAACTAGATCCTGCTCCCCCTTTAATAGCTGTGAGGCTTCTGCGCTGATAACAAGGGTAACCAGCAGTAAAATTACCTCCTTTCAGGTAAGGTCAGTAGTTGCAGCTCCAAATTCACAGGGGAAAATATGCGGGAAAATGCCACTTTCATGTTGTTGCTCTTCACCCTCTAAGTGTCACTGAACTGCCTGCACAGGGTCTCTGCCAGGAGGGGAGGAAAAGAATCTTTCTTATGACACCAAGAACTTACTCTGACCCTTTCTCCGTGTACATAGGCAGTGCCAAGGTTGAACTGGGGGGACAGTATGGTGAGAATCAGAATGACCTAATGTGAAATAATCTCCTCTACTTTACTTCATGGGTTTTGTTAGCATTCAGGTAAGACTTTAATTAAGGTTTTCATTTATTACCTATTGAGCTTTACTTTACGTGAAACTGAATAGTCCAGTTAATGAATGATTCGCTGACAATACTAATTTCTCGGTTTGCTGCAAGACTCCAGGATCCACTGCAAGACAAACTGATACTTATAACAGCTGTCTGAAGCTGGCAGATGTTTAAGGAGAAGAAGCAGATAAGCAGGATTAGGGAATTTCAAAAAAAGTTAACCTTTTTCCTCTCTGGGCAACTCAGGCCTTGCCTGAGGCGTCATTGCTAGAAAATGAGGCCATTGTAAGATTTATTGGCTCAGTGCAGCGTTTATTTAGTGACAGTCACAAAAGGTAATTGTGTGAGTATGTGCAGCCTGGAGTGTTTAATTGCCTCTGCGCCAGGGCTCCCGTGCCTATATGGGGAAGTACTTCCCCAGATGTATTAAGTAGTGTCTTTCTCAATATATAAAACACCAAGAATATTAGTGTTATTGAGCCTGCAGCACTGCTGTGGCAAAATGAGTGCGTGCGTGAGGGAAGCCGTGCAAGGGGAAGGGGCAGCAGAGCCCCTGTTTGGTTCTCATTTTATCCCTACACAAAACACTTCTTGGGACCATTGTTTCTGGTGACTCCATCCTGTGGAGCAACAGCCCTCAGCAGGAAAACAGGCACCTACGTGCCTGCCAGAAGGTGCAAGTCAGCCAGGGCCAGGAAGAAAAAGGGGGTGGGGTGGACATATGTGTCTGAGAAAAGGAAAAAAAATAATTTATTTCAACCCCAGGTGATTTCCCTTTAAAAAAAAGTAAGTCACAACTTTACTTCTATTCTTCCTGCTTGTTTTCCCGAGAGAGAATTATCTTTTCTTTCCTGGTTTTCCTTCTTTACAGGAACAGTTTTTTTTTCTTTTTGGCACTGAAGAAAAAAAAAAGAAAAGAAAGTCTGTAAGAGGAAATGAAGGAGAAAAGAATAAACACAAACTAAAAAAACATTTACTTTCTTTATCGCTGCCTAAGAGCAGGGAATGGGTTTAACATTTAATTTTTTTTTTTAATAGAGAGGTCATTCAAAGTAATTTTTCAACAAATGCCTACCAACTCAAGCAACTGCTTCTGCATGTGTTGTATGAATAACAATGAAATAGTAAAAACTGGCTGCTATCATAATTTTTTAAATCAGTAGGGATTCTCAATACCATCGGTTTTTTGCTTTTGTATAGCTTCTTGATTACACATTATGATACCAAATACCAGCTTTGTTGATGCCTCCTGCACTTTGGCTTTAGATGTGTGTTACTAGATTAAACTGTTTGGCCCTGAACATGGAGCCAAGGAGCAGCAGGGGCTGCCTAACCCCTCAAGGAAGTACCACCTGCTGATGGAAGCAAGCCAAACCATCATCCAGCATCCTTGCCCTGCAAGGAGAAAAACAAACAAAGCCCAAAACAAAAAACAAACAAGAAAAAGGCTGGAGTTTTGATGTATTTTGGTTTGGGTTGTTTGGTTGTGTTGTGGGTTTTTTTTCCACAAGACTGTGGCCAGGATGGAGGAAGGGAGCAGGCTGGGATGCCAGGGCTGAACTTCCTCTGCTACAGCCTAGCCAGGAAGGATGACTTGGGACCATGCCCAGAGGAAAAGTGAAGCTCAGCCAGGGGATTATTAGCAGCCAGGAGGCCTTCTGAGGATAGCCTTCTCCAAATTCTGTTCAGGGTGGAAACGGTAAAGTACAGTGTACTGATAATCAGAAAGGATTTGGTTTAAGGGCTAAAATTAAAAACTATGTATTGGTGCAAAATGCTGAGTCTCAATTTTCTTGTGACATGTAGGAATCATTTCTGGGCCATGCGGTTTATGAGATAATGGACTGTGTAACTGTTCCTCATCTCTGTGACTAACGACTTCTTTTTGGCACACATTCTGGAACTCAAAGCAGTCCAATTTTAAATTCTGGATATCACAACTAATTATACTATTACAACTAGCTGTAATATTACAACTAACATTATTCATCTTAGCCTTGGTTGTCCTTTCCCTTTTATAAATCCTACTTCTTCTACACATATTGAATTCTGAGGCTATTAATGCTTTGATTACGGTTTAGTCATATTAAATTATCCCTTGGTAGTAAGGCTGTCCTGTCAACCACTATGATACCTACAATTAATTGAAAAGATAACTGGTAGTTTGATGTGAAGGCTGTGCCTGGGTAGGACAGCAACCCCCGGGGAGCCTGGTGCAGCCTCAGGTGTACCCTTCCTCCTTTCTTGCAATGAAGCTAGAGACAAAACAGAGTTAGGCTATAAATGGGAGTAGGATTTACAAGGTTGGGTGGCTGTATTAATATTTAAGTCCTCTTGGGTCACACAAGAGGGATAAATATCAGGAACAGGGAATCAAGTTACTATAGGATATTCTACTTAAAACTAAGTCCCTGTCCCTATATGTTTGGAGGGCCTTGGGGAAACCTTACAGCTCCAGGGAACAAAACTCATTGTGTCCCAGTGCTTTAGCCCTGATGTACGATAACAATGCTCATCCATGCATGTAGCCTTTCAGGGCACTTTTACCCGGGTGTTTTGGGGTCCCTGAGGGTTGTGTGCCACGGAACCTCCTATTACAAGCAGAATGGCTTTGGGGTAATTTCCAAATATATGCCACCTCCATATTGAACAGACCCAGGGGAGCAGCTCAATGCATAATTGCCTTTTTGGCAGCTGTTGCCCATGGCAGGGAGATGCCATGGAAGGGCTGCTCGCCATAGGCACAATGCAAACAGTGCCTGCATTATTAATTTCTCCACCCACTGGTATAGACAATGAGCTACGATTTTCTTTTCCATAATTATTGATACAGTGGCTGGTAAATGCTTCCTTGTCTTTTCACCAGTCTCAAAGGTTAGCTTGTTAACGAGGAAGTTTTCTGATACTCACCACTGGTGTTTCCTTTGGGGGGGGAGAGGGGTGTCTTTTAATAGCTGTTTGATGCCATTCACATGGGCAGGCAGCAAGATAACAAGGCAAATGATTGTCTGCTCCACTGATCAGAGTCTGTAATAATCACTCGCTTGGTGCTGCACATTCAATTCCTGACAAACCAAAAGGCATTTGCCATTTTGGCTGACGCTATTTTTATCCCTGATACAGACCAGTTGAGTATGATTTTGTTGCATCTAATTGCACATGATCTTTGATTTTTATTTAATTTTTTTTTCTTTTTATGTCTCCAGAGGCATACTTTTTGGAGTGCCAGCAGCCGTCAATATGATTTCAAAGCATTTGGGAATGCCAATTAAGGTTTATTTATGTGATGATTGAACTGCCTGAGAGCTCAGTGCCCATCAGAAAGCACTGTGGCCTTAGAAGAAGGGAATTTTCTTCCCTGCCTACATCTGATGAGGAGGGAAGCTTGCATGATGATGGCTATTGTTCTTTATAGTTAAATACCTCAGCTCAATTTTTTGCACCTGCAAAAAGTAGTGTGTTCATCCTTACACGGAGGCTGGTGCATTTTCATGTTGATTTTTTCTATACTAATGTACGCTATTGCACATAGAGGGGAAAAAAAAAAAGAAATGCAAGTCTCTCTAAAAGAAGAAACCTTATTTTGTTTACTAATATCTAAATGTAATAGCATTAACTTAGGTTTATGCTGATTTACTGCCTAGCTCTGTTAAACCACACTGGGCAAAACTGATTTGTGGTGTGGCTGTTTTTTTGTTGTGGGGTTTTTTGGTTTGGTTTTTTGGTTTTTTTACTATTTGAGCATTAGCAGTACTAGCAGTACATTTGACTGAAAAAGGGTAGGACTTAAGGCTTGGACTGTTTCCAACCTTAAATGTTGTTCAGCCCTGGGGCACAGTTACCCCAGCACATCTTCTGGCCCTTGAGCAAGGCAGGAGCCCATTGCACATCTTTCTAAACTATACTAAACTATCTTGCTCATGGCTGAATGATGGCTTCTGCTGCCAATGTCTTGGTATCTTCCCTCTACTCCCCTTCCTCAGGATTGTGCCTGGAGCTTGAAAACTGTGCTAATCAACTCCTTCCTTTCTATTCTTATTCTTGTTAGCTGTTACTGTTCCCAGAAAACTTTCTGAATTTGGGTCTAGCTGGGTCTTGTTGCCCTCTCATGTGTGAGCTTCTCTTGGAAGCCATGAGAAACTGTTGGCCACACTGTGTGAAACCAAGTGAGACTTCATCCTGATGAATTTAACCCAGTGTATATGAAGCTCACATGTTCTATAAATAAGCAGACTACATACGTTAGGGCACAAAAGTAGGAGGACAACGTCAGAAGATATTTACCGCTTGCCTGAGGAGCAGTCAGTTTATATGAAAGCTTTGTGGCTAGACTTTTCCAAAGAGCTCACTTGCATGATTGAGGTCAGCTCTCATTTAGGTGCTGAAATTAGCGTGGGGCTTTTAGGCAAACTGACTATTTCAGGTGCTAAACAGCTTTGACAGTTTGGCCGTAAACATCCCAGAATGTTGCTAAGTGCCAAAAAAAGGAATTCATGGAGTTTCTCCAACAGGAGTGGACCTCCTCTGGAAATATATCCCTCACAAGGACTTGAAAATCTATTTCTGCCTTGCACACAGGTAGTACAAACTGGGAGATATATACTAACACATATAGATAGATAACGGATATATAATATACACACACAGCTGTAGAGCTCCTCAGCAGAGTGGTACTAGAGCTGTGGCTGTAGGAGCTGCTGAGCACTCAAGTGATACAAGATTTGTTCCCAGCCATAAAACAAGCAAATGCAACTATAGCACTGCATCCTCAGGTTGTTCCCAGAAATGGTGAGGGTTTCATAGAAAAAA
>VZTM01019875.1:1022-127489 GCA_013400555.1 Jacana jacana | reverse complement strand
AACAAGAAAAAAAAAACACACCCCAAAACAGCAAACCCAAACAAACAAAAAAATCAGCATAGCTAATCACTCCTGGTTTTGTTGTTGTTCTTTGTCTTTGGTTTTTAGCTTTAAAAGCCTGAATTTTCCCTACAATGAGTTGGGTAAGATGTATTTTTAGAAGACAATAAGGGTCTCACGGGACTAGAGCTGGATCTAATAAGGAAAAGACTAATTGGGGTAGGGCAAGAACCAAAGGATAATGTTTCAGTTATTATTATGAAAATTTCCCAGGAAGAGGAAACAGCTGGGATTAACATAAAGGTGTCACTTGCATTTTGGCTTCTTGAAGTCAAATAGAACAAGAAATGTTTGTTAAGAAATGAAAAATTGAAATACTATTTTTGAGTTTCTCATATAAAACACTTTAATCCATTCCATTAAATATCTATAAAATATTTTTTCCTTATGCCTTGCAGAAAGCTTAGAAAATACTTATCCTCCCTTTCTTTATCTGTATCAGATACTTTATGTTTAATGTAAAAATCACAATACCTGGTAATACAAGGGGCAGCAAATAAAACTAAAGACCTTCACTGAACCACTCAGCAGTGAAGGATGCCCTGCCACACACTGCCTAGTTTGTTGCAAACTCATGCACAACTGTGCAGGATAGTACTGTGGGGTTTTTTTAAATAAAATAATATTTAAAAAGAAACTTTCTACATGCTTAATTAACTGTATGCACTAGCCTAACCCGTTTGCAGATGAGTGCTTTTTGTAGAGTGTATTTTTGTATTTGAATAATGGAATCAGATGTGGCAAACCAGGTTATGGCATGTGATTCACCTGGTAGCTTAATGTATTTATGCAAAATAGTACTGAATAAAGAGAGGTAGGTGGTTAATAGAGCTTTTTTTGGCCTGTAATTAATTCTTATTTCCTGAATCGTTCAATAGGGAAGGAATTACACGCAAACTTGATCCTTTATTGTGCCCTCTTCCTTTTCTGGCTGAGTAGGGAAGCAGTTCAATGAACACAGACCCCAGCTGATCCATCATACTCATGTATTTTGGGCATCTGCAACAAAGGTTTTCTCAACAGCCGCCTCAAATCACACCTTTGTTGAGCCGTGCTGCAAGCCTCAAACCTGATGATCTGCAGCCTAATTCAAGGGTTTGGTGTTGTTTAGATGGGAAAGTGATCAAAACATAAAAATCTGCACCTCATTGCCAGCTAATGTAGATATTGTGTAAGTAAGCAGGACTTAAAGCAGGACTTTTGGCAGAAAGGTCGTTGGAAGGCTATCGACTATCTGCAGGAGAACCTGCAGGTTCATTAATCACTTATGAAAAGAAGTTTTCTTTTTTTCATGAGCTAGAAGATATATTTATAATTAAGACAGATGAAGAAAGGGTGGTTCTACAGCTTGCTTTATGATGGAAAGTCTGGGCTTTATCTCAAGAGTATACCCACCATCCCTCAGGAGCTGAAGCAGGCACTGAGTGATAAGGCCATGGCCTTTGATCATTTGTCAAAATTAAACCTTGTTGAGCAGCCTCACTGGGTGAAATTCAGCCCTTGGATATACAGGTAGTTCTTTTTAAAGACATGCATCTGAGAGCTAAACATAGCTATAGGAGTCCTAGCCAAAAAAATTTCATCAGGGTGGGTATAAAAGCAACTATCACAGTTACATTGAGGGACTGCTATTGTATCAATGAATGAAGTCCTGCAGATCTCTGATAAAAATTATCTTTATGGAAACTATTAAATTGGGTTTGGCTGTCTCGGGTTATTTTATTATTATCATATCTTTGTCAGCAATCACCCAGAACAAAGTTTTCAGACTTTCCAGGAAATTAACTGAAGATCAGTTACTGTGCTGTCTTTCAAATTTATGGCTCTGCGACTAACTAGAGACCAGACCTACAGTGATGAATAATCGCTCATGTCTTCTAGCCCATCAAATAGAAATCTGCTTCCTTGGGAGTACGCAAAATGAAATTGGTGCATTACAAACAAATTTATTAAAAGGTGCGTTCAGTCTTCCATGAAACACGAGGAACCATCAGTACTTAGTAGGGAATGAGTTGGGCTTTTTTCAATATGAATGTATCTGAGAAACTCAATAAAAAACCCAGCATGGAGTAAGTTTTCCTTCTGAATGTCAAAAGCAAAGGCCAAACCTGTGGCTGATTAATGGCTGTATGATCTATTAGTTCAGTATTAAGGAGCTGTGGGTTGTAGCTAAATTATTTGTAAGGTAATTTGGCTTGGCCTTAATGAAGGCTAAGGTCCCACAGACCATGGAAGAGCCTATCAATCTCTCTGTCTCTAGAAGCAGTTGCATGTTTGTCTTATTGTATTGTTGCATTTGTTGTTTGTGAAATCTCAAGGCAGGAAAGATTGAAATATACATATATTTTTAATAAATGAGACTGGAACAGCAACGATTCAATCAGGGATCTGATTTCTCTTTGTTGCTCTTAGGGGTATTGTGTGCCCCTGAGGCTTTCTCAAGAGCAGGCAGTGAAGTGTTATATGCTGAGGAGAGGTGAGCAGGGTGACAGTGGCAGTGTTGCTGGGTGGAGTCCTCCCCAGCTTCTTAAGGTCATGGTCCAGAACATAGCTCACAGGTGACTCTAGTTACCCTGGCTGCTTTGGGCCCACTGTGCTCTGACAAGCCCAGTTTAAGTAGCAAAATGGGAGCCAGGGTAGAGTGGTGAATTCCCTAAAGGAAGATGTAGAAAATATTTTCATCCTCTCTTGTCTGCAATAGGAACAATCCAGTTTTTCCATTTTCACAGATTTTTGTTTAGCCAGTCCCTTTCTCTTGCAGTGTTTCTTGCTGCAGAGAAGGATAGGTGTTACAATGGTGTGAGAAAAAACTTTTGGTCACCTTAGATAGAAGGTACCTGAGGAAGGTTACTCATCTGAAAGATTTCACTTGTACACAATTAAACCAAAGCCAGGATGTTTCACTAACTGGTGGATACTGAATAGTAAAACTAATTCCTGCATGTTTCCAGCCTTCAAGAATACAGTGCTGTAATGGTCCTTCATCTGCCCAAAGTTTTTAAAATGTTATTGGTTGTTCCTGACGCTCCTGTCAGCATTTGCGCAGTAGCTCGTCTATCAGTTGCCTCTTTTGTACAGGTGTGTACTGGAGATGTAACAAAAGCAAAATGCCTCCCCCCATCACTACAGGGCCAGAGATACAGGCACCTGGGTTTCTCTAAGGTTTTCCATCCCTGCAATGTGTTACTGTTTGTATAGACATTGATTCCAACTCTTAATTTTCTGACTACTGTGTAGATTTGGGCCAGATTTCTTTGTGTGAGTAAACATGGTGATTACTAGGTGTGAACGATCCATCTTAAATTCCCCTTCACGGATTATTTTATGTATTGCTAAAAATGGCATAAGAACATCCCATGGCTATTTGCACACCTGGATCAATCATGCCACAATTATTTGCTTAAAGGCTGAGGATCTGGTATAGTGTCTATTTGAGATGATGCAAAAGCTTCCAGGGTTTTCAGTGAGCATTGCTCTCAAATGAAATTGCTTTTGTCAACAGTCTTTGCTACTTCAGAAAAACGTTGTCATTTTTTAATATGGGTAATCACTTGTGTTCTTTCGCTGTAGCACTCCCTATGTTTACCCTGTTGATTTGCTTGCAGTGTTTTCTTACCAATATTTAATTTGCTCACATTTCCAATAGGTCCTCAAGGACCTGTTCTTTATGAGCTAGTTTTAAGTCTGCTTTCTTATGGCTTTCTTATACAGCAAATCCAGCGGCTGTATTTTTTTTTTTGTCAGTTATTCTGCCTGATACTATGTCCCAGGCTTTCTGCCCCTTTCTCCCCGTTCCTCCTGCCTCCATGCAGAACAGTGGAGGAGCCCAGAGCACAGGTGTGATCCATTCAGGAGCCTTTGCTCCTTCTCCCTTTCTGCTTTCTTCATCATTTCTTCCTCCTATCCCCTTGGAAAAGCAGAGAAGGAGCCAGGGAAGGGGGCAGCACGGCCATACTTCTAGAAATAGGAAGGCAAAGGTACTGGGTGATGAATGGCAGTTTGACATAACAGTATCTGAGCTCTCCTTATCTGTTTTGGTGGTTTGTGCTAAGCGTAACTGCCACACTGTCTCTATTTTAAAGATGGACAAAGGAGTTCACACAGCAAAACCAGACAGTTCTAGCTTTTATGTCCACAAAGTGAGGCTTCAAGATGTAAGTCAAAACTTTACAGATCAAAGGACAGTGCAGGCTAACCAAGACAGCAAATGCAAGCTCCTGGGCTTCTCTCAAGGTCACCAGAGAAATTTGGGGGCTTCTGTCCCAGAAACAAGAAGCTGAGAAACAGACTCAAATTCAAGATTTATATTCGCGCATTCACTTTAATAGGTTGTGGTTCTAAAACAGTTTGGGGGTTTTTATGATGTTGTTCTGAATTTTCTTTTAAAGGTAGTGTTATTACTTACTCTGGGGGGTTTTTTTAGCTATACGGACACCTCAATATTTCTGGGAGATCTCTTTTTTTTCAGAAGGAAATTAATTCAGTGTTTAGCTCATAGAGTTATCTGTTCTTAATGGGAAAAGCAAAGATAAATTCAATATAGTGCAAATCAGAACAATAATATACAGTGTCTTCTTTCATCCTTTTTCAAGCCAGACCTGCCAGCCAGTGTTACATAGAGCTCTCTGGTGGGAAAAAGAGATGCAGAAAGTACTGCCATCAGTCTTCGCCTGCACTTAGCTAGACATTCACAGAGTGTAATGGCAGAAAGCTTTCCAAAGCCATTTGACTCCAAAAATTTGAGTTATCATCATTGTCGTGTCTCGCTCTGACAGGGAAAATGATTTGTCGGTCAAAACGTCTCGTAAACATGCACATTTGCTTCAATTTAATCAGAGGCAGTCCCTCACTGAATCCGGAAGGCTCTTCTGCAAGTGAAGGAGGAATGAAATAGTGGGGTAATTCACTTAATCCTGCACCACCATCTCACTGGCTCTGGATTGGTGGGGAAGGGATCAGTGCGAATCCAAGTTTCTCTGGGAGAGGGAAACTCTCCCAGGCTTTGGGAGCGGGTCCCTGTTTTGGCTCAGTGCAGACATTCAGGCACAGACCAGGCTTAGCTAAGACTTCAGGTTTGTGTTTCTGCATGGGGTTGTACTAGGGTAATTGATTTCAGGCTCATGGGACACCTTTACCACGGGAGTCAGTATGGGAACCTGCTGGGACAGGGTAAAAATGCAAGCAGTACTTTTGCCTGTATGACACTGGTCAGGGATGGGGCTGGCCCAGTGCCAGCTGACTATAAGCAGGATCTCATTCTGCAAGCACTTACGGGCCAGAGTAAATCTACTTGTGCTAAATGGCCCTCTTAAACTCAAACCCGTATACATTGCAAATCTACACAATGAGAAATCAGAGCCCAGATTAGATTAGTCACTGAAGGCTGTGAACGTACAGCTGTTTGCCAAATTGCACACTGAATTTCTTTTTTGCATAGATTTTTACTGATAGTAATTTGAAGGCAGCCATTAGAGCCACCAGCCTTTGAATGAGAAATTTCTAGGGAAAGTTCAGTATAAATCTGTGCCTCTGCTATAAGAAATTATTCCTGATTTGCTTTGGGCCATGGAAAGCAATTACATGAATTTTGTACAATAACCCGTTTCTCCCAAATAGGGGTAGCACTTCTGGCCATAAACAGACATACTTTTACTTCCAATTAACTGTGTGGGTGTGTAAACATAAGGAAAATTCAACTGGAATTTAATAACCAGAAAATAATTGGAAGAAAGAATCATCATTTACAGTTAGAATACGAGACTCTGGTTATCCTTATTCCCTTCCTCTGCAAGCCAGCTAGATTTGTGAAAACAGACATACCACTTCCCATTAAATCATAAACACTGCAGTCTTTCTTCCTTACCAGCTCCTATATTCCATGATTTAGGAAAGGGTGTGATACTAATTTTCAGAGCTAAACTTGATGTAACTCACAGTGCTCTAGTTTTCTTTTGAACTTCAGCTGCGTTTTTCTTCTATTACAGACACTCGGGAGTTGCCATCTAATCCCTGAACCCTGCTGAATTCACACCCTGGTGATATATCAATGTTAAAGGGATGCAACTGGTAATTCTGCCTGGCTGTTTAACTGCCTCGTGTCGATCTATTTCTAATTGTGGCTATCAATGTATGTGGTTTACCTCTTCCAAGCTACAGGGCAAATGCTTTAATCTTATTATTAGGATAAAAATAAGTCATTAGTAATGCTTAAAGCAATTGTTATCCCCTCTTCCAGCCAGCCCATTCTATTATGTTAATATTAGCATTTCTAAAATGAAGCGTTGTACATATCAGTCGGGCCTCCCATGTCATTTGTTTCAAAATCATTTTTCTAAATAAAAATTGTGTAGGGAAGGAAGAGGGTCTTCTTATTTACCTTCAGTTTTCCATCCTTTAGGACTTTCTTTGCTGGGTCTTCTCAGGTTGCTTCTGCAAATAGAAGACTTAATTGATTTCAAATGAAAGCTGATTCCTGCGTTCCCCAGGAGCTGGAGTTTTCATTAAACCTACCACCCAGTATCATGAGATTTGCAACTAAATTCCTGAGCTGCAGTTGCAAAATGGTTTGTAAAGCCAGGTTGGGATAAATGCACTGGGCAAGCTGGCTCTCAGGTAGTGTAAGCCGTTGCAACTGCTGCTGCTTCAGCTGAGCCCTGGGTATTTACTGAGAAGCACAGCACTGCTGAAACCAGACCTACCCAAGATTTTAACCAAGCTGGAGCCAGAACAGATGCAGACAGTGTGTGTGCTTGCGTGTTGCCTGTGTGAAGGGAAAGCCATCTAATTGCTGTGAGAAGACTTCTGTTAATCTCCCTGTGTGTAAACGTCCTGTCTGGGAGGCAGAAGAATGGACTGTGAAAGCTTCGGTTGCATCTTCTGGGACTCTTGCAAAGGTTAATGCTACTGCAAAGCTTTTCTTTCCAAGAAGTAGTAGCATTGGGAAGGCAAAAAAAAAAAAAACAAAACAAAAAAAACAGGCTGTGTCTCCATTCTTCCAAACTCAGATGAGTAGAAAAGGAGTACATTGTATCAGCCTTTCTCCTCCTTGCTTGGTTGGGTTCAGTGAGTGTAGACCAATATGGGAGAAGTTGCCCCCTGCCAGTTTGGGATGTGACAGTCAGAAGTGAGGAGCGTTGGTAGGCCAGAGGGAGAGCCATCAAGAATCAAAATTAATTACAAAATAGACACATGGTTTTGCTATATTGCTATCTCCCTCACTACCCTAAAAAGAGAGTACATTGCAGAACCAAGAGCTCTTATACCCTCTCTTTAGCCCTGGTTGAGAAGGTGCTCAGGCAGGTCCCTGCCCTTCCTTCCAGGTGCTGTCTGCTTAACTCCCATCTTCCCATGGGTGGTGGTCCTTGCAGCTTTGCCATACAGAAACTTCAGAAAGGTGTGTGTCTGTCCCCGAGCTGGTTGCTATTTTCCCCCTTTTGGGTGCTGGACAGAGAAGATTTTTTAAATATGACCAGTATTTGGTCTTGTCTGTGATTTCAATTGTAAACAAGCCTTCTCTGCTTATGTAGTGGCAGCTGGGGGAAAACACAAAGCGATTTATCCAACCAGCCCTATCTGTTTAGGCCTGCTAGACCGAGTTTTCCTGTGAAGAACCACCACAGGAATAGCAGACAGGTTCTTCCTTTTGTCTTTTCTTTTTTTTCCCTTTTTTTTTTTTTTTCTTTTTTTCCTAGCAGCAGTGCTACTTTTCCAACTTAAAAGCAAATTCCATTCCTTTGCTCCTCATCGTTGGAGTCTGCAGAGACAGTGCGCAGGAAGATGGGCAGAGGCTGGGAGCGCTTTCATCTTAATGGGCCTCTTCGTGTGCCTGTGTGACCATCCCGGGGGGAGCCCCGTCGGTGCAGGGAGGGGGAAAGAGCTTCAGAGCCCGCGGCAGTGTGCAGTGCCGATAAGGAGATGAAACAATAGCTGCGACACCGAGAACCTTCACACAATTACTTGGTGAGGATGTTACAGAGTCAAGTGCTTTGCCCGTTTGCTGCACAGAGCAAATCCTCTCTACTCCTGAATGGTTAACTCCTTCTCTTCCTTCACCATATAATTGAATGTACGGCTTTTAAGGGCATCCACATTTGTGAATGCTAAGGAGACAGCGCATGTATTTCTCATTACTTACAATGATTTACATTTCCCTGCTTCCAGGGCCACTGTGAGACCTCTAAAACACCGCAGTGCAGTCCAAGCCCTGAGCCCCTGTGGAGATTTAGTGATGCACAAGCTGTGCTCTGGCAGAGATGGGAAACCTGAGATGTCCTTGCTTAAGATCCAGAAGTGGAACCAAGGAACCATTCCCAAACTTCTTGTATTATTGATGCCTCATTTCCTCATTAATGCCACAAAGATTTATGTGAAGGGGCTTCCACAGTGCTAATGGAATTACCCACCTAAATCTCCTCTGCAGTGATGGCAGGGAACGCCCTGGTTCTCTGCCCTCATGTTAGTGCTGGGTGAGTAATTGAATTATTTTTTAGCTAGCAAAAGTAAAAATCCTCTCCTTTTAGTTTTGATTATTTATTTATTTATTTTGTTCACAGTGTTGAGGGCTTTTCAGTGCCTTCTACTTATGCATGAGTTATAATTTGAAATATAACTTGAAAGCATTTTGGATTGTTTTTCCTATTCCAATGTCAGTGATGGTCAGTGGTTTCAGTCAATCAGCTCTACAGTTTTTCATTAATAAAATGTTGTCCTGCAACATTTCACCTACCTGTATTTAATGCACAAAATCTGTCTAAGAGAGCATCTTTGAAAGAGATACGTTTCCCATTAGCACTAATAGCAATTACACATTTGCACTGGTGAAGTCCTTAATCCACTGTTCCTCTGTATGATCTGCATCACTAATTGAAGTCAAAGGAGGACATTTACCAAGGGGAGAGAAGCCCAGCAACCTCATCTTTTAGGCTCTGGCAGACATGTTGTTTCTTGAGGCTGTAATAAAGACAGTGCATGAAAAGACCCTTCAAAGGGGAAACAAATCTTCAAATGCAGAGAGCTCCTGTTGCCACAGGGTCAGAGGCTGTATCAGAGGGATGGAGGCCATTCTGGGGGCGTTCTTCCTGCAGACTGAGCAAGGTGCCATAGGCAGGGATGGGTCATCATGGCTGCATACTCCTTCCCTCCCCTGCCTTGTGGTAACTCAGGCAGAGCTGTACTGAGTTGAATGAGCTGTGCAACTTCTCATGCCTCTGCCTGCTCCTGCCAGGACTTTCACATCACTTCAAATTTGGTTTTGATTTTGCTGAAAATCCTTATCTGTAACATCACTGCTGCCAGTTAATTTCCTAAAATCCCCCTTGCATTTGGTATCTGTGTCAGTGCACAGATACTGCAGTGGTTGAGCTCAGAGGGGATAAAAGGAGCAGCACAATTGCTTGTGCTGAGCAGGACTGACTTCTGGTGTAGAAAAAATAACTGTGAAAGAGTAGGAATAAATCTGAAAGGAACTACTCTTAAACCAAAATGGGAGGATACAGCTGGAGCTGGGTAGTCTATTGTGTGAAACCCCTTTTACTAGTCTTGTTCATGTATGTGCACGGACAGCTGGGAGTGATTTATTCATTGCAATGGGCCTGATCCTGTGAAACTGTGAGTGTTGCCAGCAAAGGTGACTGGGTCAGCTGCTCTGTGCAGTAGGAGGAGAGGTTGTATCAGAAATATAAGTTCAGGGCACCAGAAGTGTGATACTTTGGAGATTAATGATAGAAAAGTATCATGAGTTTGGGGAGAGAGTAAGCAGGAAACAGGAGCCTAAATTAGGCTGCAGTTCCCTTGGCTAAACACTCAGGTTATAAATATCTGGTTGCACTTAGAGCAGGGCTGGCTGTGCTGATTGCTCTTTGCTGTCCTTCAGTATCAGTGTGTTATTCATGCTAGTATTCTGCTTTGCTGACAAAATCACCCAGAGCATCTCAGAGGCGTAGGAGGATGCTGTGTGGGGGCTTGGCAGCGTGGCTTCTGAACATGCTGGTGAATGAGGTGGCTGTGCCCTGCTTGCCACAGAAGCCTGCAGCACTGTGGGGCAGGAGTGGGGAGTTGGTCTGTGAACGTTTAATTGCTCAACTGGGGCAAGGGATGCTGGTTTTAAGAGCATCTGCTCAAAAGAGCCAAACCTTTACACAAGACCACTGACTCAGCTTGACCTTTGTGATCAAGCTGGCACAAGGGCTTGAAAAGAGTCCTCACCACTCCTTGCCAGCCCCATAGCTGACAGGCAAGGGAAAGTGAGGCACAAAGAGGAAAATGTGAGGTGCTGAGGCCCCAGCTGAGCGGAAGAGCTGGGAGGAAAGCAACAAAATGCTTCTCATCATCATGGTTAGAGCACAGTAGATTTTTCAACCTTCAATATCCCACAGCAATTGCTTCACAGGAGCAATATAGTTACTGCTTCAGGGAGCTGATGCTTGTGGTGAGCTCCACCATTCCCTCCCTCTCTGTCATGGCCCTTTTGTCAGGAGGACTGAGGTGCAAGTAGGAGTCATCAGCTCCTGCAGTTTGTGATAAACTGGTCAGTGTTTTCTAGGCTGTAATTTATGGGGTCACTGGGAATTGCTGCATTGCTGAATGCAGTCAATCCACTTAACAGCACAGCATTGCTTCTGAAGGATCCCAGCTGGCTGTTCCTCTCTGCTGTGGTGTACAGAAATGAAAAGTACAATCCAGCCTCTGGTTCAAATGAAAATTTTCTCTAATCTGGAATAGTTCTACCGCAGGAGGTGCCTCATGATATGATAGCAGGGCTGTCATGCCAGGGAGTGCTTTTTTTTGTTTGTAATGAAAAGAACTTTATTCCTATCATTAAAAAGTTTAGTGCAGAAAGTTAACTAAGGTAATGTTTTTAAAAGCTGAAAATATCAGGAACTCAAATAAAAGGCAACAGTGATACTTCCCCCCCCCCTTCTCATTTAAAGCCCTTGGGAATTCATTTCCTGGTGTCATTGTGGTAACTTCAGACCTAAGTAATTCATTTGTATTCGTGTCATTCCCATGTATGCCTCCGTAAGTATTGCATGCAATTCAAACTAAATGGGCAGTTAAACTAAAGATGGTACTGAGCAAACCAGACCACAAGCAAACCTATAGGCAGAAATACAGCCCTCTGCAAGAACTCCACTGTTCCAGCTGTTGTTCTCTGCCTGGCTGCAGTGTCTTTCTTGGCTCATTTATACAAAGAAGCCACCTTGATTTTGTTTCCATACTTGACATACTATGAGACCAGTACTAATGCCCCCGTGGTCTCAGTTCACGTTGTGCCTCTTTCTCCAGATGATATATTAGGCTGATGTATTTGCCCTGGAGGAAAGATACATGGAGACCCCAGCCCTGAAATCTAAGGGCACTTGCTTTGAGCTTAAACATGTAGGGTAACGATTACCATAGAGGGAGCATGGCTGGTCAGCCGTATCTGATGTGCTGGTGTGACTCTTGTGGCTAATGTCTATACTGAGCATGTAACCTTCATGTCATTCAAAAGTAAGATTTTTCATGTTAAACTCTAGGTTTTGGCTTAATAAATCAATAGCCTCTCAACTAATCCCATTGTTAGGCTAATCAGCACTTTAAAACAGATAATTTCTGTAAAGGAGACAGTGTTTTCTGGACATGTCTTTTTGCAAGATGATACAGGAGTTACTGTATGGTTATGGTTATTTTCAGAGGTAGGGCTTGTGTCGGGAGAACAAGGAAGGGGCTAAAGCATGGTTGGAGTGGGGCTGTGAGCGGGTTCCTAAGGAAAGTGTGGGCTGCCAAAGACCTGAGCTGTGAGAAACTTTCAGGTTGATGTGTTACAGTTGACTTGGCCAGGATTTGGGAAGAAAAACCCAAACAAATGTCTCTGACTCCCTCTTAATCACAGTTGTTTTGAGGGGCAGATGCATGCCTCTCCTGACACACAATTTCCAGCTCCAAGGAAACCATTAGCAATTTCACTTTGAAATGTCATCTATTCATTATTTGCTTATTTTGAAGGAAATGGGCCATTCATGATTTTGAAATCACAAGCTCTAATGATTTCTCTCTCCATGAGAATTCATTAGGCTTTATTTCATCAGCTACTTAAGGCACACGATGATCTTTTCAAATTGCAATTGCAATTGCACAACAAGAAAAACAGACTCAGTGGACATGAGGAAAAACACCCTGGATAGCAGTCTAGACAGTTCAATTCTGCAAAATCAAAAATCGGATACCAATAGTTTAGGTAAATTGAAGCTGAAAGAAAGCAAAATCACTCTACAGACCCAGGGTAAATGAAAAGCCAATTTGAATATCAAATTGACCCTGCTTCAGGGGGGAATAATTTGGCATGATGTATTTGCCATCTCTGAATGTGTTGCAAACTAAGTGGTGTGCCTGGAAAAAAGAACAGGAGGTGACCATAAAGTCAGGAGGAAATAAGGGTCTTGATCCAAATGCAACCCTGAGATCATTCTGGAGCTGATACACCTCTAAGGGAAAGCAGCGCTGTGAGCTGCAAGGGTTGTCTTGGTCGGAGTGTTCCTTTATGCAGAACTTATACAGCTATTGACACCAATTTTAGCACGGCAGCTTGGGAACAGCACTAATGAACACAGGGCAAGTAGGAATGAGTGTATGAAAAATGAAGAAGAAATACTCAGTAGAGAGGCTGGGGAGTGGCTGGTAAGAGCCATATCCTGGCCTCAGTGAAGTTACTGGAAATTTTGTTGTGAATGTCCAAAAAATAACTGCTTTTTTTTTTTTTAATCTCTCTTTTTTCTCTTTTTTTTTTTCAAAATAGTGATCTTGTTAAAGTGCTCCTGTAGCCAAGCAGCCTTCCTCAAATGCTTGGAGTGACTGGATTCATCACTGAACCCACTGCCCTGAGAGCCAGAGCAGGAGTGGCTTCATTCATGAAGTCTTGCTGCCAGATCTCATTAGTGAAGTAAGTGTTCTCTCTTCTCATAATTACCTTGTGCAGACATCCCCGGTGCTGTTCAGCTTCAGTTCATGGTCCCTTCAAGCTAAGTGCAGCTTCATATAAAGCCAGCCCGTTTTGTAAGATGTGCAGGGTAAGAAGGCACAGACCTGCTGGGTGGGTGCAGAACATAAATGCAAGGGCTGAATGAGAAGGCAGGGTGGCAGGAACAGGAGTGGGAGATTGTACCTCTTAGTTACCATTGGGTCTCAGGGGAGTTTTGCCACCAAATTCCATTAAAATGAGAGTTTCAACCTTTAAAAGTACAACTCAGTGGCTTGTTCCATTAAATAAGCTAGCAAAGATTGTGTATTAGTCTCTGACAGGGCTACATTTGGGTGAAAACCGTGCTGAATTATTTATTTTGTCATTAATGTCACATAAACCGCTGTAAGGGGAATTATATGGGCTGCAAAAGTGAGCAGTGCTAAGTCAGATTCAAACAAATGGAATTGTTATTCTTCAATACCAGTCGCGGGTTGCAGCTGCATAATGGATCCAGGAGAGGATGAGAAGTGAATGGTAAATCAATGGAAAGGTTCACACCTGACTGACAGCCTTTAAATAATGTAAAGGGTCCCTCAACACACAGCCGGGTTATATAATAAATTCACATTTAAGACCAGTGGAAAGACATGCAGGGAAGCATTTCAGAAGTTTTTGTCCTAGTAGCTGCAAAGCCCAACAAGTTGGAGAGGAGCATACCTGGAAAATGGGGTAGAAAGCTTAAACCATGCCTGAAAAAATGAGCAAACAAAAGAATCTTAATTTGGCCAGACTAAGTTTTGCCAACATTGGCCTTTGCTAAATCCAAAAGGGGTCTTGTGCTGTGCAATGTGTGGAGAACTCAAGGGAATGGTGCTCTGTTACAGAGACTCAAGTCAAGGAGATGAACCCGAGGCCAGTTTGGGGGGCTCAGCTCTTGTGTTGTGGCACACAAGAGGACATCTCTGCAAGCCACACTGGAATTGTTTCTAGGGCTCAGATGTTCCAGCTTTCGGCAGCTGTGGACTTACCATTCAGGGGTATCCTGGATCTTTACAGCTGTGTTGCTTCTCCTGTAAAACAGTTTCTGTTCCTGTGAATAAACATCTGGCAAAAGTAAACAGAAGGGCATCAACGAGTTGGAGGAACAAATTTGGAAGTCATTGCTTACAACCACATTCTCTCTCTGGTTCTGCAAGTCTGTGCATTATTCTGTATTCTCTTTGGACATGTGCACTTGCTGTCTTGCATGCATGCTCTCCCTTTCTGAATTATGAAAGTTCTGATCCCAGAAATGGGTCATAAATTGGTCATTGATTTGTAGCTGTTTAGTGCACTCAGAAAGAGAGTTGCAAGGGAAAGAGTGTGAATATCCGTGAACAGACAGATGCACATACCTTCTTTTTGATCCCTGTGAGCATGCTTTTTAATTACATCTGCTAGATGATGACCAAGAATGTAGGGAAATTCTTGATCTGTTTTTAACACTGGTGGCTATTGCACCACTTGATTATAAAGAATTGGAACTTTTCTATTTATAGAGAAGCTGCCCACAGAAGGTGACCCATGAAGGTGTTTTATTTTTGTGGCTTCACATTAAATATGAAAATATAGATAAAGAGAAATCCTGCATATATGTGTGTGTGTATATATACCAAAAAAGGACACAGCTGATACTCTCTTCACTACTCTGCTTTTATATCATTGTTGGGCACTGTTGAATGTACACAGCCTCCCCAGCACCACTGTCTATCAACACCTTCTGCTTACCCAGAAACAGTGAGGTTGAGGCACATCAGCTGCAACCCCTGTCCTCCCTCTGGAAGTGTCTATGCACCACAAATCGGGCTGGGAGAAACTGGGACTTGGTAGGGATGAGATTTGATTTCTCATTCAGTGATAGACTTTTTGTGGGACATTAGGTATACAGTGATTTATGCAGCTGCATAAGCTATTCAGTTTTCTGTTTTGTCATCTATGAAATCAGAAGTAGCCTGAAAATTATGTAGCTATGATAAATAATTTTGTGACTGTATTGTGCTGAGGCATAACTACAATAAGGTAACAAGACTGTGAAACTTTGGTTTATTAAATTATTTCCTACTTGAGCCATTAAGTTTATGGCAAGTATCAGAAATACATCTGTTGTTGATTTTGTTGTTTTTTTTTAAGAAGCTGAGCCATCATTTATTCTACAGTGAGAAACAGCAGCCAGTAGGAAGACAAAATTAACTTATCGTGCAACAGAAGTGAGGGTTTTCCTGTCAGTTCACAAAGGTTGAAAGAACTTGTTTTTCGCATGTTATATAGTAAGCAGCAGACTAGGGGGAGTTAAATGGAAGATTTCATTGAATAAGCTATGTGCTGTGAAGATGTGCCTTTAAACAGGCACATCAATTGGAAGTGACTTCTGACAGCCAGCAATTGGTTAATGAAATTATTTGCCCATATTTTCTCAACAATAGAAAAAGGTTTCATTTAAAATTACAATGGACTAAATTCTGCTTTTTGTTAATGAATTCCACTAAGCAAACCCCTAATCTGATACCACCATTTGCTTTAGTATCTTTAGACATAATTCTGACTTTCTGATAGAGTTATGGAAAAGTCTCTCCTCTCTTCCCAGGCTTTCTTCTCTTTAATCTACCACCCACCAGTCCCCTCACTTGATCCTGTTCTTCTAGTTCAATGCTCTAAGTTCACACTTGGTTTTGGCACCTCCAGGCCATGGGATAGAAGGTAAGCACAGCACCAGCAGTGGAGAGCTGAGTTGACCTTTTCAGCAGCCCTGAGAAGTAGAAAGACTGCTTTGCAGCTACCTGGCTGGAAATCCAGAGCAGTTCCTTTTAACTATTAATTCAGTGCAGCAACTTAAAACCTCTCTCCAGCTCCCTTTCACTGGATTTACTTGACTGGGCTTTGTTGTTATTTATTGTCTTACTAATTTCTTTCTCACTGTGTGCATGTGTGTCATGTGTGACACATCACTAGTAGTTATTTTGATGCATTCTTTTTTCCACAAATAATCATACACAGAGATTCTGAGCAGCATGGGGCCAAGATACAGCCCACAGGGACCTGTCAGAAATACCTGAGGGGATGAGGATTTCACAACTTGCCATTTGTTTTGAATAGCTGTCATTTAGTCATTTTTTGTTGAGAAATACAGTACATGCTGATTTAATTCTGCTCCATCAGCCCATAGGCAGAGTAGTTCCACAACGCACAGTTACTCAGTTCAGATAAGGTGTAACGAAGGTAAAAAAACCCAAGCACTGAGCTTGTACTGTCTCCACTCAATAGTCACGTATATGCCACTCTGTTATGAGCCACTAAATTGAGTAAAAATGTTTTAAAGTTCATCTAAGTAGTTGACTGGAAAGTTTGGTGTCTTGAAACTGCTGGAATGGCTTTACTGCAATCAGGTAAAAAGACTGTTTAGCCAAACAACTTTAAAAACAGATTGAAATGGCTTTTATATCCAGGGGCTTTTAGACACAATTCCCTGAACTGGAACAAATTTGGGTGTGAAGGTGTAAGGCATGTGTGTGTCTCTAATAACATCTAGGAAAGTTGTCCAAGCATGCTGCTGTGTTGGGGTGGCATGCAGTGAAGAGAATCATTATGGTCCAAATTAAGGCAGGCAGAATAATACCACTGAAGTCACTCAAGTTATTTGGTATTTACACCAATGTGAGTGAAAGTACAGTTTGCATTTTAGCCTAGAAGGGTAGAAGGGTGGCTTCTAAAAAAAAAAAATAAATAATTGGAATATGCTGCACTCACAGATCTCCATTAACTGTAGAAAGGGGGTTAGCTGCATTATCCTGGGTGAAGCTACTACAGGTACTACTCTAGCATTGTTACTTCCCTGAGTAACTCAGTATTTATACAGCACTTTCTTTTCCTGACTGATAAAAAAGATTGTTTGCCATAGCAACCCCAGTGCTGACTCCGCTGTAATGGTACAAAGAACCTTCCAGCAGACACGCACCAGTATGTAACATTAACTTTTGAAATTGTTGGTGTTTTAGAACAAGAATGGTCTGCTGTATAATAAGATGCCAAACAGAAAATAAGGTACATTCTGAGCTTATTAACTAAGATTCCTTGGTAATCATCTTCAGTAATGCTTTTGTTTCCCCTGTTGGTTTTGCTTTCTTTTGTCTATGTGTGTGCTTTAAAAATATAAGAAAAATTAAATATTTTCTTGAAAAAGGGAAGACTGCAGATGCAGATGGGTAGATGTTCAAGGATATTGCTAGCACTGATATGCTAGCACTGCCAAAAACAACTGAAGGTGAGAGTGTACCCGTTTCCCTCAAAGGAAGCTGCTCTGGGGTTGTGGTGATCCAGACCAAAATGCTGCAGGATGCTTGTGGGGCCGCCTGTAGAATTTGCAATCGATGATTTAGTTTCCTTCTCAAGCTGAGCATGTTTAGAGGAAGGCAAGGAATTCTTTTTCTTTTGGCTGGCCTGTTTTCTGTCTTTCACGAAAACGTTGCTGCTGTTGCAGAAGCCATGGAGGTTGCTGCTTTCCTATGTGTCAGTGCACAGGGACGGGCTGAGAACAACCTCTGCCTTCACCAGCACATGCTGAATGCATTGTCCTGGCTCAGAGTTAGCCTGAGCGTTGAATGATATATCGGAGTGATTTACTCACTCTGAAAAAACAGACCTTTCTTTTGCCCATGTCTGACTCTTCTGACTGCAGCTGCCATGCAGGTTTCAGCTCTGCCACTTCTGTGTGATTTCAGTGAGGGAAGTGGACAACATTGAATATTTTTCCAGCTTTACAATGTAATGGCCAGCTAAAGGGGGGAGGGCTGTTCTAGAAATTAAAAGGTCTAGGAAATCAGGGAATTATGTATCACTTCACACAACAACAACATTTTATTACATCCTCAAGTCTGATCATGCTCCTCCTGAGATCATTTGAGGTTTCCCCATCATTTATGCAGGTACCCCTCAATGTGCTTATCTATTTTTCTGGCAAGTGGTTGAGCTGTTCCTAGGCTGTATGCAGCTGCAGCACCTGGGGCAGGTTAGTGGCTGTGTAGATGGATTTGCAGCAGTCTTCTGGGACAAAGCATGCCAGATCCAAAAGCTCTTGGGCTTGAAAACAACTACCATGATGCTCAGAGCTCTGGATCGAGCCCTACAAATACTGATAACCAGCTGAAACTGGAAGCAAACCCTGCTCATAAAAATGACTGTCAAAACAGACCTGATTCATTTTGCTCTAAAGTTTGACCAATTGTCAATGTTTTGACTGGATAAAGTTTTCATAATATTATTAGAATTTTCTCATTCCTTTACAGTTGACTAAGGCAAAAAGCACATGATTCCTTGAATAAACTTTCAGATGAGAAAATAGGAGACAGGATTGTATGACCTTTTTATAACCAAACAAATTAAAAAATAATAAAAATTAAAAAAAAAAAAAAGAGAAGAAAAGAGAAAAGCTTAAGTATCAATGCCTTCACGGAAGGCTTGGCCAGAAAAGCTCCAAAGCAAATCATGATCCAGTAATTGGTGGCTTTCTGCACCACCAGTTATGTTTCTTGAAGCAGTAAATTCATCTTTGCATCTCTGTTTAGAGAAAACCTCAGGGTCCTGCCTGACTTTACTAAAGCATGAGTAACAGCAACAGGGGATGGCAATGCAATGGCATCTCCTTGGGCAGCATGGGTTACGGACCTTGCACAAGGTCTTCTGGGATGCTCTGCTAAAAAGTAAAAAATAAAAAACATCCCATTATTTCTGCTTCATTTGTTGTCAGCACATAAAGATAAGTTGGCGTAAGGCAGTGTTCAGAAGGAGTTAGCTTGCCAGTGTGAGCACATTGCAGTTACCCTTGATGCACTGAAGCAAAGGTCAGGTTAAGATTTAAGTGGAGATTGAGAGGAAAGCAGAACCATGTAAACCCTGCTTAGTGGAGAGCCTTCTTCCCTGTACGGGGGACTGACAGTGATACATTTCATTTTATAAGTATTGGGAGTAATAGAAGTGAAGGCAGGGCTTGGGAGAAGGGATCAGTCTGACCTTAATCTGGAATTCATGGAGACCAGTGGTCTGGGTTAGGGTTTGCTCTTAGAAGTGTATCTTAGCTTTAGCAGGACCTGTTTTGGTAAAGTAGATCTATCTGTATTTGATATTACAAGTATTTGAGACTGCAGGAATGAGGTTAAGAATAGTTTCAAAGTTAGCGTTGAGTTGAAGGCTTCTTCAGCATATGTTTTTGCTTTTGGTAAAGGAAAAGACAAAGCAGCATGTGAGGGAAAAAACACCACACAAACCAACGTCTTAGAAAGCAAAGAAACAAAACCCAGGCACAGTATTTCATTTGCACAGTGAATCCTCCAGATCAATTTCTGACTGAATTGAACAGCTTCATCTTGTAGTTGAAACTATTTTGAAATCCACTCTTTCTCTCTGCTGCTGCTAGTGTCCCAACTGTGTAATGATGGCTGGGTTTCATCTGCATGATTTTGGGAGCCAAAGAGATTGTATTCTCCACAGCATATTACTGCTAGGATGCTGACAGATAGTGTTCTTCATTTGTATTCCAAAATTAGCTTCCTCAACTGCGATCTTCTTGCTCTGGAGTTGACACTTGTGAAAGAAAAACAAGTTGCAGCTTTTGATTTATCCATTGATTTAATAATAATTTTTAGTGCGTAATGGTGTTCCCTGGAAGACATGCAAATTGTTTGGTCTTTCCTGCCTGTCCTGATATGTTATATTTCAAAGAGAAATTTTAAGAAGTGAGAGATCCCCCCACTTTCATGCTTCCGCTGCCAATCTCCAGGATAACCAAGATAATAAATGGGTGTTCGCTTGTGCTGGAGTTCCCTGCTACATTTCGTAAAGCCTGCTTTCCTCTAGATAGAGATCTTAAATGCTTATTTTTCTTGCTGTTAACCCTCCCCCTCCCTCTCCCCAGCTTTGGCAATACATACGCTGTGGAAGTGGCAGAACCCTGAAACCTTGTGTTTGGTGTGAGCTGTGGAAAACTCTGTCTGCTGCCCGAAATCTCCATCCATGGGAACAGGCTGGGTTGGGATTGGGCTCAGAGTCAGGTCGCCAGGCTCCTCAGGGCGGGGCTGCACCCATTGCTTCCCCAGCACAGAAGAGTCCTGCTAGAGCTGGGGTGGGGGCTGGAAGATGCCCCTGTACTTGCATATGATGTGTTGTAGGTCACAACAGACACCCTGCTGCGGTAGTTTAGTGTTTCTTGTATCCCTCTTTGGGGTTACAAGAAATGCAATGAAGGCATCTGCCTGCTGAGGAGATTGTAGCTAACATGAGACCTGGGCTGATGAAAGCTGCGCTTTTCTGCTCCTGCAGCAGCTCGGAGGCAATGCCGCAGGCCAGCTTCTCCTGCTGCTTTCCCCAGCAAAGCACACAGCCCCAGTGAAAGCCAGTCTGGGGCTGCAGCACCCTTTTTGTGGCCCTATGTTGTGCTGGAAGGTGCTATGCACTGCCCGGGGCAGAGTAGGAATGCTGCCTACACCCATCCTTGCTGCGATCCCATGACCCCACCTCACACTGCTGTGCTCTTTATTTTCCTGATGGGAAGAGTAATATTTTGTGACAAAGGTAGAGCTTCATGACAGCAGAAGCAGAAATTACTCTCCTTTCTGACTAGTCCTTCAGGGAAAATCTTTCAGGTCTGACTCTCCGGGGGCTGAAATCAATGCAGGCGTTAAGCAATGTGGCTTGGCTATTTGGATAAAATAGCCTAGTTTTGATTAGGTAGGGAATCGGAGGATAAAGGGATTTCTTTTTCTCAGAATTGGGCAAAGAACAGCAATGTAAAAAGCTGGATCAAATAGCTAAAGCCAATATCTTCCCCCCGAGGCTTTCTTTCAGTTCCTTTGTAGCACATCAACTTAAAAGAGCCGTAAACTCCAGTTTCTGAAGGTTGCTGAGTGGGAGGGTGAAAAATAAAAGAAAAAGGAAGTTCACAGCTGCAGCCTCTTAGGAAATTGTGGTAACAACCTGTCATCCTTGGAGCTGATAATGCTTCTGCGTGTCCTTGTGCCTGTTGGTCTTTATCTAAATTATCTGCTGGCACATCTGAAATTTAATGATGCCATATGACACAATCTCTTTAGTGTGTTCCACCTCTCCTGGTACTGGGGAAGGCAGGATAGGCAGGAAGAAAAAAAACGCTTTTTTGCTACAGTTTGCTCCTGATGTGTTAATCTTCTCCAGCCCACTGAGCTGCTCAGAATGTTGGCTACATTTGGGCACTGCAGACTGAGAAGCTGGTGCATAGACTTTCACATGCCTGCAGGCCTACCCATCCTTCTTGTGTATTCTTATAACTTAAACTATATTTGATGTAGAAAGGAGAGAACAGATACAGAAATGCTTATTTTAACACCTTCCACATTAAGGAGACGTTTCTACTGAATTGGCATAGGGATACGTGCAGCCGTTACCTCCCACAGGTGATTTTCCCATGAAATACCTGTGGTTTCCTTCTCAGAACAGGGCACAGCCACTTGCAAGAATTGCAGATGGGGCAAGGTGCTCACAGCCCCTTCCTCTGCCCTACTGCATTGCTCACACCCTGCTTGCTGCTTTTATTCTTTATTTTTCATTTTAGCAAAACGGCTAGGCCAAGAGGCTCTAAATGGGTGATGGGAGGGGTAGACAGCTGCTTGTGACACAGGGGTGATGAACCTGGCCTCAGGCAAAGTAGGGGTCTGGTGAAGTCCCCACCTTGCACCCACAGACCTGCTCCTAGACACCAGCTCTGACTCCAGCTTCTCTCCCACCTCCCTAACTTGTGGTATCGTTTTTAGCCCTTTATATTGCCTGCCCAGATCTTAATTTGATTTACAGTACACATGCTGCCAAGCTACCTGAAATATATTGAAAGGAACAACATGAATGTCTTCACAGACATGACAACAAAAGAATAGAAAAAGAAAGTATTCCCTTAAAGGGGGGAAAAGGTTAAGAAAAAAGAGCTAAGGAAAGAAGGAAGACTTTGGTATTTTGTCAGTTATATTTGGTGAGAGTTCTTTGGAAAGGGCTTCTTGTTTTGATAATGTTTTTGGTTAAAAGGAAAAACTGTCTTATTAAGAGTACTTTTTTTCTGCAGAATTAATAGCCACCCATGAAAAAATACAGCTTCCGCTTTGCATGTTAATTTTGACTGCTTATTTCAGTTCCCGTTACTTTTTTCATTAAATTATACCTGGGTCCCTGTAATCCTAAATTCAACATTAGAAGGAACCTGAATGCTACTGCGAATCTCCTGCTTGCAGATTTCCAAAATGTCTTATGCAGTGCGTGACTTGGAGAAAAGGCCTGCTTCTCTTGTGAAAAGGAAGAAAAATGAAAAAAGGGCAAGTTGTCTTTCCTCCCCACTTCCAGAGAAAAGCTAGAACATGCGAAAACTAAGGCTCCAGTAAGAAAAGTTGCATAATGAGCAGATTAAAAAAATAAAATCTTACTGTATCTAAATAAGATCCTGGACTTTGGCAAATTGTTTCATCATATTTTCAGGTTTGTTTTTTTTTATTTTAGGGTTATTTTAACATCAGCAGCTGGTGGTACTAAATTGTATCTATTCTGGAATTAGACTTTGGTGTGGGGGATGTTCCTACAACAGGAATGGCATTTCAGGGTGATGTGGGCTCTTTCTTTAGGAAATCTTTTCCCACCGCTCATGTCAGTAGTTCACAGAAGATGGGGCTTATTGCAGGAAAGGTCTTGGTGAGTCCTGGGGACACCCACTCTGGTCTTAGCACCCACTGTCCCTGGCACATTGCAGGGTATTCCTATCACAGGGTAGGTATAGCTCCGCATTTGTCAGGGAGAAAGTCGATCTGTTTATTTATTAGCAGAGCGCTGCACAAGAGGCACCAGGCTACCCTTGCCCACCTCCCAGGGTGCGATTTCTCTCCCTGGGCACGCAACAGCCCCGGCTGGGAAGACCAACCAGATGTACATCAGTTGTGACATTGTGCTTGAATCAAAGCCATGAGTCATGAAGCATACAGCAATCTCTGTCACTCCTTTCTCTAGGAGAGAATTCTTCCTCTCATTTATCTGCACCACACCTTTGCAAACCTCTTCTCTCACTAGCATAATGCATTTTTAATGAGCTTTCCTACAAAGACCACAAGGTAGCTCTAAAGCCTTAAGCAGAGGCCATGATTTTTTTTGTTATATCTCTATTTTTTAATTTTACTGCACAGAGAGAAATGCATGACAGCTCTGAGCAATAGTGACAGGATGATCCTGGGTGAACAGAACATGAATCAATGGATAAGCAATTCCTTTCAGAGTAAAAAAAGGTGTTAAATTAGTCAAGCCTTGTGCTGCTTTGAGGCTCACAGGTATGACATTTTTGGTGGGTTTATTACTTTTTTGTTTGTTTGAGCTACTGCTTAGTCAAGTAGATAGTGTCAAATCCTGACAAAGCAAACTACAACATCCTGAAGTCAAATCATGCTATAATGCAACACGCACAAACTGTGAGCTTGAGTTTTTTCCCTTTTTATTCACTTAGGATGTTTTTAAAAACATCTAAGAATTTAACCAGGTCTGTCACTGCAGTTTGAAAACAAGCTGAGATAGTTACTTAATTCAAAATGATTCAAAAAGGTGAAGACGACTTGTAATATCTAAAGCTCTGTTTATGCAAGACAGCCAGTATTTCAATCTGAAGAAATTGTGCTGTGATGTTCTTCATCGTCTCCACATTTTGATGGAAAAATCAAACGATTTTGATACTCAATGTTTCAGATGAGATATTGCCTTTTCAGGTAGTGCAATTTCAGCTGTATATCACACAGTGTAATGTTTTATCACTCTGTCTTGCTTAGGAAAATCTATTCTTGCCTAAATTATTTTTGTGCCACATCATCATGAAGTATTTCAAAAGGGAGACACATGAAAATCTCGTCTCAAAGTGTTTGGCTGCTGCACAATAGACTTCCGAGCTCTCAATGCTGTGGGATCTGAGCACCTTCCAGCAGCACATGAAACGCCACAAGTAACATCTGCCAATGCTTTCTTTGCTTTCACATCCTCCTATCTTGGGAAAATGCATGTGCAGGGGGATGTCAGGTTTCTCTGTATAAGATTGGTTTTATTTTTTATTTATTTATAGTTTTTAATTTTTTTTTAAAGAAAGATGCATTCTTCTGAGTTTCAGTGAGGAAAAGGCAAGGTGGAAGAAACAAATGTAGCACTTGGAGTAGTATGCAAAAATGTTTGTGGAAGTCCTTATGTGTATGGGGGGGATGTTGACCATTTTCCTCAGACTAATCTGGAGGAATTGCTGACCATAGCAGGATTTTTTTTGTGAGACAGAAGCAGAGATGGACTTTCCTGAAAGCCAAGGGTGGCTGTGCTCATTGCTAGATCCCAGGAAGTGCAGCTTGCTGGAGTCCAGCCACAAGTCAGGGACTGCCTCTCGGGACGAAGTAGCATTGCCTTGCTATAGCAGAGGATGAGCAGCAGAGTTACTTCTAAAAACTGCTGTGTGAGAGCTTGGATTCACTCTTGCAGAGATTTTTCTGGATGAGAGGTGGCAAACGTGACCCTGTTTCGGGACTGCTGGTCCTTGTACAGGAAAGAACTGAGTTCAGTTTTCAGGGAGCCTGAAACTTCAACTCTGATATACAGACCCCATTCCCTTCTGCTAGCTCAGATGTTAGTTGGGCTTTATCTGCATTGCTAACTATCCTGATTGCTCATAGTTGACTCATCAAATGAGACGAGACTATCTCATTACAAGGAGCTGCACTATCTATTACCAATGTTGCTGTTTAAAATGAGACTCATTTTGAGCTGGAATTTAACAGCACTGAACAGACTGGATGGAGGCACAAGTAATTTAATTGTTCTGAAAGTCCACTCGATTTGCCAGACGAACCAGAAGCTGTAATAGAGTTGATGTTAAACCACTGTGTCTATTCGTCTCTGCTCTGCATGAGAGATGGCCAGTCCTCCCACCACCGGCAAATGGATGCATGGCTGCTCTCATCTCCACCAGCAACATCATTGCTCTCTTGTACAGAAGTCACGGCTCAGTCTCTCAAAGGTGACAGTCAGACACTGATTTTGCTGTCTTGTAGAATGGCATAGCATAGTGCACAAATTAATTGGGGCTCATTCCTAAATCCTCTGCTGCCTTACTAAATAAGCTGGACACAAATTACAAGCATCCTTTGTCCTTTTCAAAATGTCAGGCACAGCTGCCAGTACTCGCCTCTTTTGGAATAACTACTGCAGAGTTCAGACCAGCATTTTCCATTCAGCTGTGCAAAAAAAGCAGTGTCCTAGGTAAAACAGCTCCCTGATTCCTAAAACTGGGAGGTGCCAGCTTCCTATATTTTGTGCAATATCCAAAGCAAATATTTTCCTAGGATCATAAGTTTTATTAAATTATTTGATTTTTTTATTTAGTTTATTTCTCATAAATTGTGTAATGACTGGGTAGCCAAAGGTGATGGGACAGAAGACCTATCAGCACAGTTATAAGAAAAATGTTAATATTTTTGGATAGGTCCTGAAAAGAGGAAGAGACTGCCAAGGGCAAGCAATCCTTACAGACAGGAAGAAGAAAAGAGATAGGAATGAATATAAAGGCTATGCAGCCACAGGCAGAATTTGGGATCAAACTTACCATAGGATTAGCAAGAACAGGTACATTTATATTGCAGTTAATGCACAGATGAGGGTTGGCAGTCAGCAGCCTTCTCCACTGGGAGCAGAAAATGTGCCTTCTTGTTTTCTGTCTTCCCTCTCAGGGGCTGCTAAATGTTTCCAGGGATGCTTTACAATTTCCATCTGAAAAGCACATGCTGAGCTTCAACTTATTCCCTTGGATTGACTCCTGCTGCTGCTCCTAAATGCTTTAATGTCTATTGCAGAACTTCCTAGGCTGCACTATAAACAATAAACTGGTAAAAGCCAATGAGGAAGTAAATTGCTGGTTAACTAGTCCTAATAAAAAATGCTCTGAGATGATGTGCAACCTCTGAGCCACCAGTAACGGGCACCAAATTCTCTTTCAAACTCAGCTTTAGATACTTTTTATGTGTCCTTTTCGGTATTTTCACATGCCTGTTGTTTCTGTGCTACTGCAGAGTCTGATTCTTCAGGTCAGGGGATATTTTGTCACTGGCTGCTTCATGGACAGGTACAGGCTTCAAAAGGTGAGGTTTGTTGTTTCTTGTTTCTTTTTTTTTTTCTTTTTAAATCCCTGTTAGCTGAAAAAGAAACTAATTTTGCAAACAGAAAATGGTAAGAGGAGAAGCACGTGTCTTCTGATCATGATTATCCCATCAGAAGCACATTGGCATAATGAAGGGGTAATTGCTAACTATGCTGGGCTCTGTTTTCACACATTTATGACAATTAGGCATGGGAGCAGGCAGGTTGTCACTGATTTTAGGCAAAGCCTTTTAGCTAAAAAAGGAGTTTAAATGCAGATGGGAAACAGTTCATTCTTTGTAACCCACCTCTGCATTTCCAGCAGGATTAAACTCACTGTTCAGCAGCAGATGCATAGCATGGAGTTGCACATGCAGTGTCCAGTCATCCTGGAGTAAAAGATCCAGATCCTGCAGTAAAAGAGGCAAGATGGTAAGTATTAAAATACTGAGAGCCCCATACCCACCAGCTGCAATATCCGAAGGCTTTACATCAACTTAACTTTCTCTTGCATATGCACACAGGGTATGAAGGCTTTTTGGCCAAATTTAACTTGTCTTTGCTTTGGATCCTGAACGGTGATACCACACAAACTTTAGTTCTCCATTAAAAACCTCCAGCCTGTGATCTACTGGCAGGATAACTTTGTCTGAGAGACAACCCTGGGCAGTGATGCTTCCATGGAATAAAAGACTTTTAGCACTTGTTCTGATTCCAGCCATTTAATATGATATTGAAAGGTATATCCTCATGTTATTGGTGACTGGACTTGATCCCAATGGTCTCTTCCAACCTGAATGGTTCTATGATTTTATGCTGTCACTGAGAAGACTTAAAGGCCAGGGACCTCAAGGCCACACTGCCCTGCACAACCAGAACCTTATTTTTCAGACCTTTCATTAGCACTGGACAGCCTCTTGGCATTCACCTTGAAATGCATATTTTCTCCTTATATGGGTTAAAACCATTGAGGCTGACAATTTTCAGTGATTCAAGGATGTACATCCCATGATCAATCTTATGGATTTGCTCCAGATTTTTTGGTGGTAATTAGCATTCCAGGTGGCTGTGAGTTAATTAGTAAGCTATGTGTTTCAGGGTACACCATATCCATAAGTAAAGAACTTGTTACTGAATAAAGAGTGCACAGATATAACATATTTGATGATGTGGCAGAAATGCTTTGGCTTGCACAGGACAATTGAAATGTATATATTATTAGTGACTGTATGTGGTTCTTTACATTAATTGGCTTCATCTGGATTTGGCTTTTGGAGGTCTGGGGATAAAGGGCTTGATCTGGAGCCATTGGTTACTATTTATAATGGCCTGATTTTCATTTCTTTAGTCTTCAGGCCAGCCTGTGCTTCATGAGATTTAACGGTCTTCTCTCAGATGCTCAAAGGCAACCTGTTTGGGTTTGGGCATCTGGGAAAGATGTCACAAAGCCAGCAAGATCTCCTCTTGGTAAGGCACTACCAATATCTTCTGTTCTTGAGCATCAGTCCAGTGTCTCTCAAGTGTTTTCTTCCTGTTTGTAACCTTTGAAGGTCGCCTTAGCACACAGATGGCTCCTGTTCAATGAAGCATGGAGGAAAGCAGCCAGAACACGGGTGGCAGCCGTCCCCAGCAGTGTGTGACAGATTGAGATTTTCGTGTCACCACTAAGCAGGAAGCAAAGCATGTGCTCTCTGCTCCCACCATCAAACCTGAAAGTCCTTTCACTCTGGGGGACCTGTTCCCTCCATTGATATGCCTGGGCATGAATCTAATGGCTTTTCCTTTCCTCTTCTTAGTCCTCATGAGGCCAGGTTGCAGGGCTGCATCTTTCCCTTGCAGGGCAGTGCTGGTGCCATGGAAAAAGAGTGGGATGAAGGAGGGAGAGAGGACCAGCAGCGTGTGTGCACCAAGTCGTACAGAGGCAGTTTGGCGTGCCACTACCCATGGACACCCACCTTGGTGGGTTCAGGAGCTCCCTGTGGATGGGTAGGTCCACACCTCATCACCTCATCAGTAGCATCCTTTCCATCCCTGGAGAAAAATCTCTGTGATCACAGCAGTATGTTTCTAAAGAACTACAGAGGACTTTCTGGTATTAAATTCTGACCCACTCAGCATCCAGAAACACAGCCTGGGACTGTTAGCACAGTTCATAGTTTCAGCAGACATTATGAGCCTTCAGATTGAATCAGTTCTCTCACTGGAGTCATCATTTACTTCAGCATCATTTAAAAAAACAACGAAAATCCTACCTCCATCTTCCAGACCTCACAAAGATTTTCATGCATTTAAATGAAAAAGCTGAACAGCTTCCTTTTCTCATTCACATTATGCAGCATTGCCCTTCTCTGTACTTTATCCTATTTCAGAGCTGTCATGCAAACAAACCCAGCTCAAAAAAAAAATCATTAAAGAAGTGTGCAGCCTATCAGCCTTCTGTCTCAGCCTCTTCTCTCACTATATGTGTATGTGTGGGGAGAAACTCCTTCTCCCGCTTGCCCTCCTCTTTCAGGTGTTTTCACTTCTTTCCTAGCTGTGATCTAATATTTCTATGATTCCCCAGAGTGCTCTGGTCTGCTCCAGTTGCCCAGTAAACAAACCCCAACTCCCTTTCCCTCTCTTCCCCATGTAGTATTCACTATTCCAGGACCATGAAACTTCTATTTTCTAAAGCCTTTTTTTTGTGGTTTTTTTTTTTTCCTCAGGTATTCCAGAAATGGGAATTCTTTTCTGTAAAATCTGTCCTGTGAAGCACCCTGTACTGCTAGGACATCCCCTTCTCTTTATCCACATGAATATATCTGGATGAAGCTGTCATTGCATCTTTTTCCTGATTGGTTTTAATATTATGTTTCTTCTTCCCTTTTATATTCCAGAGTCAGTTTTTGAGGAACACTCCGTGACAGGCCTTCAGCACACCTTGATTATTATTTTTTTAAATTGTTATTATTATTCAAGTATGATCGTCAGAGTAGCTTATCTTAGCCTTCTTCATAATGCCAAAAAAATATGCTCTGGTAAGCTTGCCCTTTCATGTCCCTGCCTTTTGATCATTTTGACCATGCTGAACAGTCATTCGTCTGCATGGTAACAGCATGGCGTTCTATGGGATTGTCATGTTGGCCACAGAAAAGTCCTCTTTAGTGGAGACTAAACAAGTGTATCCAGCTCTGGGGGTTCACTGGTGGAGTTTGATGGTAGTAGGAGGCTGTCAGCAGGAAGCATCATTTGTTCATACTCTCAACATGAGTGAGTGGCACTTGTTACTCTCTCTAGGCAACAACTGTAAACACATCTCAAACATATCCACTGCCTCACCCACATAAGGAGAAAAAACCCTGGAAAATTAGGGGAAAAAAAACACCCTAATGAATATCCCAGAAAATGGAAATAACATGGTGTAGGGCACTAAAGAGGGAAATGCAAATTGTTCCTGTGGAACAAGTTAGTATCTTGTTCTTGCTGTAGCTGAAGCTCTTCATGAGATGTGGAACTTGGCATAGCTCTGGCAGGGAGTTTGCACCAATCACAGATGGAGAGAGCAAGAGACACTGGAGCAGGTATCACAGCTCAAGGCTTTTATCTGTAATCCTCTAGTCTCTGATATCCCACAGATACACCCGATGGCCAAGAGACTTCCTTTTCCAAAGAGTAATATGTCCTGGTATCAAGACTTCTAGTTTGTGGTAAAAATAACTATTACTTACTTCACAGGCCCACAGAAAAGCACCTGTCAGGACAGCAGGAGACAAATCATAGGTATAAAAGTGGATCTGCCAACGTCTGTGCAGAACAACTATCGGAGAATTCAGTCTGCCCCATCTTTATGTCTCCCTGGAAAAACTTTGGATTATCTTGATTTTTATCCACACATGGAAGAAGAAATGGTCTAAATCTTACTGATTCATGGGATGTAGGCTGCTTCTCAGTTTCAATAAATACATTAGCCTCTTTGTCAGTGGAAGCAAAGAGCTGTTTTGAATTCATGGTACGTTTTTAAAGTTTCTTTCAAAGATTACTCTTTTGTTTTTTTTTTTCTCGTGTATCTCAGAAGAAAGCAGCCTGCCAAACTGCTCCAGAAAGCTCTTCTGGGATAGAGACATCCATCTCTGTGTACGGTCTGTACTTGTGAAGCAGAGCACAAGCCCTTTTTCCATTTAATCCATATTAATTATCTCTCTGTAGCTGTAGCTCCTCTGTAGTTTCTAAAACCTACAGTGCCAAAACATGTGTGGCTGCATCTTGAACAAACTGGAACCTTTCATTGCACACCTGGTAAGTCAACACTCAAAAAATAAAAATAAATATAAAGGTTTACTGCTGAAGGATTGCAGCTCTCCATGCTTGAAAAGTGAATGCCTTGGGACTGTGGACTAAGGCAGATATTTTTAGTGCCATCAATATCTCCTGGAGTTGATATCTCCCAAGACAGATGGTTGTTTCCCAGAGAACGTTGTCAAATGTTTGCTCAGCCAAGATCAATTTTGTTCCAAGTTCTTTCCCACCTTCTGGTGAAATATATTTCACTTGCCAGACAAAAAATTAAAGAAACAGCACGAAACCATGTCACTCTAGAGGGTTCTCATTCCCATAGCTCTCCTCTGTCCTTTAGACATGTGACTGACATCTCTTTTTTGTGCCCATGGAAGAATAGATGCACTCACAGTGGAAGTGTGATGCCAAAAAATGGGGGCTCGGGTCTCATGTCAGAAGTGGATTTCCTTCGTGAGCAGTGACAAGTCACATCTCAGACTGCCAAAGGGGTCTTGATGCCACAGTTGGTTGTTATATGTCCTAAAAACCAGAGAAATCTGAGCACCTTGAATTGATCTCTTAAGAAAAGGAAGTGGAAGAAGGCACAGAAGTGGTGCTGAAGAAAAGGTTCCGGGAGGATGCATGGAGAGACTGAGTTGTGTCTATTGCTCAGCAACAACTGTGGCATTTCCTTTAGTGACAAGCCCATACAAGTCTGGAGACATGGAGCCCATTCATGATGTTGGCCAGCACACTGGAATGGGTGGTATTTCAGCTGAAATTGAGCAGGGGGCTAGGGGGAGGAGAGCAAAGAATTGTTTTTAAAAATGGCTTGGAATATATTTCCAATGATGCCCGATGTGTAAACCTGGCACCGTAAAAAAAATGTTTCATTTCTTTTCCTTGCTGGTTGCTATTTTTAGCAGAGTTTAGCTTGTAAAGGGGCAAGCCCTTGTGTGAGGGACACAGAGTTGGTACTTTCCAAAGTACAAGCTCTCATGTAATATCTAATTGTTAAAAGTGAGAAATTAGAGCAGTCAGAGCCAGTAGCAGTTTCTGAAATATTATGATTATTGCTTCCACAACTTTTGCTTTTTGCAGTTGTTTGGCCTGAAAATTGTTAATATAAGGTTGTTTTCTGGGTAGGACACTGGCAGTCCAGGATCAGTAGTCTATCTTTCGTCTTTATTACTTCATACATAATAATAAATCTGATTTAGTTTGGTAATTCTAAATTCTCTTGAAAATACTGAAAAACCAAAATTCCTTGTTCTGCACATTGAAAGGTAAATCAGATCGTCCAGAATATTCTTTTCATGTTAATCCTTAGATTTTTCTAGTATGTTTTCAAAGGCATGTGAGCCTCTCATTGGAAGGGAAATCAATCCTATGATGCCCAGAAATATTTTTCATCCTTAATTTAGTTGTGAGACTGATCTATTTACACCAGTCTGACTTAAGCAACCCTATATCCTCAGACTGCTTTTGTGGAAGAGGATTTTGGATGGAAGAAAACTGCCAGTCTTGGTATTGTGCCTCTTGTTAGGGATTTGCCAGGTTTTCATTAGTATTTTTAGTCCTATGTTTTCTTAAGGATTACAGATTTCTGATCCTTACGTCATTTAGGAGGTGCGTTCAGCCTCCTCCTGCCAAATGAGTATCTTTTGCCATTTTCTAATTATTATTTTGTTTTTTTTTTATATTGCATACATATATGTAATATATGACATTTATGACTAAAATGTTAACCTGCAGGCATTGCTTTCTGTTACCTAGGAAAGTCATGTGCAAGTCTATGTGTAAAGCTTTTTCATACCAGGAATCTAATTGCCCATATGGATTTTTTTTCTGGAAACCCTCAATGGAAGTAAGGTTTGCAGTGTCATATTGGCTCCTGGTAGAGACTGGATGTGATGGTAATCAGACATTAGGGCTGCAAGTGGGTTTGGGGCAACCCAATCCCTACCATCTTTTAAGAGGCATACTCATACAAACAGAAATTAAGTAAATGCAACAATTCCATATACAGAAACCAGGCACACACATACACAAACTGAGGGGATGAGGAGGGTGATGTGTTAATTATTAAACTTTATTTCATTTCTACTTAGTGCTCACCTTCCCTCTTTCTCTGCTTGGGAGCTTTCTGAATTCCTTTGAGCTGTAAGGAGAAGAAGCTTTCTCCTTAATAATATTCATGTGCAAAGGCCAAGCTCCCACTCTTAGATCTTTACTCTGGAGTTCATCTCCCAGATGCATTAATTTACGGAACAGAGGTGGAACATCATCATCATTAAGAGCTAAATCAAGCTGCCTATCCTGTAAAGGATCACCCTGCCTGAAGCAAAACAGAACTTTTAATGCATTTTTCATAAACAATGCTGCTAAAGATGCGTGAAAGATGAGCTGTAAATATTAAAGCAGAACTATCACTTTTTTTTCACTCCATAAAACATAGCACGAAAATCTCCAGGTCAAACTCTTTCTCATGCAAATTAAGCCAGACTTTTTGACTTCATTTACTATAGTATTTGCTTTACTATAATGTTACAGTTTCTCTAAGAGTTCTGAAACAACCGTTAGGGTGCTTACAAATGTGGTGAGTTCAATTATGGAACTGCAATAGTCAAGTTATAAAAACACTTGAACGTGAACAGAGCAGTTGCTGAGAACATTTATGAATATTTAAAGAGATGTTGTAGTCTTCTAAATCTGCTGTGGCAGGTTTCACACATAGTGTGGTGCTTTACATGCTCACCCCTTGCAAGTGATGCTGGCCAAAGGCCGGGGTGCAGGCTCTGCCTTGCACTTCTCTTCCAGCCACCTTGCCTGCTAGGCTGTTATCCCACCTAGTGGCTGCAGTCTGCTTGCTCTCCCATCCCACAAGATGGGTTTTTTTTCCATTATGTCGGTGAAACAAGTTAAGGTCTGACATATTACTTCAGTTAGCAGTGAATATGCCTCCAATCGCTTAGTCAGAGGGTCAAATGCATGCACTTGCCTTAACTGCGTAACACCAGGGACAGGTTTCACATTCAGATGGGTATTTGCATCATCTAAATTCACACATCAAACCTAGATGCCTCACTAATACAGTCATCTTTCCGGTGTAAGTACTCTGTATCAGTCTTCTTACATCTATACCTGGCCTCTATATTGGGCACATTGGGATAACATGAATAAGCCTCTTCCTGTCCCTGCTTCTGGGACCCGCTCAAGTTCCTCTAATTTCCCAATGGCAGTCACAGGAGTGAATTTTACCTTCTCTGCTGTCCATACACAGATGTCCACAATATACCTGTACACTGTCCGTCCACTTCACCATCAGCCCAACTGATGGTTCTGAGTGAAGCCAAAAATAAAACTGCCATTGCCTTCCAAAGGAGCAGGGTTCAGGCCAAAACTTAAAGTTTAATGGAAAGATCTTATTGAAACAAGGTGCTTTTGAAAAATTTGTACTACTAATCCCCTCAAATTACATGAAAAAATCTGTTTAAACATATTTTGATGATAACAAGGAAAAAAGAGGACTTGCCAAAGCACTGCAAGAACCTTCCTGCAGTGGAGCAGGAGTAACATTTATGGTAAGCCTTCATGATGGACTTAGCCTTGTGAAATCCTTTATTGTTTCCTTCCAACCTTGCTCTTCACCCCTCTATTCCTATGCCAGGTTTTCCTCTGTTACAACTTCCCAGAAGTTGTTTTATCATTAAGAGAAGTGATATGTCTCCCCTCTTATTTCTTTAGTCTCATTATTTAATTTCCTCTTTGTTAAACAAAACAGCTTAATGACCTTTATTTAGGTGAAAGTATTCCAGCCTGTCCTGCCTCTCCCTGTGTACTGAAATAAAACTTTCCTTATAGTAAAGTAAAAAAAATGCACAAAAAGCTTTCTTGACACATACTTTGTTTTTCTTTCTCTCTACCACATTTTTAAATGTAATTTGGTGATGAAATGTGTTTGCCATCAATACTATACTCAATTTAACAGTCAGCTGCTTCATGCAGGAAACCTATAGCTCCCCTCTCCCAGAGCCGCTTGCAGCCTAGGAAGCTGTTTCCCTAGGCTCCCAATTAGCTGCCTACCCTCGCTGTCCTTTCAAACTGGATAAGATATCCATGGTTCCCTTCATATGTATCCCTGCTGCCTGCTGCACTTTAATTTACATTAGCAGCAGTATCCTTTAGAAGTCATCTGCCTGCTTGGTTATACCATGGAAAGGTTTGCCAGGCTGGTTGAACCCATTGAGGGGTTTGAGCAACAAAGCTTCTGCAGCCTCTGACCACTGCAACTTTTTTTCCTTCGGTTTTCCTTGGGCTGTGGGATGCTCAGGAAGTCTGTGGATGAGAGGGTTTTCTGATGGCACGATGGTGCCAGGTTGTAGTGGTGTGTCCAGGGCAGAGCTGAGTGTGATGTTGGCTTCCCCACCCGGCTGTGGATCAGCGTCAGGGCACAGGCATTCATGGACAAAAAATTAAAAGACAGAATTTCTCAAATTTCTACTACTGTATTTAATTTTTATTTTTGTTTTTACTTAAATCTTGTGGGCAGCCACTCAATATCTAAAACTTATTTCTAGACAAATTCTGCTAATTAACTCCCACTTAGCTGATGATCAGCTCCTAAAAATAATTGCTCTGTAATTAATGATGCAGGGTGGGATTTTTATTTAATCGCTCTATATATATACTGAAATACACCAGACTTAGCAGATCAACTCTAACAGGATAATTTGATGCCTCCCAATAATACTTCAGTCTGAGATCGTAATCCTCAGACTAAAATTAAAGCATCAGTTTAAACCTGCAGCAAAGAGCAGCTTCATACCTGTTGCGGTTGACGCTACCTGTGTAATAGCATATTTGGTCCCATATTTTGAAACACATGAACTCTTAACTGTACCTGACATGCTAAGAAACAGGCAGGAGGAGTAACTTTCCTCCCTTTGCTCAGCCTGGGAAGCAGAGGGGAATTTCTCTTTGCACTCAGCAGTTTCCTGTGCTGTAGAGAGTTCCTTGTTCTAGTTTCTCTCTAATAGTAACTGGATAATAAAAAGGGGGTTTTTTTTGGTGCTTTTAATGTGCTTTCTTTAAGGAAAAAGAGTTTGCAGGCTGTTTCACTTTCAAGTTCAAGCCAACACAGGGTCTAGACACAGAAGTCAAACACGTAAATAATCAAGCTATCTGCGTTTTCATTAACAGACAAGGAAAACCATTACATTTCTGAAGCACTCTGCTTTCATCTTTTGCATAGACCACATAGCTGGAGACAACTAGGGAGATGCGTCAGAAAAGGAGCAATTACAGTTAATCAATAATCCTCAAATGGCAGCAATTAAAATTCTGAAAAAAATATTAAAAGGAAAGCAAGGGAGGTAATGGCAAACCATCCATCAGCCATTCAGAGCATTTTTGCACATCTCAACTTGAAAAAAGGAGGAGTTTTTAATTAAATCATCATCTGAGGACATCATTGATCTTTTATGTAAGACAATTTGGAGTGCAAGAAACAGCTTTGAATAGCCATAATCATAAAAGATGTGTTTGTTTTCCCCCAAAATGAGCCCCTTGCTTGGCTATATAAAAAAGATGATTCTGCTGAAACAATATGGGAGAGCTTTCTGCTTTTAAATTATCTAATTTCCATCTCCTTAGCTGAGTTAATTTAGTGCAGTAACATATGTATTTGTTTCCAAATAAAGACATTTGTAGATAGCAAGTATTTTCTGTAAAACTTCGTCCCCTGCCCCAGGAAGATAAAAACAGCAGGGCTTGTATTTCCGTGACATGAGGAACTTAATCAGTTTGGCTTAAAAAGTGCTTTTCCTCAGTTCCACCCAGGGCATAAATTTTATTTTTAGTGATTCTCAAGAGATTTTTGGATGCTCTTCCCTGGGGGTCCCCCTGTGACCCATGTGTCTTGATGGGGCATCTACTCTTTTCTAAAACAATGGTTGATTTAGGGGGTTCCCTTCCAAAGCTGCACAAGTGTTTGCTCCCACTCACTGATGATGAGCAGGAGCTCCCAAATCATCTTGCAGCTGGCCAAGTTTGGGTGGGGGTGGAACTGGGGATGGATTCAAGGCTGCCCAATCTGCTCAGTTAGGAGACTTGAGTGGCTCCAGGTGGTGGGCTGGAGTGTCTGCAGGTGGATTCTTGGGTGAGAGCAGTGTGGAACCTCGGCGGAATCTGGAGATCCACCCATGTTCCATCAAGCCACCCCAAAATGGGTAAGTTTTTATTGTGGGGTTGGGTTGGTTTTGGTTGTGTTTTTTTTTTTTTTCTTTTTTGTTTGGTTTGGTTTGGTTGGTTTTGTTTGCATCTTTCCCTTTGTGGCAGTAGAGCTGATTGTTTATTTGATTGGAGATTATTAACTGCTGTGTCTGAGGCCTGAGATAATATGTATGGTTTGCCAGGAAATGTGAGTGTGACCTTCTGTGTGTTAAAACCAGAAGGATTCAACTCTGAAAGAGCCTTGTATAACTAAAAATGTTGTGATGGTGATGTCTGTGTCAGGGTTGGTGCTAGAGCTGTGCTGCAGGAGGCTGGTGCAAACTGGGAGGTCAGCTCAGGTGGCTGAAAGGTATCTCTGACCCATCGAATTGCCTTGGAGGCAGATAGCAAGTTAGAGATCTTTCGTCTTCTTTATAAATTACCTACAGTTATATTGAAGCTGGTGAGACTCCTCACAGGAGAGATATTAAGCATTCATGCAAGCATTTGCAAGGTGAGGCATTTGACCTTTCTCTGCATGATTTCCCTGCCTAGTTGTACAGCAGAGCAGTTAACATGACCCGCTTGTGTCACAAAGGAACAATATTTGCAGTGTCTACCTCTAGCTGACTTGGGGCATCTAAGATAGTCATCTTTTGGGACACATATACCTCTTTTTCTTGCAATCTGCACCTGCGTTAGATGCCTGGGGCAATCCGAAGGAGACATTATGAGTTGCCACGGGTGCCCCCTTCCTCCTCAGAGAAGTAAACTCTCAGCTTCCAAGCTTTGGCTAGGGAGCAGGTCCTGCTGTCAAGGGGCAGCAGGGATTACAAACCAAGTACCTACTTTCTTTTCCCTTGTCCAGCTGCTAAACAGTTTCAGCAGCTCCTCCTGCAGTATCAGTTGTGCTCAGGGCTTGAGCTGTGGAGCTACCTCAAGGTTCAGACTCCACACCAAAATCAGGATGCCTGAAACTCTCATTTGACCAACCCAAAAGCTTTATGTTTGATATATGCACTGGGATGATGGGTTTAAACATTGGTTTGCTATTCGTTCTCTCTTTCTTTAAATAGAAACCTGTGGATAATTTCTTTATCTGAAAGAATAAGATTATCCAGTTGGGAAAGGTGAGAGAACAGTTTAAGAGTAAGTTTAGTCCTGTTTTTCTGTAGCATGTTGTGCTGCTCCAGTGGAGGTATCTACATCTGTGCTGTGCCAACAAACAATAAACTAAACCTCGTAGTGCAATAATGGTTGTTTAGTTGGAGTTGATAACAAGGCATCATCTTGTCTCAGAATGATATCCCTGTAAGGGGTAACAGTTGTCTTGGCCAGTGCTTAGTCTCCTGCAAGACATTTGAGCAAAGGAAAGCTTTTTAATAAAGCCAGGCTTGCTGGTGGTGGGGAGGTGTTGCAGAGGAGCGTTCACCCATGTGCAGCTAAATCCCTGTAAGGAAAAACACCCTCATCCTCCCTCAAGTATCTACCACTGCAGACATACAATTTATGAAGCATTTGTTTGTGCTTCTCTGCTTCTTGATTTGCCAGAGCACACAGCTCTTGGCATTGACACCAAACCACTAAACTTTAATCTAACTAGATGAGCCTCACGTGCCTAAAGTCCCATCAAATTTTGCTGCAGGTTGCCTGGAAACCCTCTTGGGGCTTTTCCAAGGCTGATGTAGTAGAGTGAAGATCCAACAGTGGATCCAGCTGATCTTGAATCCTATATCACTCTTGCAGGAAAGAAAATGTCTTATCTGAAGGTCATGACAAGCAGCACTTCAGAAAAAGACAGAAAACACTCTTGTTCTCTTTTGTTTTTCTTAATGTTTCTGTGGGAGCCTCTCTAATTACTAACCACTAAATGCTCCCCTGTGCTCTTTGATGTTCTCCAATTCCTGTTTGTGGGGAGGAAAAACAGAGCCAGTTAGAAAGACAAAGTGATAAAAAGAGTGACCTTTTTGTAATAGCTGATGCCCTCATTTTCTGAGGGAGATTGGACTAGCAACTAGAGGACAATTTTCTTTGCCCTTCTTTTGGACAAAAAGATGATGCCAGCATCTACATCCTGAAGAAATAACAAGAGAAATGGTCTTGATTGGCTCTGAGATCCCAAAACATATAAGCTAATGTTTGGCTTTCAAAAAGGCCAAACATGCTTAAATCCCTGAGATCTGGGGTTTTAAATAAGTTTAAGTGACTTGCTTGATTATGAATCGCTAACAACAGTAAAGCAGGAAGAATGTGTAAGGCCTGGCTCTATCTAACAAACTGTACCTGGGGTTAGAAGCTCAGAGGCAGTAGCTACATGCAAAGATGGATCCCAAACAGAGGTAGATGAAGCCAAGAAAGCTCTGCAAGTCTGATCCAGGAAATCTCTGGCACTAACATCTTTTTGGAGTCCTTTAAATGCCAGCCCCGTAGATCCTGACACAGCTGACTGGAGAAAAGCAAGAGAGGACTCAGGAAACATCAACAGTGGGAGGATGCAGTGTGTTCATTGAATGCTTTCCAGGACTTAGTCTTGCTGATGTAAAATTGAAATATGAGAGGTTTTGTGACTTCTAATTTAGCACTGAACAGATGTGGAACTGTTGAAAGTAAAATGTCCATTAAAATTACTATATTTCTAATGATTCAGCACAACAAGATTACTCTCCTTGCAGAGTGCTTGCTTCAGAAATACACTCAAGGAAGCAAAGCTGCTGTAATAACTGGACTATAGCAAAGGAGCTCACACTTGTTTCCTCAGTGCAGGCAAAGCAGCATTTCAAGACCTGTCTCATGGCTCTTTCAGCAGGACAAAGGCAGGCTGCTAAAGAGCTGCTAAATCCATAGGTACCTTCTTCCTCCTTTCATGCTTCGCCTCTCTTTGGGGGGGAAAAAAGGATGTTTGGCTTAAAGATCACCCAGAGTCTCCATCTTGAACTTCCTGCAGAGGGAGAGCACCTCTCAGCATATATGAATCTCTCCCAGCTGGTGCCAATCCACATTTGCTGCTCCAACATGCTGGCACTACTGTCCTCTAGTTTCTCCAGAGACGCTTACAAAGACCTAAATGGCATCAAAAGAATGATAACATTTTCCATTGTATGGGGTGTGTGTGTGTGTGTGTGTGTGTGTGTGTGTAATCTCTGGATAAAGCCTGAGACACACTCTCAAAACGCCATCAGCAATGCTCCTGGGTTTCTCTTCTTCCTTTCTGCTTCAGTGCAAAGGTTAAAGCAAGTGCCAGTTTTGCTTATAACGGGTTTAAAAAGGAGGAAAACTCAAAGGGAGCCTTGCCAGCAAGCTTTGCTTTCCCACCCAGCAGGGATGAGCCGTGTGGCAAATTGTTTGTTAAATTGAATCTCGCATTCTGCGCTCCAGCAGAAGCAAAACAAGAGGTGCCACAATTACAACTTCATTCTCTGATTACCTGCCTCAGCGTGGCAGCAATAAGCATTCACAATTTGTTGCTGCATGGTCAATTCATCTTTAAACTGAAATGGCATCTTAATTGTATCCACTAATAGTCAGCTTCAGTCAAAAATCACTCTGAGTCACTCCAGCTAGAGTAGCTGTGGCTCCTAGCACTTGCTTTTGCTGGTTAAAAGAATCAAATGAGATCATTGTGTTTTTATTTATGTATATGATCAGTAAGGGGTGGGGGGGGGAAGAGCACTGGCAGCCATATAAAGTCTGGGGCATCTTTATCACTTGGTATTAAGCTAGGGAGACAGGACAGCTGGAATTTATAGGTTAGTGTTTGTGGCTCCTGTTTATGGCTTTTGTATGATTTAGGCAGAGCTGGGCTTGTGGATGGAAAAACTGATGGAGGAAAGGGTCTTGGCTTTTAATTCTGCAGTTCGTGTTGATGAGAACAGTCATAAATTTCAAGGTGGTTTGTGGTGAGGCTTCAGCTTTCATTTATTATTGTAGAGAATGCAAATGTCAGCAAGCAGAGTAAGGCAACGTTTAGGTGTGAGTCTGCCAAATTGCCTGATGGATGTCAAACCTCTTCCCAGTTTGTAGCAGGCTGAGATTCAACCTGCAGACTTTCAGGTTCAGTCCTGGGCACAGAATTGAACCATTCCTCCTTCTCACAAGTCCTGGGGACCTTCCTCTCTTGTGAGCAGCACTGTCTCCTGGAGGGCAGCTGACATCCTGAGGGCACTAACATGTGAAATGCTTGAGCAGGGGACCCACAATAAGAGTGTGGTGGAAGTGAGACAGGGCCAGTGGAGCCCATAGGGATGAGGTGAGACTTCAGCCAGGGCTTCTCTAACCTAGAGAGTGACAGAGCATTTCTCCTGTACTGGCTGTTCCATCCCATTAAATCACACTGCTGATTGATAGCAGAAAAATTACTCCGGTGGCCAGTGTCTACTTCATGAGATTTTCCTTTATTACTGCTTTAGCTGAAGCTCTGAAACAGATGAGGAAGGATGAGATGATTTAATTTCTCTCCTCGACAATAATTACCCAGGTATGTAAATCCTGCTGTCAGATGTACATCTCCAAGTTGACCACTGTGAAAAGTAAGACTTTTTGTTAAGCTTCTACTATCAGGGCACTTCAGCTCCCCTTGCAAACTCCAAAGTACAGCTCAAGTTCTTTGCCTCAATAGTAATTTTGAAGTCTTTAACAATGGAATTAAAGAGAGGGTTTGCTGGAAGAGATGTGTCAGTGACTCTAAAACCTGCTGTATGGTACTCCAAGGCATAGAGACTAGCAAGTGCTGGAGGGCATGGCAAGCTGGTTCTCAGTAGGAGGCAGGCAAAACTCTTAATTACTGTAGAAACTTTAATGTCCTTTCATTTCACAAATAATGTTTTGAGACCTACTGAAGGGTGTTTTCTTGCTTCTCGGCACACTGGAAGCCTTTCCCTAGCTGCTTTGTTGACCTCTGGAAGCAGGAAAGAAAACCTGAAGGCTCAGGACAAGCTGCTTTGCTTTCACTCAGGTGTGCAAATTCCAGTGCGTACTGCATGGCCTCTCTCTGGCCAGGAGTTTCTGCTGTAGCTGTTGTTCAGCTGGGAAGTCAAAAGCACTTCTGCCAAATAATTAAATCTGCTCTGAGATTTCCTCCTTCCTCTGCCTGCCAGCATCTTCTGAGGACAGATGATGTTTGATAGCTCTGTTCTCTGCTGTTAATTTCACTCCTCCCTTTTGTGTGTTTGCATCGGTATGTGCTCCATTTTTGCCTTAGGAAATGCTCTTCGTTGCTTCTGCATATGTTGCCCCATGCAGCTCTGCTTCCTTAGCACTGAGCAGCTGCATCTTCCCTCTCTACTTTTTTTTTCTTTTCCCTATACTCATTGATTACTTCATACAGCACCCAGCTCCCCGCTCTCCCTGACCTGCCCGTGGCCACAGACCGTCAGCCTGTGATCCTTGCTCCTTCCTTTCTCCAAACTTGTCTCCTGTTGCCTCCTATCCCTAAAACCTGGCCATTTATCAATGTGTTAGTGAGAACTGCCATGCACCAAGCCAGTGAAATATAGTAATAGGCAGGTTTTCTGATGGATGACCAACAGCAAATACTGACATTGGCACAGATCCTAGTCTTCCTCCCAATGATAGTGTCAGTCCTACCAAGGACACTAAGGTGGTATCAATGGCTTTTCCAGTTTTAGGGAGTGATTTAGGTTCTAACTTCACAAACCACCTTGTTGAAGATGATCAGAAGAGTAAGTCAGTCCCTTCAGTGATTGCACTTAGGGGTGGGAGCCTGAACTGTGTGATGCTGCCTTGGGAACAGTCAGGAGCTGGGACTGCTGAGCTGCTGCCCTGTGCAGGGTGCAGCAGAGAGATTTGTTTCCTCCCTGCTCAGAGGCAGCACCCAGCAGTTTGGGGATCCAGCCCAGTGGGGGCTGTAATAGTCTTCCCACATGAGCCTGACCCATACGCTGGGCTGAGTGGGATTTTCCTTGCAGTATCCACAGGTTTACAGACTTTGGGCTGAGGTTCAGCCGCTGGTGCTTTTTCAAAGCAGACTAGATGAAGGCATGATGATATGCAGAAGGCAAAAGAATTCGGTCACCTTATTTGCATGTTTCTGATGCCAGACACACCAATAAACAGAAGAAGTGTTGGATAAAGACCAGAGGAGTTTGCAATTAACACATTAAACAGATCTGCTGACTGCAGGATCAAAAGCAGAGTAGGAAACGAAACACCCATGCAATGTGACCAGCTCTGCGTCACTGATTTGATTTATGCTAACGTTAAAGGCCCATAGGAAGCTGATGTTGCCTTGTAAACTCCCTCTCCTTTCATGTAAGCTACTTCCTACAGTCTGGCACCAAACAGATAATTTCTTTCTCCTTCTTGTATTTTTATAACTGTGTAATCTGCAGGATCTGATTCCTGCCTCTACTGTGTACTTGCTTGCTGCTAAACAAACTTCTGTACATGTGCCAGCCAGTATTTTGTTGACAAAAATCACTTTGTCACCAGAATTCTGTGTATGCGCTTGATGAAATGCCTTTAACTGACAGAATGCTTTTAGTCACATGAATTTACTCAGCTAAATGACATTAGATGGATTAAACCAAGAATCTCGTCAGACTCTTTGCTCTAAGGAAGGAATCTCATCAATCCTCTCTGAAGTTGGAGAGGCCTATGCAGTCATTTGTATTTGTTTGATAAGCAAATCTGCCATAGCCATAAAATTGCTGCAGCAGAACACAAGGACACAGGGAAACTTGTATTAGGGGTGGACAAGCTCACTGATGAGGTGGGGTTCAGGGTTGAAGTTTCTCTGTGAGATGTAGCACTATGTGAGACACCGGTTTTGGATGTTGTGTCCCTGTGGTCGTCCATCCCTGCAGGGGATTTATTTCCCCGTATGACTTTCATGATAGAAAATATGCATCTGGCAAAAAAAAAAAAAAAATTCAGATATTGGGAGGTGGATGTCAACAAAATGCAAAAAACAGGTGAACAAATATTGCAAATATATTTGGTTTTCCATCTTGTCTTTGAGACTTTTCTATTTCCTGGTCAGCTAGATCTCTTGAATGTTTTCCTAGTGCAGACTTTGCTGCTGCTCTGTGGGTAGTGATGCTAAAGCAGGTATGTGCTCTGCTCGTACAGTACTTTCAACTTTCTTTGCTCGGTGGTAGAAGCAATTGGGTTTGGTAGAATGAGGGAAGGAAAGAAACTTGTTCTTTGTACCCAGAGAGGTAACAGAGGCTGAAAATGCTGCTTGGTTTTGTGTGTGGTGATGCCTAGTGATATGTTGTCATCTCGTCTGCCATCAGGAAGGATTTCACCTCTTGGGTCCTTCTACAGCTGGTTGATGGGTGAAAAGGCATCCCCTGGCATTAATCTCTGCTGGGAACATACATACAACTGAAATAATAATGACCCAAATTATTATTCCTAGTGTGTCTTTGGCTGTTTTCAGATGAGGCTCTGAAAGCCTTTTAGACAGAGGGATAAGAACTGATCCCCTGTTCAGTCCAAGTCTGTCTCATGCCAGGGTAAGGCAGTTTATTCAAAGCATTACTCTGCTTTTTCCCCAGGGCAACAGGTTCAGAGAAATCAAGGCACAAGTGGTTTATGCCCATTATTCCTGGCTGCAGATCCATGGCAAAACCAGCTGTGAATTCATCTAGGCAATTCTGCAAATTCCCTTTGCTGAAATTTCTGGCTTGTGACTCGCTGCCGCTACCTCTAACAAGATGTTATTTTACTAATGGTTTTTGTTTGGTGTTTTGAGTGGAATTTTTTTTGCAGCTCCCCCTGGATTCTCACAAGGACTCTTCACAGGGACCCAACTTCAATGCATGGGCTTCTGCTTGTTTCCCTGGCATCCTTCTGCCAGGGACGCATGCAGGAACTTCATCCCATCTCCCTTTTCTGTGGTGGAAGGGTGGGATATGTACTTCCATGGGCAAAAAGTGTGTAAGAAGCTAATGCTGTGTTAGTTAGCTGTTTCCTCTCTGATCTGCAAGTCAGTATTTTCATATTAAAACATGGAAAATGCCACCAGGTATGCTTGTGAAGTAAAAAACCCACTAATTTTAAGTCTACTACTGAGTAAAGACTAACATATATGGTGTCAGAACTGGTGCTGCTTTCTCTGTTAGGGTGGTTTTTTCCCCCCTTTGCCAACTGATTTATCTCTAAAATAAACAACCAGTGTTGAAATTAAGGCACATTAATACAGCTGGTTTGTAAATAAAAAGGAGAATTAGCCAGATAGAGCGGAAACATAAATAGAGAACAAATGTTATAATATAATGAGAGACGATGCTCCTGTTTAGGAAAAGACTATTATCCATGCTCATGGTAACAGAGCTGTGGGCACATGGGCTGGTGGTGTAGCAGAAATGTCATTGCCTAGTTCTGCAAATGCTGAGATAAATATGTTATTTAAATACTCACTGATTGCAATTACCTATTTGAAGGTTATTCCTAAAAACACTACTCAGACAAGTTTGTTTTTCAGATTGTGGGGGTTTTTTACCTGCCAAGCCCTGGGAGGGAGAGAAGGGAGTTAAAAACCTCCACTGCTTCCTCTGAAAAATATCCAAGTGTGTGATTTGAGGTTTTAATAACTTGCAGTACAGAAACAGAGAGGTTCTGGTCACAGTCTTGTAATTTAGGGGATGTGGCTGAGTGCTGCTGCTTCCCTATAAGGAGGGCTTGTGGATAGATACTAAGATAGAGATAATTCAGCCCAATGCACTTGAGCTGCACAGGGAAGAATTAATTGACACCTAGATGTATTGGGGGTAGGGACAGTGACAACATATGATAAATGAAACACGCAGCAGTGCAAACAGATGTATGCTGGAAGGACAGCATGATAAATGTGCATCTTAATATTTACAGTGCCTGAGAAAACGCTCCTGATCTGATACAGGTTCAGTAACTACAGTCATGTTTCAGTACGGTGGTGGCTTGATTGATTTAATTAGCTCTCATTAATAGCATTGAAGATAGTTCAACAACAAGCAACGGAGAGTCTCACTGAAGTGTTGCATGTTAATTACTTGATAATTTGTGTTATGGGACAGCTCTTTTGCATAAGTACAAATTAGATGGTGAGTTGTTTGGAAACACTGATGTCTATCCTTGCTGGGAGAGATGAGACCGCTGTCTGCATCATGCACCTTCCCTATGCCAGCACAGGCTCTCTGTGCCCCATGAAGGTTTATAACCTCTAACAAGGCTCTGTCTGCAGCCCACAGGGCTGCTGCTTCTGTCTCCCCCTCCTCGCTCACATGAATAGAAAGGACCTTGAAAATCAATATCCTCATTAAAGCTTATAAATTATTCTTTTGATCTACACTGACTCTGAGGAGTGAGCAAGCTATCCCAGGGAAAATTAAAAATGCCCCTTTGGCTAAATCTACTCAAATATTTGGTTTTTACTTATTTTGTTTTTTAATCTTTCTCAGTCTCTTCTCCCGAGTAATAAGCAATAAGAAAAAAGGAAATGGCCTCAAGTTGTACCAGTGGAGGTTTAGATTGGATATTAGGAAAAATTTCTTCACAGAAATGGTTATCAAACATTGGAACAGAGTACCTAGGAAAGAGATTGAATTACCATTCCCGGAGGTATTTAAAAGGCAGGTAGATGTGGTGCTGAGGGACATGGTTTAGTGGTAACTTGGCAATGTTGAGTTAATAGTTGGACTCAACAATCTTGAAGGTTCCTTCCAACCTAAATAATTCTATGATTCTCTAACAGCATTATAAAATTCAGTTTGGTGCTCTCAAACCAAGTGCAAAATGTCAAAGTTTGATCAAACAAGCCACTTTTTCTTTCCACGTTTCTAATTTCCTGTGAGGAGTAACTGAACTTGATATTATCTGACTTAGGTGGCAGTTACCTGCCTCTACCCTGGGCTCCACCGCTGTTTATAACTCTGTGTCTGACCTAGCATTTCCATGCCCAAAATCTGCCTTGGGCAGAGCTCTACAGAGATGTCTTCGCTGTCTTGGGGATCAAGATCGAGGGCAAGAGAGCATAGTCTGTCTGTGTAGTAAAATGGTTATAAGTGTTTATTTATTTTCTCCCTGTCTGGGTATGGAGGGATGCAGAGGATGGAAACACGGGATGTCCCACAGGGACAGTACTGCAGTGGCTGGACACGGGGAGCAGCTGCAGCTGTATGGCATTGCAAGGCATGCATCACCAGATGACTGCAACTTGGAGTAAGTGCTTGTGGAGATATGGTATGTTTGTCATTTACAGGAAGGGTCATTCTGGTCTTCAGGATGGTTTAAAAGAATGGAAATTAATAAATATGTCCTGTGTTTGCTATTTCTATGTGAAACCCAACATAACAGATCTGTGTGTGCATGAAGGAGGCACGTCACCACATCTACATCCATTTCAGGAGTCTTAATGCTTGATAGTGTTGTAGGCAGATATAATTTTACAAGTGAAAGGCTGCTTTTGTCTCCAGTTCAGCCAGCCATGGATGGCAAAATCTCTGTCTCTCTTGATCTGACTTGCTGCAAGCTGGAGGAGAGCAGAGGCACTAGAGAGCAAACTCTCGGACCATGCAGAGGTGGTCCTTTCTCAAAATCCAGAAAAGACCTAAAAATGCATTTTATGGATAAGGATTAAATCCCAGCTGTGGGCAGATCGGCAGAATACTGAAAGAGCAGAAATACCTGGGCTGATTGGACCCATCTTTTGGGGCTAGATGAAGCCCAGAGAAGCTGAGTGCTAGATTTCTGTGCTAAGTGGGGTCTTTCCTTCTGGAAGCGGTTTAAGTTACCGCCCTTTGCAACCGAGGTTTCAGGTGGTCTAGCCTTGGGGTACCTGGGAGCCACTCAAGGCTCAGATTCAGTGTCGCTTGCCCACATCAGATGTGGTTCTCTTCACCCACACAAGCCTCTGCCCTCCATGGGACAGTGGAAAACCATGTGTGGTTACTCGCATCCAACTGCAAGGCAGCAGCACCATATGCAAGTTGGGAGCGATTCTTGTGGAAAAATTAACTGCACAGCTGTCCTGACTGCTGAGGGGTGCTTTAGAAATGAAAAGCAGTGCTTAGGAACTGGCTCGGCTGTTCCCTGGCAAAGCTGCTCCCTGTGAGCAGCTCGTGCTGCTGGAGGCCCACAAGTGAAATGCAAACTGTGCTTCCCAAAATAGCTACTTTTCCCCACCTTTTCTTTTTTCTACTTTTTTTTTTCCACACCTGACGCTGTGCTCAGAGGTGGTGGGAGATGCCAGGTGTGTATACTGGTGTGCCCTCTTCAGGATCCTACCAAGCCAAGGCTTTCTTGACTGGAGACTGTGTCATGTTCAAGTCTTGTCTCTTTTGTGCTTTATACCCTGAAGCTTTCCACATGTATCATGGGAAGTATTTTTGTTCTGTGAGAAACTGGCTTGTGTAGTTGCTTTACAAGGGCCAAGCCAGGAAACCTGGCTACAAGGACAGAGCTGGTGCGTGCTGGTGAGGGGCTCTTTGGAGTAGTACCCCTCCGGACCCAAAGGGACAATGCCTCTACCTTTGTGCAGGGTTTGGGGGGAAGGCTGACTGCCTTTTCTGTGGGGCTAAATGAATGTAGCTATTTCTATGGGCAAGAAGAGACGCAAAACAGCACTTGTCTTAGTGGCAGAGAGAAACAAGGTTCTATATTTATGGATGCAGTGTGTAGTCGTAGTATAGCTTCTGATTGCATGGGTCACTGAACTTCATTTAACCTCTAGCTTTGGGAACATGCTGGCATTAAGAAAGAACTGAGAAGAGTTTCTCTCCTTGAAGAAGTTCATAGATGTTGACCTTCTATTTTGCCCTGAAGTAAGGCAAACAAAGATGAAAATGATGCGTTCTTTGCAAAGGCAAAACCCACTTTGTTTTCAACTTATTGTAGCTTTTTTTACTCCATCAGGTTGTTTTGATATTAAGATTAAAGTTACTTCAATAAAGTAAATTCCACAATTATTTCCTGAAGGTTATTTCTGTCAAGTGCACTTTTTCAGAGGGCAAACCCATGTGACTGGGAAACTTCCCACTAGATCTAGAAACCATCAGGTTATCTGTGTTGAGAAGGGCTGTAATGCCACAGCACTGTCTTGTGGTGCACTGATCCCTATATCTGCCCTTACAGCAGAGCATTCCTATGTACCTGAGAGCTCAGGTCGGTTGAGGCTTGGGACAGCGAGGACAACAGACCAGCAGGAACTAGGAATCTCTCCCTTTTTTATTATTTCAAAGATTAAACACTTGGGTATTGTTAGAAGACTTTTGTATGTTTTACCAATGTGCCCTTTTTTGTGCAAAACAGCAGGATTTCTGCACAAAATCCCCTCTGGAATAAAAAACTTGGATCTTTATGAGTAACACTGCTGAGTTCCTGAGGTGTAACCCTTTTCAAACAATTCTTTTCTAAAATACAGTCTTTCAGTTGATAGATTTGGTGAGGAGATAAAGTACTGCACATGGCTGCTTTGCACGCTGTGCCCTTTCTACACCCCACATAAATGCTGTGCTTTTCCTGAGATTGTCTCCAGCCCTGTTCAAATTCTGTGGAGAACTTGTTTTAACAATAACTTGTCTAAAGAAGGAGATTTCATTATATAAGAAAAAACGGGATCCTGGCTTTTAAAATATACAACATGCCTGTATGACCCACAGAAGCAGGAAGGGTATGAATTTGGGAAAGTCCTTGGCTTTAAAGAGTGTTCAAAAACTGGTATTAAAAGCCCTAACTTGATGTTCCCAGCTTAGCAGAATTCTTTGTTACTGTCATGGAGGGAGGTGTTGCTCATCGCTTTGTCAGCTGTATCTGGGGAGTTATTAGCAGTTTTCATAAAAGGAGAATTTAGGAAAAGCAAGTTGTAGTGGTCCAAACTTAAATATCAGAGGTTGTTTGAGAGCCAATACCTTTTTTTTTTTTTTTTTTTTTCAATAGACATAATTTCTGAAATGAATGTGCTGTAACTGATAGAAACTCAATGCACAACCTAGCATGGATAAATGGTGCTCTTTGACTGAATTAGCAAAGTCCTTCAGCTGTCTTCAGATGGAAACCCAAAGAAGAAGCCTGTCTGAATAAAAACTCCTGATTTTGATTGTTATGCAGAAAAACATCAGGGGACCAAAGGCTTATATAGCTTATATATCTGTCTTGGCCTTCTCTCTACTATAAATAGGAAAGTTGTATCTGCAGCGTGTTCTCCCCTCCAAAAGATGTCGAGACTTTCTTCCTTTGGAGAAAGAATGTAATTTGCCTTGTGAATGAATGAAGGTGACTTCTTCCAGGTTGTCACTCATCTAGTGCTCAGGTTCATCAGCCTTTTATTTGCCTTTTATGGGATAATGAAAATATAAAATAAAAATCAGTAAACTAGCTCTTGACTTATCATGGAATAGTCAGAGTTGGAAGGGACTAGAGATCATCTAGTCCAACTCCCCTGCTAAAGCAGGATTGCCCAGAGCACATTGCTCAGAACCACATCCAAGCAGGTCTTGAAAATCTCCAGAGCAGGGGACACCACCACCTCCCTGGGCAGCCTGTTCCAGTGCTCTGTCACCCTCATTGTGAAGTTTTTTCCTCACATGGAGGAACTTCATATGTTCCAACTTGTGCCCATTGCCCCTCATCCTGTCACTGGGAATCACTGAAAGGAGACCGGCTCCATACTCCTTCAACCTACCCTCCAGATAATTATAAGCATTAATAAGGTCTCCCCTCAGCCTTCTCCCTCTCCAGGCTGAAGAGTCCCAGCTCTCTCAGCCTTTCCTCATAAGGGAGATGCTCTAATCCCTTAATCCTCTATGTTGCCCTATAATGGACTCTCTGCAGGAATTTCCCGGCTCTCTTGAACCNCCACCTCCCTGGGCAGCCTGTTCCAGTGCTCTGTCACCCTCATTGTGAAGTTTTTTCCTCACATGGAGGAACTTCATATGTTCCAACTTGTGCCCATTGCCCCTCATCCTGTCACTGGGAATCACTGAAAGGAGTCCGGCTCCATCCTCCTTCAACCTACCCTCCAGATAATTATAAGCATTAATAAGGTCTCCCCTCAGCCTTCTCCCTCTCCAGGCTGAAGAGTCCCAGCTCTCTCAGCCTTTCCTCATAAGGGAGATGCTCTAATCCCTTAATCCTCTATGTTGCCCTATAATGGACTCTCTGCAGGAATTTCCCGGCTCTCTTGAACCGGGGGGCCCAGAACTGGATGCAGTATTCCAGTTGTGGCCTCACCAGTGCAGAGGAGAGTGGAAGAATGACCTCCCTCGACTTACCAGCCACACTTTTCCCTATGCAGCCCAGAATTCCATTGGCCCTCTTGGTGACAAGGGCACGTTGCTGGCTCATGGATAATGGCTTATGTGTGAATCTGGTTATAGTGAGGACTTCGCCCTGCAGTTATGTCTGGAATTTTTTTCAAACACCAAATATTTGGACATATTTTGTTGCGTTTTGGTTGTTTTTGTTTTTTGTTTGGTTGGTTTTTTGTTGTTGTTGTTGTTGTTTTGTTTTTTGTTTGGTTGTGGTTTTTTTTTTTTTTTGCAAGTTCATAAATTTAGATGATGTTGATGTGCTTTCACCATTTCCCATGTGAATGGCTTCCTAACAGCTTTATGGAATTAATAATAGCCAAGTCTGGAGGCATGCCCTCAGAGCAGCACAGAGGGGGACCAATTGAAGAGGGAAGAAAAGCTAAGAAAGAGCTGCAATTCTGCAAAATAGGTTCTCCATTTACATTGGACCCAATCTTCTTCCTGGGGCAAAGCTTTTCACTTGCTACAGACGTAAATCTCAGCTAACTTTTGCTGCTCTGCTACAGCCAATTTTATTGCAGTGGCAGTACCCATGGAATTGCTGAGCAGCAGGGTGCATGGCTTCCCACCAGCCTCTCTGCCCCAGCCATCAAATACATTTTTCCCCTTGCTCCTACCAAGCCTTGAGCCACTTTACATGGGTGTAAAAGAAATTCATGTGGAGCCGAGCCTAAATAACACCAAGGCTGCTCTACCTACCCAGTCTTTCCCTTGTGCAAGCGAGAGCTGTTTGTGACTGGAGGAAGGGCGAAAAAGTGGAGTCCGTCACCCTTAGTTTTAGCTTTTATTCTAGAATTTTAGGAATAAACACAGCTTCCCAGCAGGATTCTGCTGTCCATAGCATGTTGCACGATGCCCTTGTGTCTACACAGCTTCAAGTGAGTGCCTTGGTTTGTCAGTCTTGCTCCAGAGAATGTCTCAACTTTAACTGCAGTTCATGAATGGGTTTAGGGGATAAAATATTGCACCTAACTTATTTCACAGCTCCCGAGAAAGTTAAAGTTGAGTGCTTTTTACTAAGCCTTATTGTAATGCCCCCTGTACATAGATCAGAGACGCTTGGCCCCTGGTTAAGTCTTCTCGGAGAAGTGCTCAATCAATGAGAGAAGTGGCTGATGTCAGGGATGCTGACAGGTAAAGGCATCATGCTGTCATCCAATTTTTGACTAAGGAAAGACCCTTGCTAGGAGAGCTCTCTGAGAGCACTTAGACACTCATTGCCCGCTGTCAAGAAGCCAGCTTCTGGATTAAAGAGGTGACAAAAAGCCAATTGAAAATCACTGCAGGGCCAGCCTACAGTGGGGGAGCTGGATTGCGTTTGTTCGGTGCAGTGGTGAAGTGCCTTCAGTGAACGACAAGGAGAAACGGCATCTGTTCTTGCCTTCACAGCGGGCTTTTTCTGAGTGTGGCAACGCTAATAGCTTGTAATTAATGTATCATTAGCTCGTCATATTACCCTGGTCATCTAAATGTCGGTGCTTCTACCCTCTCTGGGCTTTTCCATTTAGAGGAGCCTGGAGGATGTGAAAATGAAGCTTGGAGATGGATTACAGTAAAAAAATCTCAAATCTGGGCAGAAGCGGGGCATTTACTTTAGGTGTGCCTAGAGATGGAGGGTTAGTTGCTCTCCCTAGGGATATGTATGCTCAGATCGGTATCAAAAGAGGCAAGTAGGAATGCTTAATGTTGGTAACATGGCTTCATAAGGCAGATGGTTGTCTGCAGGTTTCGTGGCAAAATGAGTAGGCAAAGGAGAGGAATCTATCCGATCTGGCAAAAAAAAGCAAAGCGATTCGATGTCAGGGCATGTGGAGGAAGTCTGAGCATTTTGCACAGCTGCAAAAGCTTGGTTGTTGGGATCGTGGGAACACACAGCTTTGGCTCAGCTTGTTTGTAGAGGCAGCAGCAAGAAGCATGTGAATTCTGTATGCTTCACTGGCAAGCATAATTGAAATCTATGATTAAAAACCATAAACTAACAGAGGGAAAGTGCTCCTTCTTGTTCCATCTGAGGTCTTCGCTTCTATTTTATTATCCAAGATGATTGTGAAGAGTGGTTCTGTCACTTGAAAGTCCCTCTCCAATGCCAAATATTGGTTGAGACCCCAGTATTCCTGATACTGATAAACTGAAACCTCTATTGTGGAGCCAGAAAAATATTTCTGAAAGAGGAGGATAATAATTGATGTGTACACATATATATTTTTTAAGTGGCAATTGTTTCCTCAGAACATGCAAAATTGCTCTAACAAATGGTATACATCATCTGCCTGGTGTTCTCCTAATTAAGGAGCCCAATGCTGTTAATTGGACAGACAAATGGGAGATCCTGATTAAGCAGCACACTTGTGAATCCCAGTGTGAAGTTCCCAGGAAGCCACAAAGAGGGATTTCCCTTGACTACAGAGGGATGTACTTAACTGCTTTTCAGGAGAGAGGCCATAAGGAGTCAAATGTATGGGCTCACAGAAGCAAAGCTATTAGAGCAGTAAAGCTGCTTTAGTTAATGGTCTTAGAGGAAGGAATCCTAATTTCATGAATAGAGACAAAATTGGGGAGCAGGATGCTTGTGGCCAAAGGAACAGGGCTCTCCATGTTTCCCAGAAGAGATGCATGACCAGGGTGATGGCATGTTTTTTCTGTAATTATTTTTTTTAGCTGGCTGTGGGTCTTAATCTTACAGGAGAAGTGTGTGGCTTACTTGTGTGGCTTACTGCTGGTGGGCTTCCTGGGAGAGGTTAGAATCAAGTCCATCCCAGGTTATTTACTAGAATAGCAGAAACTTGTATTCTGTTATTCCAGCAGTTGCTTTGTTGGCTGAGGGAGGCTGTGAGCAGCATTCAAGAAACAGGCTCTAAAGAGGGATGTCTAATTTTATTGGTCCCCTTTGAAAAATTACATTCTCTCGTCTCCTCCAAGAAAGAGCTGTGATCTCCATCTCCTCCCACTTGTCATTTGCAATATAGCCTGCTTTGTACAGCATATAATCACAATACTGGAGCAGTAATATTTCATCCAAACTTGCAAGGGACCTTGAGCTCCCCAGAAAAGCAAGTGAGCTGCAGTCAGAATTTTTCCACCTTCGGCAATACGCAGAGACAGGGCTATGTGGGTGCTCTGAGGCTCAGGGGATTTCAGCCCATCTGCTGTAATAAAGGGACTTCTGGGGAAATTTAATTATTTTTTTTAACCCTGCAGGCTGAAAGAAATGTCATCCACAGCTAGTTATCTCAGGGAGTGAAGGGGGAAGAGAGAAAGCTGAAAAATGGAGACAGGCACATGTGTCACTAAATTAATGTACCTGCTCTGCTGTGGGATAGCCACATCACTGTCGCTGCTGTCATCAGGCACCTCTGCCAGCATTAAGTGAGAACAAGTCTGTCACACTTCATTTACCAGGTTTTGATGATGGCTTTGGTGAAATCGTTGCCTGGGCTGATGGACTCTTCTCTCTATAAATGATGCAGGAGTGGGAAATGGGTCCTGATGGCAATCAGTGTGGCTGTGCAAAGGGGGCAGCTATAATCCTTAAGGGAGAAGCAGAGTTGGACACAGCTCCCAGACACAGTCAGAGAGGGCTGTGGAAAGTTTGGAAGCTGCCACTCCATCTTGGTACAATATTCCCATCTGGGAATAAGCTTCAGTTACCAAAAGTCTGGTTTGAAATAAGCACAGAGAAGCCCAAAGCCACCACAGTGCATCTCGGGCTTCACCATAACTTTTTAATTCATGGGTGGACTTCGCTGCTCCCAAGGAGGAAGCAAAAGCTTTAAAACCCAGATATATCAAACATCCAGAGAAGTATGTTGGTATGCAAGAGAGAATCTGACAGATAGGATTTGACTCTGCAAAGTCAAAGTGCATAAAGAGGGGCCATCTTTTCTGGTCCATTGGTAGAGACTTTCTGTGTGTGGACTGGTATGAGCTGTTTCACGCTCACCATAATGGCAGTGCTTCCTAATTTAACATCAAAATTCAGCTAGCCTGTAGCCCTTGGAAAGTCAGTGAGTATTCGGTGAGGTTGGGCTGAACAACTGGATTTTGAAGCATTTGGGTTCCCAGTTTCCCTGGAAATCGATGTCAAATGTACCCTTTGGCATCTGAAATACTTTTAAAACCTGGCCCTAAATGTATTTATCCTAGAGGAAGTGTCTGAGTTGCAATCAAAACATGGAATTTATGACAAACTCTGTCCTGTGGCAAAGCATTAATGCTGCTCAACCTGAAATTAATAGCAGATGCAACACTAGTTATACTGCAGGCAGGACTGGGAAAAAATATATATTAAGAGATATTTTTGTTTCCTGAATAAAGTAGGTAAGTATCCCAATCTTCATAGAAAGTCTCTCTGGACTACGTTGACAATAGAAATACATGGCCTTGAATAATCGGTGGTCTCAAATTGTTTCAAGATGCAGCACAGATGGCAAAACGGGGGCTCTGAAAAAGAACTGCCCATAGTAGGAGATGATCAGGTTTGAGACTACCTAAGGAACCTGAAGGTGCATAAGCCCATGGGACCTGATGAAATCCATCCATGGGTCCTGAGGGAGATCATTGATGAAGTTGCTAAGCCAATTCCCATCATATTTGAGAAATCATGGCAGTTTGGCAAAATTCCCGCTGACTGGAAAAAGGGGAACATTATCCCGAAATTCAAAAAAGGGAATAAAGACCCAGGGAGCTATAGGCTGGTCAGTCTCACCTCTGTGCCTGGCAAATCATGGAGCAGATCCTTCTGGAATCTCTGCTAAGCCACATGGAAAACAAGGAGGTGATTGGAGACAGCCAATGTGGCTTCACCAAGGGGAAATCGTGCCTTTTATGATACTGCCACAGACTTTGTTTGATAAGGGCAGAGGAACAGGCATCATCTACTTGGACTTATGCAAAGCATTTGACACTGTCCCGCACAACACCCTGGTCTCAAAACTGGAAAGTCATAGATTTGATAGATGGACTACTTGGTGGATAAGGCTGGATGGCTGCACTCAAAGGGTTGTGGTCAACGGCTCAATGTCCAAGTGGCGGCTGGTAATGAGTGGTGTTCCTCAGGGGTCGGTACTGTGACCAATGCTATTTTACATCTTTGTTGGAGACATTGACAGTGGGATATAGTGCACCCTCAGCAAGTTTACCAATGACACCAAGCTTGCTCAGTGGTGTGACCGACATGCTGGAGGGAAGAGATGCCATCCAGAGGGACCTGGACAGGACTGAGACGTGGGCTAGTGCAAATTGCATGAAGTTCAACCAAGTCAAGTGCAGGGTCCTGCACCTGGGACGTGGCAATCCCAAGAACAAATACAGGTTAGGTGGAGAATGGCTGGAGAGCAATCCCAAGGACAAGGACTTGGGAGTGATGGTGGATGAGAATCTTTACATGAGCCATCAGTGCGCACTGGCAGCCCAGAAAGCCAACCATATCCTGGGCTGCATCAAAAGAAGCATGGCCAGCAGGTCGTGGGAGGTGATTCTACCTCTCTACTCTGCACTCATGAGACCCCACCTAGAGTATTGTGTTCAGCTCCGGAGTCCTCAACATAGAAAGGACATGGACCTGTTGGAACAGGTCCAGCAGAGGGACACAAAGATGATCAGAGGGCTGGAGCACCTCTCCTATGAAGACAGGTTGAGAGAGCTGGGCTTGTTCAGCCTGGAGAAGAGAAGGCTCTGGGGAGACCTTATAGCAGCCTGCCAGTATCTAAAGGGAGCTACAGGAGAGCTGGAGAAGGACTCTGTCAGGAAGCGTAGAGACAGGACAAGGGGTAATGGCTTTAAATTGGAAGAGGGGAGATTCAGATTAGATATTAGAAAAAAATTCTTTCCTGTGAGGGTGCTGAGGCACTGGAACAGGTTGCCCAGAGAAGTTGTGGATGCCCCATCCCTGGAGGTGTTTAAGGCCAGGCTGGATGGGGTTTTGAACAACCTGGTCTAGTGGAAGGTGTCCCTGCCCATGGCAGGGGGGTTGGAACTCAATGATCTTCAAGGTCCCTTCCAATTCTAACCATTCTATGAATCTATTATTTGGTTAGAGCCCATGCATGGCAGAGCACAACTATGGCTGTCTGTGTACCCATTGTCCTGGTGTCTGACCATTTCATTGTCATCCACAGCATTACAAGTATTTTCTGATATCCAAAACAAGCTGAGCTTTGTGTCTTGCAATGGGACAGGCAGAGGAGGGCTTAGCAATGCCCTGGGTGTTGTCTTGCAAAACCTTCTGGTGGGGAGCAGCTTCCTGGTTTGGGTGCCCCTTCACATCCTTCTCGCAGGCTGATGGGGGCTCGTGAGAGCTGTTCCCACCTTTACCCTCTCTCAATCAAGCAGTAGGACCCGCCTCTTCACCTTATTTTTGGTGCAGCGCCTGGAAAAAGGGCGATACTAAAGCTAATTAGATAAATATATATGTATTTCGTAATCAGGCAGTTAATTATGGCTTAGGGAGCAGATGGCAGTCCCTGGCATTTACTCTATTCATAGCTGTTTTTAAATGAGGTATATATATTGCAGCTAATTATGACTCAATATAAAATATGTAGGCAATTGGAACTTAGACCCTGTCTAATCGCATGTTGTTTGTCTGAAAAGTGCAAGTTGTTTTGGGAGAGCTGTAGGTAGAGTCCCTTTGCAAATGCCTCTTATTTCTCCTCTCCGGGCTTTGGGTGTCAGTGTCCTGACTTGTTCCTAGTGGCCTTTCATGGGAGAGCTCAAGCTTATAAAATGCCTAACTCCTCCTTCTTAAAATCCAGCTGTGTGGTATAGAAATAATGAGAGCTCTCCCACTGTTGGAAAAATACAGAGGCAGGGACACTTCAAAACACCTAAGAAACTTTTGATTTCTTTACAATGTCACATAAATTATTTTCCTAACACCTGTGAAAATAAGATCATCTTTTCACACACACCCCCAAGCTGGAGTTTCTGTTGGGGGAAAAAAATATTTGCAGAAATGTAGATTAGGACAAGTTTGAATACCAATATGGAAAATGAGGAGGCTGAGTTTTGGCTTCCAGCATCCAATGCACCCTCTATACACTTTTTATGTTTTTTTTCCCTCAGTAAGAGAGGACCATCCTGAGCAGGGAGCATTTGTGCTCTCTTCAATGTCAGGCTAGGAGACCATCAGGTCTAATTTAATTTGAGAGTGTGGAAGGGCCCTGATCTCACAAAGGGAGAACAAAGAAGATACGAATAAAATGTCAGCGGGATATAAGCCCACATGCCTGATGACCTGCGGTGAACTGTTTTTTCTTAGCAATTAACTTCTAAGGCATTTCACTCCTGCTTAAATTAAGATTTTTCAGAAGTGAAGAAGGAAACCCAACACTGTATCCTAATGAATATAATGGCTTCCAGTCTTGGTCATAAAGCCTGGAAAGACTACAACAAATCCAGATCAAAAGATCTGATGATCTGGTGATCAAATGTTTACCAGACCAGAACCACATTGTAAAGTTTCTTCTACTTAAGGAGGAAAATAGATCAGAGGCCACTGTTGTCTTCAGCTGATGTACTAATTATGTGATCTAATTTTTTGAGCTTTTTCAGCTGAGTTCAGGCCTGAAAGTATATATGTGAGTAAGTTTACCTACAGATGTGGCAAGTAAAATTCCTTAAATCTTGTAGATTTTGGCTTTGAACAGATAAAAAATACTATTGCAGAAATGGTTCATGAATTTCATACTATTTTTGGTGAAATTATTCAGCCTATCCATTCCCAGATCAATGGTATTTCTGCCTGCTGTTGCTCACTATATTTATGAAATGCTTTGTTTATCCAAAAAGCTTTAGAAATTTTATAATGGCTTATATCAAGTTCTGAGAAATAAAGGAGATGGCTCTTATATGTTCTTATATTGTGACTGAATAAGCAGAATATTTGGGAGCATGTAGTCCTAATACATACAGTTGATTAGGTCCATGTGGACATATTCATATTTTGATGGCAGGCTGTCTTACTTATAAGAAGAATAATGGTGTTTTGTCCCATGCCCAGATCTAAACAGTGCAACAACAGAATTCACAGTTCAGTAGAGCAAGATGTGTTCAGTTTGTTGGGGTCACCCCCCCCCCCCCGACCAAGACATATAGTATTAAATTTAAAATGTTTCACTTCAAATCATGGACTTGAAAAATGCTATTTTTCATTCAGATTCTGTTGACAGAGAAATAAAAATAATCAAAAGTGTCATTTTCCCCATAGCTTGACATTTTCTGGGGAGCTCTGATGTCAAAATTATATTAAGGAAAATGTTTGTTGTTTCCAGTAAAGAAGGTAAAACTAGAAGGTTCCTGGAATCACGCAAAAACTCTTTTGTAGCTTAGGAGTAAACCAGGAAATTCGTTCCTGAAGAAGTCCAATATGCATTGTGTCCATTAAATTATAAAGATAAATAAGTACAGGGAGTCACTGTTGTCAAAACTGTGCAAAGACTGCAAAACTAAAACCACATTCCTTTGGCATAACTGTTGCCAGTTTTAGAAATCAGATCTTTCCAGCCTCTAGGGACCCCCTGCATACAAACACCCTCTGTTATCTCAAGCTTCTCCTCATTCAGAGCTTTACAGGGAGGGTGCTACTCTCTTTCATTTTGCCTAGCTTTGTCCCTTGCAACCTTCTCAGAGGCACGGAGAAAATCAATTGAATTATACTTGTTTTGGGGGGATTGCAGGATAATGGAAGCAGCTCTTATGGATGTGACATAAAGACTGTATCCATTCATCCCTGAGGCGCGATGAATGGAGGTGCGAATTGATTTTGACTAAAGTACCTCCAGAGCCAGGACTTCAGCAAGAACCTTACAAAATAAGACAAATTACATTCTGCATTGTATAGAATTATATTCTTTGTTCCTTAAACATGTCTTGTGCTGAATAATGTCCAAGCAAGTTATATGATTAGGGAACTTCTTGGGAATTCTGGTAGGTTCTGTTGCTCTGGAAGGGCATTGGGGAAATTGTACTCTGACGTGTGTTGTCACATTTGCCTGCTGGCTGGTTTAGCAAACGAGTCCAACGAGGTCAGCCTTCTTGATTTGTTAACTGTGTTATGTAATGTTTCTGTCTTTGTGATTTATCTTTATTTTTAATTGTTTCTCTTCTTATTAAATCATAATTTGATTTTCATTTTATTAAACCAGAACACTTGTGCCATCGCATACAAAAAATACAACTGACACCACCAACAACTACATAATCACACAATTATGCTGCAGGCTAGTAGGGACTTTACTTTTATGGGGATGCTTTAAATTCTCTTGCAATGATTAGTTACTTCATATCTTCCTAAATTTGTGATTGAGTATTGTGTATGTATTGATAATATATTAGCCTAATTCATCTGAAGCTTTTGGCTGGTTGTCATCAATCATTTTATACTCTATAGCTTTTCTCTTTTTGTCTTAGATTTTTATAAGCAACATATAAGCATATAAATATGTATTGAATTTACTTTTATATTGAATACATATCCCATTTATAAGCATTTATTGTTCTAATTTTATCAAAGAGATTAAAAAAATATCTGTGCTAAAATATCCAGTATTCCCAGACTATATAATACCAGGAAGTGGGGAGAAAAAACAATTCTAGAATAATGTTAATCAGCCTCTGCATACCACATTGGTTTATTGCAAAGTATATGTAATGTTCTATTAAATTGTTTAATGAAATGAGCAAAAACTTCTTTTAAAACCAAAGATGTGTTTCATCTATAAATCTGATGTGGTGCAACTTTTTAGTCCTTTAAGCGACACTTACAGCATAGAAGCAAGTGCTGAGGGCTTTTATAGCAATGGATGATTAGAGCTGGTAAAACAGTTCCCCCAGAATATGTGTATTCTCTATAGATTAAAACCAAACAAACAAAAACCCCAAACAAACAAACAAATAATAATTTGAAGACAATAGAAAGAAAGAAGAGTTAAGGCCCCAAATTCAAGTCCTGTGAGCACATGCAGGCTTCTCCAAGAAACCTATCCCTTGAGTCGTTTTTGTCTGCAACTAAAATTTAGTCCTGCTAATCTAACACTGGACCTTGTAATTTGTTCTTCATTCATAATTGGAAGCTAATTGCCATTGCAGTACAAATAATAATAAAATTATTATACTGTAATGATCATGTCATAAACTCTAGGAGAAGGAAACATTTAGGAAGAAAGAGCTCCGTACAACCTCACACTAATCAAAATTGCTGTTGAACTTAATGCTTCTGTGGCATTGTTAATAATTGCAAAATTATGTATCCTGCTCCAGTAGGTAATTGTACTTGACCAAGCTGAATTGATTTGCTTTGTGTTCAGTTGAGCTGAACTGACATACAAGTGACATCTTGTAAGTTTATGGCACCTGTCACTCATCCCAAATAAATGACCTTTTCAGAGATACAGAATTAACTTTCTGAAATCCTTCTGATATGGAAGGAAACAGCCCTATTCACACTAGTTTAGGAAATGCAGATTTTTTTTCCTCGATTAGAAGGCTCAAATAATGCATACATACTATTTAATATATATTATATATTGAATCTTTGAAAATTTGAATGGCTTCATGAATATTGAAGAAAGCCTATCCTCATAATTGTGATTTGTGAGATACTGTTATTCTTCCTTACCTTTGACATTGAATTGTACAGTACTTGAGAATGCTTTCCAAGAGGGCTCTCTGATTCGTATCGCCACAAAAAAATTTAAAAACACAGACTTGCAGCTATGATGTGTCTAAACATCCCTTTTATCATCAGCCTCTGCCTGGGAAGGTGGCACACCTGTTAAGTGGCAATCTGCTCCACTTGTTTTCCACCCAAGTGCAGTCAGAGTTCACTCTTAGTTTAAAGATGGCTATTGTAGGAGTCAGTCACTTGCCAACCATTTCAGGTAGCTTAATTGTATTCATCCAAGTAATTTCTATACTCCTCATTTAGTGAATACTTTTTAAAGTCTCCCTGTAAGGTTCCAGGGCATTATCTGCTGTAGTGGATGTCAGTCTATCCCTGCTCTGTGTGCAGTGGATGCTTTGCGCTGTAACCTTCCACTAATAAGAAAATCAATATTTTAAGTTCTATCCTGTTACAGTGTTCAAATTCAATCTGTTTAGATGTAAATTTTTTAATCTCCTCTGGAACTAAACAGCAAGGGAAGAAACCTTAGCAATTCTGTAAATGGATTTAGATCTTGAAAGATGTGACCTACAGGACAACACATCTTGTCTCTTATGTTTAACTCTGGAAAGAATATATACACAGTATCCTGTTTGGTATTGAAGTGACACAGACAGCAAGGACAGACTGTCACAAAGCCCAATCTCGTCTTCTCAGTGTCATAAGCAGACACAGAAGGAGATGGTCCCTTTGGACTTTCTCTGACAATGTGGTTTTCTGCTGCAATGTGGTTTGCTCTCCGCATGGAAGAAATCGATAGACAGTGAGGAAGGGCAGTGGAAACTATTTGAGCAGCTTTAGTAGGCATTGATTCATGCAGCTTGCTTCATCATGGCAATCTAAAGAAAAAACTTAATTGTTTCTGTTTCCTGTTGGTGCCAGAGCTTTCCAGATGGTGGATCATAGTACTGTTGTGAGGACTGTAGCACTGAGTTATTGGTTATTGCCCTCCTGTGTTCTGCTGCCTGCCTCCTCAAGCCACTGTTAGGGTCTGTATGGAGCCAGGAAATTTTATGGGCTGATGGACTACTATTCTGGCATCACAAGGAACNTTCTTGATTATGAAAAATTTAAAAATAGAAAGAAAATATAATGGAATGCATTGTTCTCCTAGGTGGGGGAAGGAGGTAGACCATGGTGTGGGGCACAAAGCTCGGAGAGGTGTGAGCTACAGGTATCCCTTCTGCTCTGCAACATAGCTGTTCTGGGAGCGTATTGCTGTTCTGCCAAAATCCAGCCTGTCCCAACCCAGATGTATGAATTGAGGTACCTGGTACAGGTCACCCTGTTACTCCAGAGACAGCATTAAAAGCTCTGCTGGCAGAGAGCAATGCTGCCAGGTACCTGTCCATGACCTGCTTGTTCCTGTTCCCCAACCAGAATAAGTTTCCTCCAGACACTGTCAGAGTGTGTCAGTAAATTAAATGGGTTTTGCTGGTGAATCGTATTCCCATTGAAGCATTGCTGCTCAGATCCCCTCTCTTGGGAAGCCTTGGGCGGGCCGTGCATTTGCTGTGGTATTTCTTTCCTGAAGTAGTGTGGGCAGAGGGTTGTGACCCTGCTCTGAACATGGTTTGAGTTACAAGATGGGTTCCCTCTTCTGTTGTTGTTTGTTTGTAAAGGAGAGATGACAATACCTTTTCTTAAAGTGCTTTTGGCATTTTGGGGCATGATTTTGAAAATCCTGAAGGTACAGCTCATGATGATACAATTTGTGTGTAGTTGAAAACACAATGCTAATACCTTATTAAGAACAATGTAATGTATTGACTGCTCTGTAAGTCTTCAAGCTTATGTCCAGGTAGCTCTTGATGCTATAAGCTGTATAATTAATAACCAATTGTCATATATCGCATCAACTATTATTCTAAGATTAGTTGAAATATTCTCAAGGAAGCAATTCAAATAAATCAATCCTCAGCCTTCCCAGACATTTAATTTGATATGTCATCATGGTTATTTTTTATTGAATGATTTAACCCTTTTAGAGAGGGACACCTGGAAAAATGTTTCAGACAAAAAACCTTCGAGTCCCATATTACCCATTGTAGTGTACCCATCAAGTGCCATCATTGCTGTAGGCCCTCACCAGTGCAAACAGTGGAGAGAAGACAGGGCCCTGGGACAATTCTGTCTGTCAGCATGAGGCTTCCAAATTGTGAGTATGAACTAGATAGTAATTGGCAGGAAACTAATTTACTAGTGATTTCTATGAAGTCAGTAGTCCCTGCCTCAATGCCCATCTAACTTAGCACAGTAGGGAGCCTGAAAATATAGACAGTAAAATTCTCTTTTCATAATGGATGAATTAATTTAGCCAGCCTAGTTAATTCAAATGCAAATTATGTGTTGAAAGTGTCCATTATTTATTGCTTCATCTAAGACTGTTTCTCTCCTTAATTTCTGAAGTGCGGCAGAGAAGTGCTGAGCTACCAAACACTCTCTTAGACATCCGCCAATTTTAGTACACTTTCAAATTATGTTTGATTTTTATTTTTTATTTCTTCTCTGTTTTAAACCTAATTTGGGGATTGTTTATTTGCTTTCACTTGTTTGTGTTTTCCAGCTGTGGAGCATTTCCACTGCCAAGCGGCTCATTTTCAAGCGAGCAGTTGGATACCAGCAGGAGGAACACCTAATCCCAGCTGGATGACTACTGCCAATCGCACACTGTATTTCCCTTCAGGTCAGGTTGGAAAGTAACTGTGTGTCCTACTCTGTGTGAGCACTTGCACATGTACTCACACGTACATGTACACACGCACCTACTTGCATGTGTCGGAGTCCTCCTGAATATTTCCTTTGAACAATAGTATGTGGTTGTGGTGTTCCTCCCCCCACCAGTTAATTTCATGACACAGGAGCCTTCTGTGGCTGCATTTTGACTAAGGATGAGCACCACCTGAGATTTCCTAGCTTCACAGCAGGGTGATAGACACTCCAGGAGGTGCAGCAACTCCCTGGAGGTACAGAAGTCCAGTGAGGCTAGTGCCAGAGTGACCCTCTGTCTCATGTTCCCCAGGCACTGTCCATACAAGACTATCCAGAATAATAAACATCTAATTTGAGAAAGCCGTAAGAAAATGAAGGCAAGGACAGAACAAAACTAAAGAATGTGACATAGAAAGGAAATTACCTTATTGTGGTGTTTCTAGGGCTTTGTTTATTTTCATTGTGTATCTCTCCACTTCTTGGAGAATGTTGCACCACAGTAACTGAGCAGGGGGCAGCTCTTGTTTTACCACGGTCCCCTCTAGAGCAGAGGCTTCCGTTTATGTTGTAGGAAGATGGCATCATTTGACCTGTCAGCCAATTGATCAGGGGGAATCCATTGCAAACCTCTAACAAAAAACGCAGGAGGACTCCCACCAAAACCAGACAGTAGCCAAGTAGGAAATCAGGCTGCAATTTTGAAGAGAGTAGATGGTGTTTTAACTGTTTTGTACTTAACAGCAAGGAAAATCCATTTCCATTCGTACTGCATTTATAGCTTTGTACTTCACATAGAAGAGGAAAAATGCTGTTATTTCACTTGGTGAAAGACAGGTGAAGCAGAATAGTCAGACACCCTTGCAAGGACAGCCAAACTGTTTCTTGTCATATGAAGAACATTTTTTGCTAGACACAGCCCTCTACCATTTTCCTTCAATGTTGTCCAAAGTCTCTGCTTAAAATGGATGAGGTAAGCTCTATGATCTACAGGCAATAAGTGATTCTTCATTTAAGATCCTGAATACAGATCCCAATTTCACTGCTTTCCCAACTGGAGATGCGAAACCTAACCTGTGGCTAGGCTCAGTGAGACCTCTACAAATCAATCTGGAGAAAAGCACCTGAAATGCCATTTATTTTTACACACTTACGTTCCTTTGAGTGGGGACAGCCTTTCCTTTCAAACATTGTCTTTCTACCCTGTGCACATCATCCAGATTAGAAGATGAGGGTCAAATTGTGCATGCTATGTTGCTTTACTCCATGTCCTCTCTGAGCCCTCGTCTTCCATGTTTCCCCAGCACCTGCCATTTCCTTTCTGCTACCAAACACAGGAAAGCATTCACACTTAAACATGTGGCTGGGACTTAAAGGATATAAAAGGAAGGAAGACTGAGAACTTTGTTTTGTGCTCTTCAGGTACTCTGATGTTTCCAAATGTCTTGGATATTGTGGGTTCTTGGAATTCAGCTGCAGAAATAGCCTTGATGGTAACAAGGCTTTGTTATATTTCCTAGTGTTCATTTTCTAGCCATTTCTTAAACTGGTTGATCATTTTATTCCTAGAATGCATGTTATGAAAAAGGATCCCTGGTGTTCACAGCCTTTTTTTCTATATTTGAAACTTGCTTACTTATAAAGTATTAAAAAACCTTTTATTTTTCTTGCAAAGGTTTAAGTTCTGGATTAAGTTTTCTTATTTAGGCTTTATACTGTAACAGCAGCCTTACAGAAATACTGCAGGTTCTTAAATTTTTAAGAACTATAATTTATATCAATTTAGCTCACCACATTGTTTGCAGAAATGTATCATCTGTTGCTTACAGCTTTAGCTCAGCTGGTGAGGCACAACACAGAGACAAGCATACAGAAGGGAAAGCTGCTGTTGTTCAGCCATCTGAAGGCTTGTCTGTGCATGGGGACACTCAGTGAGAGGTATCCCCAAATCATTTCCTATGCAGAGATCCCCTAGCTCAGGACGGGGCCAAGAAGCAGCTGCTCTATCTGTTTCAATTTGAGGCAAGTTCAAAGGCACTCTTATTCCAAAATAAATATCTTAATTTAGGTGGAATAGCTGTTGCAATTTAAATTTATATGCTTCCTCAAACTGAATTAATTTTCAAGTGTAGACAAGCTTTAAGCACTTGGAGGCTGACTTTTAATTAGTACAGCTGACAGCACCACCACAGAGCTGGTTTATCTTAATGACAGAAGCTAAACTTCATTAAGTTTCCAAGCAGCCTAAGAAAATGCAAATAAGACAGAGCCCCTTAAAGGGCTTGCGACTACCCCTGTCATTTTTATTACTGATGTGATTTGCAGTCATAATCCCATCAGCTTACCCTCATTATTGTCTGTGTTGGCTGCAGTCCCAACTTGGCGCTGTACCCAAATATTGGAGTGGTACTGCAGTGCCTCTCTGTGCTGATGGCAGAAGGTGACACTGTTGTTGGGATCCATGTACAGCCCCAAGCAACCCTGCGGTTTTTGCACCATGTCTATGCAAGGTGGTTCAGGGCAGAGGAGAGCCTTGCTTTCCTGCTTTCCGAGATGTGGACCCTACCATGCAGCCAAACTCTGAGAAGCAGAGTACTCACAGCTGACATGATCCCATCCCTCGGAAAAGATGTATTTCTGAAAGGTAAGTTACTTTGGAGGATTTGTGTTACGCTAACACGTCATCTTCCCTTAGCACCAAAAATGAAAAAAATAAGATTGCCTTTGCCCACAAATGGCAATGCAGTCTCAGACACCTCTGTTTTCTGTGCTAATCAGCAACCAGGAGCTAGTTTATTCAGCAGCCTGAAAACTTGCAGAGTGGCTGCAGTGACCCAGGGAAATACCAGGTGGCAAAGCACTCACAGCTGCAGAAAAAGCAGGGCATCACCCCAGCCTGGAAATTAAAAGCTGCTGGCAACTTTCTGCAGCTCAGAGACAGAGCTTTTCTCTCTCATTCCCTATCTGGATCTGGCTGGTGACTGACTTCTCTTCTGCTTGTAGGCAACAGTTGTAGGGTGAAAAAAAGCCATCGAGAAATATAGTGCCAAATATTTTTTAATATTATTTATTTAATGGGAAGCAGCAGATTCTTACTGACATTTCACCACCCGCCCTGTACTTTGTTTCACTCTCAGGACTGCTGTAAAAGCCAGCATCGAACTTCTGGAGCTGGCCTAGCTCCAGGGAATAGCAAGGCCAGAAGACAAATCTGTTTTGGGGGGTGAGAAGGAAGGAGATGTACAAGAAATACAGTAAGTTTGTTATTTAAAAAGAGGAGGAGGGCTGAGGAGGGGGCAGAAGGGGATAATGTGTTGATGTTTAACAATGATTTTATTGCAAATGCAACGTATAGTGGCAGTATGTTAAACTCCCTAGTCAACAGGGAACAATACAAAACAATTTGTGGCAAAAGGAAACAGATGCAATTCCGTCTGCAGCTTCACACATCTGTTCTGCAAGCCTGCACTCCTCCTATAATTCTCTAGGAGGGATCCAATAAAAATGATATAAAATTTTATTGTGTTAGTGGCACTAGTTATTAGAGTGGGGAGCCAGAAAATTTACCCAGGAGCTGAACCATTCCTGTCTTTTAGTGCAGAGTAAATGACGAGGCTGTTGCTGGCAACAGCAATACTACAGTGTGAAAAAGGTAGAAATCATTTTGAAGTGCTTAGCATGCTGGAGTAGGTGGCTCAAAATAAGAGGGGCAAAGCTAATAAAAGAGTAACAAGCAAAGACACATCAAGAAGGGTGGAAATTAAATGCTGAGATGGTATTTAAAATAAAATTTTAAAATGAAATGAAAACTCTAAGGTTATTGAAGAAATCTGTGTGATGTATCAGCACCTGCCATATTGTTTGATGCTGTCAGCTATAATTTTTTGTACAGGCTTTTATTCTGAATTTAAATGTCTTGTAGCTTGGGAAATAAAATGGAGTGAAATGAAGTAAAATAAATAATGCCAGCTTTCGTTCTGGATCAGAACATCTACAAAAGGATTGAAATGCAGTCCAATTTATCTCTCTTAAAATCAGAACTTCAGCTTTTTCAGATTAAAAGCCCTGAGTCTCCCTTTGTGGGCAGGACCTGTGCAGGCCTTTCAGGTATCCTTGCACTGGGTAAGCCATGCTAGAGCCAATAGAGGGAAGTGAGTTGTTATAACAGGGATGTCTGACCAGTTGCTTGTGTTTCATCTGTAACCCCGGATTATTTCCACAATACGCTATCTTCAGGCAGCAGTCAAGCCCAAATGAGGAGAAAAAGAATTCATTTCTCAGCAGAATCACAGCATGGCAATCCTCTGCTTAATCCATGAGAGTCGGTGCTTCAGGGAGGTGGCCATTGAGGAGCAATTATAGCACATGGAGACCAAGGGGTGACCAATCGATATCATTAGCAATTCACAGAGGCAAGCACTCTTATGATTGCCTAAATTGCAAAGCCCCTGGTTTGATTTATAGAGCTGCTTCTTCAGAGTGTAGCTGCTCTGTACTTTTCAGGTTGTTCCAGGTCAAACATCTAAAACTGAGACCTCACAATGTCCTCATCCTCCTTTAAACCCTTGACCTTCACGTTGCAGCCTCTGAGGTGAGGGACTCCAACTCCCCAAGTCCAGCTCCCCTGAGTCGTGACTCGAATGCCTCACCTCAGTATGGTTGTCCCTCAGGGCAGGGCACATGTCCTCAGCCCCAGAGAAGGTTTTTACCAGTTCTCTGAGGTATTTTGCTGACTGCCATCAACCCTGGGGTGTGTGAGCTGATGGGAGCATGAAGCAGGGACAGTGGAGGGAGGGAAGGGGGTAACTGCTGTGCCAGGAAGTTGAGAAGGCCTTGCCATGAAGGACTGGACACAAAATGACCATCATCTTTTCCCCTCACATTGTGTCATGGGGCCTCACACTCTCCAGAGCCACTACTGCTCATTTTAGGTCATACTCTTGCAATCTAAGGCAGCAGTTTTTGCTCTCCGTGTGCTATGGCTTTTCCTAGTGTTTAATAACTAAAAAATCCCAGGTAAACAGCACCTGCGCTTTTATTGAGGTCTTTGGTGAGGCAGATCTGGGATTGGTCAGAGTTATTCTTTCCCTCCTGCTTTCTCTGGGTGTTTGTGGAGCTGAGGTTCTCAATAAAAACTTCTTGGGCAGACTTCTTGGGCTTTTACTGTGTCTTCAAATACGTTATTTTTTATTAGCAGAGAAGGAAGTTCAAAGTGCTGATTGAACAACGCCTCTCACCACAGTAATGGATGCTGCAGTAAGAACAACATGTTTTCCTCTCTAGTCACATATCCTTTATGAAATGTAAGTAAATATCAAGCTATCAAGCATGCACTTTTGCAGAATATGATGTTATTTAGAAATTCAAATACTTTTTGCCAGGTAAAACAATTGCCAGATTCTTTTTTTTATCCTCCAACAACAAAACATTAAACTTAGTTTCATCAGTTGGTTAAAGTGGTGTAAGTATTAAAAGCAGTCAAACCAGTTTGCCTTATATTTAACCTAGTTTAGTTTATTGAATTATTATAAACAGATTCAGATACTAGAAATCCAAATTAAAAAATATATATATTTTACAGTGGAATATTTTTGTATTTGAAAGAAAGTCCACACTAAAGCATGACAAATGTTAAACTTAAATCCAGAACCAAAGTTCAAAAAAAATCTTCAGATGGGAATGTCCAAATATTAACCTTCAGGACTTTAACAGCAGGGATTTAATGTTTTTCAAACAAAACTTAATTTCTCTTCGTGGAACCACACTGAAACATTTTATCCTGGCTTATGTTACTGAATTGTTTGCAGTGACCTGTGGGAAGTGTAGTTCCCCTATGCAGGCTGAGGTGTTGTGTCCGAGTTGCATGTTAGTTCTATAATGGTAGTATTATTTTAACTCTGTTTCACAAACCAAATATTGCAATACCAGTTGACTTAAACTAAGGCAAAAATATTTTGATTTCACTTCCTAAATAAAACCCAAATATTTTTGAAGGAACACAGTTTTTCATTCCAAGAATATCTTTTCCAGCATATTTCAGCGGAACACTCCTAAGCCATATCAACTTCCAGCCACAATTTCAAAAAGTACAATCTTCTACAACCTTGCTTGCTAGATAAGACTAAACCTTTCTGTCAGTTTTTCTGAATGAACAAACCATTAGTTAGAGCTGTAATGCAGAAAGCAAACCTTTCAACATCTATCTTTTACTGGCCAGTTAGAAAATGTTTGAGGAAATGTTTTGCCAGGTAAATACATTATTGATTATTCTAGAATAAAATGAGCCAAGAGGATAACTATAAAATAAAATGCGTCAATATTTAAGAACAGCTTTATGAGTTCTCTGTATCTACACAGGAAAAAGCCAATGGCAACGAGATTGCAGTGGCAAATATGCTTAATAAGTCTTGTGTTTGTGATGCTGATGTGACCCATTCCCTTATCTTCTCAGCATATTGCACAATAGAGAAAGATAAATGGCTGGCATGGCCCCTGGAAACCAGTTGGCTGGACAGGCTACCTGAGGAAACACAGAATTTACATGAGAATGACAGAGTATGGCTAATTACCTGACTGTCTTAAGGTTTTGAGTCTTAAAAAGGTAAAAAAAATGGACCCCTGTAATGTTAAATTTGTAAACTTCACACTGCAGCTCAGCATTTCAGACATCTAATGTATTGACAACACAGTGACCTGAGACTGGGGTTTGGCCTGCTCTGACAAAGGGTTTGCTAAGCTAATTGCTGAGGTTGACCCAGCTGGAGCATTTGGAAGCCCTCAGTACACTAGGGTATGCAGCCTGTTCAGAAATTTGGAACAGATTTCTAGAAAGGAACAGTTTCAGGTAAATGTAACAGGCATAATCTTCAGCTATCATAAATTTATGTAACCCTATCTAAGTAAGAATAAGCGAGTCTGTGATTATTTATTTTCATTTTGTGTTAAAAATTAAGCTGGAAAGTTGGGTTAATACTGAATGGTTGTTTTTTCCCCCTTCAGCTCACATTCATTCAGCAATTGGTTTTCGTTGATGAAAGGAATGCAGACAGTGTCAGAACGAAATGCACTTTGTGTATATTTACTTTACCTATGATGCTGAAATCACTCCTGTGTTAGTTTTCTGGTATTTTTCATGGTTCAAAGACACCCCCCCCCAAAAAAAAATAAATTAAAATACTAGAGAAGGGCATCTTGCTGAAATCCTGTTAGCAGAAAGCACCATAATGAGCAAGCCTGTTGTGAAAACCATGAAGTGCTATCATCCATAAGAATAATCCTGAATGAACTGTCTGATAGCCTGAAGCCCAGACTGTTCTTTGTGAACTGTGGGTAATTGCCACAGTGAAGAACATGCATATATTAAATTAAAGGTATGATTTTTAAATATTTTCTTTTTGTACTCAGTTAAATGCATTAAATCTCATACTTGCTTCACTTAGTGTCAGCATACAGCTTCAGGCACACTTATAATAACTGATAGAGTTATACGCACAGCCATTTTTCTGTGGCAGGTGACAGCTCAGCTTTGCATTAATATCAGGCTATTCTTAATAACACTAATATATGCATTTTTAGAGACAGTGCATCTTACAAAAGGGTTATTATTTTTGAATTGTGTAGTCTGGCTGTTTTCTACACTTCATTGACTAATGCCACATTTGGAAACAGCTGGCCATGGGCGTGTCATCTGTAAAAACAAACATCTTATGACTGTATTAAGCTCAACCCTTGATTTTCTCTGCTAGGGTTCTGAACCATGACTGCTACCACCAGGCAAATTAATAACCATAGGATTAATGGTAAATACATTGTGTATGCATGCTGCAGACGATAAGGCTGATTTTTAGGAGATGACAAAACAAATTCATTTATGCTTCAAGAGTAGCAAAATGGCCTCGTAGATCAGAAAAACTTTCCATCCTATTTCATGCTCTATTCAGTAAGCATGCTAAATTATATTATCTATAATATAAGGTCATATTGCAGGAGCCTGGTGGCTTATGTGAACGGCAAATCACTGCCCTGGTAAAAGAGCTTTGCAAAGAAAGACCATAAAAAGCACCCAAACTGAGAGAGGCAATGGAGAAAGCTATGCTTTGAAATATAGAGCAGCTCATATCACAAGCCAGATGGCTGAGAATAAACAGTTTACCGTTTTTAATCAGTGGCTATTTCTAGGTGCTATTTCTCTTTGTATCATGCAGTCACTATGAGAGAAAGAACATTAATTCCCAGAGTGTTTATACACTAATGTTTTACACAAAGGACAAGAAGGAGAGTTTTCCAAAGCAGTTGACTGACCTAACGTAAGACACCTTGATTGCAAGCATTTTTAGGAGCTTTTGAAAAATCACAGCCAAAGAGGTTTGGTTTCTTTTGCTCTAAGCACAGGCAGGAGCATGGACCTGCTGAGGTGTGTAGGAGGTGTCCCCTGAGCATCTTATTGGAGTGAATCTCAAAGTTCACCATGGTGGCTTCCTGGTTTTGTTGCTAGTATGTCCTCCCCTGCCAAGGGATGCAGTTTCTCATCACCTTGTGTGACCTGGGGACAGCCCCAGGCCTTCCTTCCACCAGCTGATCCACCCGCCTCATTCCCTGTCAGTTCACTTATCTACCTCTTTAGTTATTAGTGTCCACCAGGATGGGCACTGATACAGGAAACCAGAGAGACAGGCAGGTATTTTTGGTAGCACACTGGAGAATGACACGTAACTGGTAAGCCTGGTGCCTCTGGGGGATTATGGTTTACAGACAGGACACTTAGTTCCTACAAATAATTTGCCAAATGTTTCTTATAAATCCCCTACCTAAAATTGTAAGATCTGTCAAAGTTCCCTGGGATTTATAGCAGCCTAATAATCATAATAAATGACTATTAGCACAGAGAGAACATGCGTGGGGTGATTAATAGGTTTTTCTCTAAGTCATAGATGAAAATGAACAGCAGAGGAAAGGAAAACCTTCATATTAACTCTGTGGGAGCTCCTGTATTAATTGGCACATAATCAGGTACAGCTGCTAATAATCATGCAGCTCTTTAAACCAACACACAGAGCACTGCCAATACAGCCTTAAGAGCTAGAGATTAGAAAGTGTGCAAATATTCTTTGAAATTCAGGTCGCTAGATGAAAGTAATTTTTTCTTAGAAGCTTACAGATCATTGATACTGGGTTCTGCTTATGTCAAGATGTGACAATGTGGGATTTCCTCATCTCATAAACCATTGCTTTCCCTTCTTGCAGGTCGCTGAACGATGTCTGTCAGAAGATATGTTTTTTTTCCTGTCTTCTCTATCTTGATAATACCAGTCTTCAGAGCACCAAGTCTTCTTGGTGCTCTAGACATTGGACACTCTGCAGATTCTTTGTGGGATCTCCTTTTACTGGATATTGCTGTCCTCTGGAAAAACTGTATATCCCAACTTGCCAGAGCCACCACCGGGTCACACAACACCAGGCAGGCAAGTCCAAATATGAATTGTATAGCAACAAAGGATTGAGCTCTTGATTACAATATTGGAAGCAGTTACAAGTGCAGCAAAAAATTCCCAGAACATTTTAAAAACCTATAGTGACTCTAACAACAGCCTCTTGCTCTAGTTGGTATTTAGGGTTTTTCCTCTCAGCCATCAAAGTCAAGGGGCCAGTTCAGCAGAATTACCTTTCTATAGGGCTGTGTTTCTGAGTACTGTCATCCTGGGATTTCCATTAACCTTAGTACTCAAAGGTTTTCTTGTTGCTGCGGAATGCAAACTAAGCTTCAAGGATCTCTCTGTTTCTTTACTCCTTTTGTGTCTCTTACCTTCCTGCAGCCTTGGTGTAGCTGATACCTCATTAATGCTTACGTGTATATGTATCTTTAACATGGGGCATGTCAGCACTGCGCTTTGTGGAGAGGTCACTGGAAGGCTGAACTTTTCCTGTTCTCTTTAGAAGGTAAGATGAATTGCATTTAGAAGTGTTTATGTAATGCTTTGTTAATCCCATAAATCTGTTTGTGCAACATTTATATCTTTTGTTTTCATGGCATTTTTACAGTGACTATTCCAGCCATTTTGCTACATGCTAGACATTTTAGGATTTGTTCTGCCACACAGAGGTATCCCAGGGTTTGTACTATGTAGAGGTCCCTTCTAGCCTGGACCATTCTATGATTATGTTGCTTTAAGAATGGCTTTTGGTACATGTGAAACTCCATGTCTTGCAATCATTCAAAGCTGTGACAGTTTTCATATATGTCTTTACAAAGCTAGCCAGACGTTGCATTTGTTTCTTCTCTCCAAAATACCATTGGCCTAAATTGTCTTAAGAATATTCAGAAATGTGATGAGTTGAGTGTGAGATATGCTCTCTTCCCTTATTTTGAGGCATGTACTTCTGTTCTTGTCTGCAGCATGCTGATTTATGATCTTCCCCCTGAAAAAACGGAAAGGATAAATGAGCAAATACAGCCACTTGTGCAAAAGCTTGTGCTGGGTGTTGCCTGGCGACTAATAGCTGTTAGAGTCAAATTAACTAAGCTGCTTTGGAGAAAAGTAATTAGCAAATAGGGACCTTGGAAACGGGGAAAAAACACGAAGGGGAGATTAACTGAGTTTAGAAATGAAGGCAAAGGTGAAACAGTAAGGTGTGGGTTATAGTCCTCAAGGTAATCCTTGTCAGTTTTATTTGTTGCTGCTTTTTTTGCCATGATGATGATAATAGAATTTCTTTCTTTTTTAAAATGACCTAATTTTATTCTTGGTCTGACACTATGGTTTGTTTTTTCTGATGGAAGCGTGGAGGGTTTCCATGTAGGTTTTGTAATTTTGTTCTAAATGTGTTATTTTCCTGAGTAGAGCTTGCCCTATTTTCTGCACTTCAAAGGCATAAGCACAATAAACAGTGTGCAGAGTGAAATCAGAAGTGGGTAGGTCTTGCAGAATGTCATGCTGATGTTGTCTGTCAACTGTGGCTGTTGTTCTGTGGCTCTTTACAAGCTAATTCAGAGCAAACAGGTGCTGGACAAATCCCTACAGCACAAAGAAAATGCTTGGAAACCTCTTCTGCTTTTACCAGAAATGATGTAAACATTTGATTCTGTTGTTCGATGTCCCAAATGTGCAATTTCCTCTTTAAAATACACAGCAGTTTCTTATCTGCCTGCATAGTGATATTATTGGTTTTAGCATATTATTATAGCATATGATAGCATATTATTTTTTTTTCATTATTTTCAAATAAGAAAACAGGTAAGCACCTTTTTGTCGGAAAGAAAAATCTGTATAAGGAAAAGAATGCAAAGCTCTGAAAACTTGGGGAGAACGGGAATAGAGTGTAAAAGTGTTATTGAAAATTCCAAAGAAAGGAGCATGTGTAGGAAACTGTCCTAAATTTGTGATTGCCCTTTAAACTGCCTCAATAGTTCCTTGTATTTTGTTACATGTTTTTGCCTTGGTAGTATTTTAAGCTTATAGAATTTATACTTATTTTTCAGTTTTGAAAAATGTTATGCTAAAGAAGTATGAACTACCAAAAATAGGGCACAAACCAGTTCTGGTGTACTGCTGGTGATCTCATTTACAGTAAAGCCAAGCGTTGGGCTATTTTGGATATATCCTTTGCATATCTCCCTCTTTATTTAGTGTGTAGTTAGCATTAAAAATAACATTTAACCATATGTAAAGAACAAGAAGCGACCAATACAAAGTCAGGCTACCTACCAATTATGTTGGTGGATTTTTAATTTTTGGAGGGGAGGGAAGAGTATGTTGTTTGTTTATTAGGATGGGTTTTTTTCAAAGATCAAAACCATAATTATATTATTATTTTATGTTTTTATGTTTAAAAACTTTATTCTGCATGGGGGCTGGGGGACCAGAATACCTAAATATTGCTTCTTTTTGCTATTTTAGAATTAGCAAGGATTTAAAGCCTGAGTGCTTTAGGTTTTTTTGGATACTTCAGATGTACACTGGGAGTTCTCATACCTTTTCTGAAGGTTAGAATGGTTACTGTGCCTTTGGAGTAGAGGGAGAACCAGTGAGCTTTAGCTAACACTAGAAGGTTTCCCAGAGTCAGTGGTTTGTGTGCATGTTAAGATTTTCCATAGGAAAAAGGACTGTAATTGCTCATAAGATCATATTTGGTGTCACCCTGAAGAAAATAGGCCTTTTTACCTCTTTGAACTGTAAGAGCAGTTTTGAAAGTATCTTAATATTACTGTGATGAAATACACTATAATTGAAGTAGAACCTTCTGAGCTAAGAATGAAAGGCCTTTTTCCCAAGAACTTAATATACTTTTGTTTGCTGCAGGTATGTGCTATAGTGAAGATAAAAGACAATGTTATGAAGAGATGAGTAGTTTGGTGCATTTAAGACCCTTATAATTCATATCTCTCAGGAGTATGCTCAGAAATAGAAAGCATACAAAGACAGGTAATTTCAGTCCTGTCATAAGATCTCAGGATAGCAATATTGAACATTAAAGCAATAGATAAAATAAACCCAATGCCTCATTGGAAGCAACATAAATAGTTTTGTTCAATGTGATTTTCCTATCAGATATTATAAAATCTCCCCTGTTGGAAGATGTGTGTCTGGGTCAAACCCTTGAGTAACTCTGATAGAGATCCTTGGCATTTCTAGTTTCTTCAGGTTCTGGGAATTCAGTAAATTGGAGCTTTATTTTTCTAGTGGAAAAAAGTATGTAAATTATAATAGTTTGCATTAATTGTGTGTAATACTTTTGCTTATGCCCTTTCCAAAAGTAGAAGTATAGCTCTTACATCTGCTCATGGACAACTTGCCTGTTTCTTGTCTCTTATGCCTGCAAGAGAAGATGTAAGGTATAAAACTAGAAATTTTTTCTGAAAGATATTGTGGCATGGTTGTTATTTTCCTTTAATTTTAAGTCACATTAGCCTCTTTCTGCTCTGGCTTTCCATCCAAAAGAAGCCTTGAAATGAGTTCACATTCTACATGCGCTTTTCTGTAACCATGAAAAAAAGAACCTTTGCATTTACTTTTTCCTCACCTTGCTACCCAGGAACTGTATTTCTGATTAAGTTTTAAGTTGCCATAAGAGACAAAGATAAATTATACCTTTCTTATGCCTGTTCATGAAAGCCTCTGTATAAATCCACCTGGGAGCTGAGAGGGCCGAGAGGAGAAGAAAGTCTTGTCTCCAATGTTGCAGCTTCAGGCTGGGACGGAAAGCAAACAAGGTTAGCTCTCGCCTGCCACCCTGGAGCCTTTTCTTTGCATATGTCCTTCTACTAAGTCAAGCTGGGGTCATGCAGAGACACATAAGTGCATGGGGAGCCTGGGAGGGGTCCTCAAGTATCACAAGGAAGCCTGAAGCTGGGCACTGGGCTCCTCTGGGATGAGAAGTAGAATGAAATGTCTAACACTGGGTGACCTCCTTCTGGTAATGAGGTTGTGACATGAGAAAAGTGCTACATGTCACTTTGAAAGGAAAACTCTTTGCATCTGCAGCTTCAGCCCAGAAATGAGGAAATTATGGTCATAAATGTAGAGTTCATGGGGAGGCCCAAATTAAAAGACTGAAATCTGAAATTGCAGACTTCTCATCAGTTACCAATGGCATGAAAAACAAGTTTTACAGACCTTCTGAAAGACCATCTTAACTGAGAGATGTTCTTGATGGTAGGAAAATGGCAAAGCAACTTTATTGTCTTTGCTTCTGCTTTCTTCTTGTCTCGGTTCCACTTCATCTAACACTTCCCTTTTGTTAATCACTCGGAAAGCACCTTTTTCCTAGCACCTACCAACCTGTAAGTCTCTCTCTCTTTCCACCTGCTTCCTTAAAGATTAGTTTCATGTTATGATCCACCAAAATATCCCATCTAACACCTAGCTGCAGAGATTGCAGTAGCAGTTTCACATCACTGAGAAAATCCCATCAAAGCCGGAAATTGTTTTCTTTATGTGAGTGGCAAGGCAATTACTGAGCTGAGTGACATGGGCAGAGGAGTGCGTTTGCACTAGAAGCTTATTGCTGTGGCAGAAACTTCTGGCAGGAAAGCAGTGACTGACTGACATCCTTTGGCTTATTATTATGGGCCTTGTTTAAATGAAGTAGAAGCAATGACTGTTACTGTATTTCTAATCAACAAAGTGTTATGCCAGTAATTAGGTTTCAACTGACTTGCATCTCCTTTCTAGGCATTAATTGGAGGAAGATATGCAGATTGCTGGTTAATAATAGAACAGTTATAGTTCTATAATCACTTTCTTCGTGTTCATCAATTTATTTGATTGCCTGTGTGGCAAACATTTGATCCTGCATGTGTCTATTTAGCTCTCAGACTGTTTTATAAACCTCATTGTTTACCAGGTTAGTGACATCTTAAAGTGCCACAACTTGCAGAGCCTAATAGCAGCACATGTAGAACTTTATTTTGCAAAATAGACACTGTGAGGCCTTTCAAAGAAAGCTCCAGATTGTCCAAACCACATATGGATGTCAGAAATGGGAACAGTGTGAGCTGTATGCTGAACCTATTTTAAACTCCCACTCATGATTTCCAAATGCAGCACTCTGACAGAGAGCAGGCTTAGAGAATTTTGGGAACTTTAGTGCTTGTGTAATAAAGGCTCCAGGAATCTGGTTTGGCAAAAGTGTGAATAATTGTATTAGCTGCTTATGGTTGTGCAACTGGAACCCAATGGACCACCAGAAGAGATCCAAAAGTTTGCAAAATATAAATGATATAGGGCTCTGGGAGGGGAGAAAATAGCCATGTATTGTATGGCTGATGCATGCCTCATCTGATGATCCACATAAGCTATTTTGCAGCCCTTGTGGCCACAAAAGCCAAATCCAAATGCATTTTCCCATACCTTTCAGTTGGTGTTGCTTACACGAGATAGGCTCTGTACTAGGGCAGGTTTCAGTCTGTTCTGCACCTACTCATTTGCAGCTGCCTGCAATATTCCATCTGGCCACATATTAACAAATTGTCTAGTCTTTTATTAAAATAAGAACCAAACACCCATCCCCTATGCTCAGGCTTTATTCAGTATATCAGCCCTTCATAAATCAAGTCCTGTCTTTGGGATTTTTCTAGGGTGCATTCTACTTCATCATTTCTAGTGGACCAGAGATGAAGTACTGAGGCAGAGTCAAACAATCTTTACATAAACAAAACTATGTTATTAGGCTTAGTTAAACTACTTTCTTATACCTCCTGGGGAAAGAGAAAACTGTTTGGGAATAATTATAGTGTAGGAGTGTAAACAAAGAATTCAGCAGAAATCCAGATGTATGTTTTATTTATATTAAGTGAAATACTGTTTCTTATAACAGCAGATTTGAGGTTTATATATGAAGCCTCTAGGTAGTTCATTATTCACCAGGTGACCAACATACATAGGAGTTAGCTGGTTTGAAGTTTTGTGCCTTTGTGATTGGATAGGATTGCTGCGTGCTGCCCTCCAGCCTCCTTATCTAGCAGGAGAAAGGCAACTTGCTTAATTCTCATTTTCTCCTAGTTACACTTCTATACAAATGACTCTCCATAAACTTGCAGCTCATTTCTAATCCTTTCCTTGCAATATTGCTTTGAGAAAAAACATCAAGTAGCTGTAGAGAGCAAGCTTGCCTTGAAGTAAAAAGCCTTGATGCTCTGTTGGTGTCTGCTTCTTCTTAGTCCCGTTTTTATGGCTTTGCAGGAAGTAGATTTATTTTATATTTGAATTGCTGCTGGAATTTACACCATTGGGCAAAGTCTGGATATACCACATTAAGCAATGACTTGGGAGGGGCTTCAGAGAGGGGGCTTTTCCTTGAAGACCATCTGCTTGCAAGTAGCTCACAGTAAAACTCATGATCAATGTAGGCAGTTGCTGACATCTCTTCTTCCTTTTGGCGGTACAAAGCTGGGTATGTTTCATGTAGATTTAGATTATTCTGGATGGTGCTTATTAGACTTCTTTCACCATCATCATCATTCCTGTAAGACCACAGTGTCTGAATGTGCTGTTATCTCTAAAGTTATATCCTTAAAGACATGGAAATAGTCTTATACCCATCCAGGTGAAGCTTCAGCTTCTCATTTAACTTTAAAGATAGCAAAGTCTGTTCCCACTATTGTGAAGGGGGAGACCACTGCTTTAAGAGGACTGTTCAGGCTGTTCTCTCTTGCATATAAAAGGAGCCTTGAAGAATTATAAATTTGGCTGAAGTTTACCTGTTACCCTCATTTATCTTTGTATTTCTTTAAGATGTCAGACTCTCAATACCTCAGTCATAGATAAAAGCTGCAGCCCAAATCACCAGACTATCTTTCTTGCACTAAATTAAGTTGAACTGTGATTTAAGCAATAATCTTTGTATGTAGTGATGCTCTATAAAATGCCTATGGAAAATGAAAGGAATATAGTCTTATGCTGAAAGACAAGCAAACTAGTGGTGTGGTAGTTCTTCTGGGTACTGCAGAGCCTCTTTACCTTAGTGGAGATTTGTGTTTTAGAAGAAACTGTTAAAACTGTCTTGGGCAGGACTAGGAATTTTCATTATAATGAAAGCATTATACTGAAATTATAATGAAGGCATTATACTGAAAGCACTAGACATTTAATGTTCTTACTCACTGCACACAGAATTGCAGCATATTTAATGATATATAAATAAATAATCATTGACTAGTAACAGCTGGCCATAACTTTTCCAGCCAACAGTACTGAGTATCTTCTCTCTGTTTCTTCTTGATCATTGCCTTTAGCTGGTAACATACAGTTTATTTGTCATGGAGCCAACCCAGCCTACCATATGCTTAAAATGTCTTTTCCCACTCATCTCTCCAGTGCAAGCACAAGCTGCTTGCGCCATGTTCTGGTAGAGGTAGGAAACACCCTCAGAAAATATATGTGCAAAGACAGAACATACTGTTGATTAAAATGCCAACGTTGACTTCAAAATGTTGGCCTGGATATTTCTGGTACATCCAGACTATGCCAGAACACCTTCACCTTCCTCCAGATGTAACATGCTCTGTAAACATGAACTATGTGATTTATTGAACACTAATAAAAAGACTTATCCTTCTTTTTCATCTCTTGGCTTTCTCTTTCTTCCTGCTTATACTTTACTTTGTCCCCTGCACCAGTTTGGTATCATAGAATTGTCTAGGTTGGAAGAAACCCTTGAGATCATCTAGTCCAACCATCAACATAACTGACAAAAAGCGACCCATCACTAAACCACGTCACTAAGCCAACTTTTAAATACCTCCAGGGATGGTCACTCAACCACTTCCCTGGACAGCCCATTCCAATGCTTGATAAACCTTTCCATGTAAACTTTTATCCTGATATCCAGTCTGAACCTCCCCTGGCACAACTTGAGGCCACAGTACTCGAGGTGGGGCCTCACCAGTGCCAAGTACAGGGGGACGATCACCTCCCAAGTCCTACTCACCACACTGTTCCTGATTCAGGCCAGGATGCTGTTGCTGTTGGCCTTCTTGGCCACCTGGGCACACTGCTGGCTCCTGTTCAGCTGACAGTCAACCAACACCCCCAAGTCCCTTTTCTTCCAGGCAGCTCTCTAGCCACTCTTTCCCAAGCCTGTAGAGCTGCATGGCATTGTTGTGATCCAAATGCATGATCTGCCACTTGGCCTTATTGAACCTCATCCCATTGGCCTTAGTTCATCAATCCAACCTGTCCAGATCCCTCTGCAAAGCCTTTCTACCCTCCAGCAGGTCAACACTCCCACATAACTTAGTGTCATCTGCGAACTTACTGAGGGTGCGCTCAATTCCGTTGTCCAGATCATTGATAAAGATGTTAAAGAGAACCAGCCCCAGTACTGAGCCCTGTGGGATACCATTCTTGACTAGCTGCCAACTGGATTTAACTCTATTCACCACCACTCTCTGGGCCTGACCCTACAGTCTTTACCTAGCAGAGAGTACTCCCATCCAAGCCATGGGCAGCCAGCTTCTCCAGGAGGATACTATGGGAGACTGGATCAAAGGCCTTGCTAAAGTTCAGGTAAACAACATCCACAGCCTTTCCCTCATCCACCAAGCAGATCACTTTGTCGTAGAAGGAGATCAGGTTTGTTAAGCAGAACCTGCCCCTCATGAACCTGTGCTGGTTGGCCCTGATCACCAGGATGCACTGCATAATGGCATTCAGGATGGTCTGTTCCATGACCTTCCCAGGCACTGAGGTCAGACTAACAGGCCTGTATTTCCACAGATCATCCTTCTGACCCTTCTAGTGGATGGGCACCCCATTTACTACACACCAGTTAGCTGGGACCTCCCCAGTTTGCCAGGACTGCTGTTCAATGATGGAAAGTGGCTCAATGAGCACTGCCACCAGCTTCCTCGGTACTCTCACGTGGATCCAATCTGGCCCCATAGACTTGTTTATGTCTAGGTGTTGGAGCAGGTCCCTCACCACCTCCCTTTGGATTATGGGGGCTTCATTCTGCTCCCCACCTCTACCTGCTAGCTCCGGTGTCTGGGTACTCTGGGAGCAATCTACTCTAATACTAAAGACTGAGGAAAAGAAGGCATTAAGTACCTCAGCCTTCTCCTCATCTTTTGTCACTATCTTGCCTCCTGCATCCAATAGAGGATGGAGATTCCTCCGAGTCCTCCTCTTGTTACTAATATATTTCTAGAAATACTTTTTATTGTTTTTAACATCCAAGGCCAGGTTAAGTTGTAATTGGACTTTGGCCTTTCTAATCTTTGCCCTGCGTAGTCTTATAGCGCCTTTGTAATCTTCCTGAGTGGCCTGCCCTTTTTACCAAAGGCCATAAACTCTCCTTTTCTCCCTGACTTGTGACCACATCTCTTTGTTCAGCCATGCCGGCCTTTTCCCCTGACAACTTGCTTTACAGTGCACAAGGGTGGACTACTCCTGCACTTTTAAGACTTCATCTTTGAAAAATGTCTAGCCTTCCTGCACTCCTTTGCCCTTCAGGCCTGACTACCCAGAGACTCTGTCAAACAGGCTCTTGAAGAGACCAAAGTCTGCCCTCTGGAATGCCATGATGGCAGTCCTGCTGGCTCCCTTCCTTGCTTCTCTGAGAATTGAGAAGTCTATTAATTCTTGGTCACTGTGTCCAAGACTGCCTCCAACCATCGCATCCCACACAAGACCTTCTCTATTCACAAATAGCAGATCCAGCAGTGCTCCCTCACCAGCTGTGTCATGGAAGATATTCCTGACACACTCAGGAACCTCCTAGGCTGTTCCCTCTCGGTTACATTGTGTGCCCAGCTGATATCTGATAGGTTGTAGTCTCCCACCAGGACAAGGGCAAGTGATCTTGAAACTTCGTGTATCTTCCTTGCAGTTCAAAAGGAAGAAGATGGCTAATTCAAACATTAAGACTTTTGCTGAGACCAGATATTGTAGCTAGAACAGAAATATAAAGAAATTATTGTAAAGACCTCTTTTATCACTAGAGTTTTAAAGAAAATAAGCTTTCTTTTTCTACTTAGAACAATACCTCAGAACCCATGGGGGAAAAAAAACCCCACATTTTCCCCAGATCTTCGCCCTCCTTTACCCATTGCTGGCTGTGCTGAGCTGCTGACACTAATAAATGTGTGAATATGTGCCAGTTACTACTTTATTTTTCAAACAGATATCTTGTTTTAGCAGATTATCTTGGTCTTCTATCATGTACTATTAGGTATGTGAGTATTTTCCTGTCACACTCCTCAGGTATCCTGGGTATAGATTTGATGGCTGATGTATTTGGTCCAAACTTTTGCTTTCGATGAAATTGTAGTTCTGGTTTATACCAGTTGCTGAGCGTTCCCAGAAGTAAAACTTTCTGACTAGGCCATGTAAGTAATTCTGAGGGTTTAGTGGTGTTTAGGACTAGTGCAGGGCCTCTGCACAGGCAGGAATAGATTCACAGGCAGTGATTTTGTAGACAAGACTGCATTAAAAAGGTACTATATCATAGGCTGGATATAATGCTTTCTTATTGTCTGCTGGAGTATATGTTGAATGTTTCATATCTGATGTCTCATATCTTCAAATCTATGGACAAAAAAGGCTGAGGGGTTTCCTTAGGCTGCAATTCAGCAGGAAGATTCTTTTCAACTTCAAGACTTCCAGGGATGGGGGAGAAGCTAACTATTTATTGAAAGCAAAGGAAAGAAATTGATTTGCCTCTTAGACTTTTGTCCTCTGGTCATTTCCTGGATGTCTCTGACAGGAAACTACAAAACTGAGTAGTTTTCCTGATACCAAAAGAAAATGCAGTATCAAAGAGCATTAATTTATGTTTTGCTATTGTTACTTAAGTATAAAACTATAGATTGGCATGGAAGGCACTCAAAAGAGAAGATTCCCTGTCCGTGGCTCAAAGTAATCAGTCTTAGCTACTTACAGACTCCGTGAATTTTGTTGAAATGACTGAACTGCAGCTGTTCTGAATCAAAGACGTTAAATCCCTATTGCCGTAGGGTACTCCCCAGCCTATTCAGTGTCTTTAAGACCTCTGAGGACAAGGCATCTTTCTTTTTGAGGCTGCATAAGTTAATCAAGGAAACTTGTTATAGCAGCTTGTTTTTGTATTTTCATTCCTGAAGTTACAAAATGTACTGTAGTACTTACCTCTTATTCTATTTTTTCCTTACAACTCTAAATTTAAACTCTGTCATTCACATTGGATGTTTGCAAATGTGGTAACTCTTTGAATATTTCCTATTCTCCATTGAGAGAGGACAAAGATTTCATTCAGCAAAAGATTAGTCATACCACTACAGAATGACATATTAACTTCTACTGGCAATTAGTCTTTACTAGAATTATCTATATATATATATACATTTTTCATCTATATGAGATGTCAATGCTGTGATAATCCCCAGGTTCTGGATAATTCAGGTGTGGATACTCGATGGGGTATGAGGAGAAGGAGGGGTTTGTATGTCTAGAGTCTACAGTCAGAGAGGACAGTTGCCATTGACATTAGTAGGCATTACTATCATTAATTCCACTTTTATTTGAAGCTTTTGTCCCAGAAGGCTGTATGACCCTCTGTGTGCTTCTAAACAGCTGCATTGTAGTGCTGTGTCCCAGGTCTCTTTTCCTTGAGATGGACTAGTTTTGCTCTCAGTTTCAGTGGAGTGACATGATTTTCTTTCAGGGGTATTGCATACAGGCATCCTAAACTTTGTCAATATGAAGAGGAAAAAAGGAAGGAGAAATTGGGCAGCTCTAAATAGTAAGACAGATGCATGCTCTTTCACATTGTTTCTATGTTACTGTTAATATTCTTTGTGTCTGAAGTACTGTGTGGTACTTTAAAAAATAGCAGTTTGCCTGGATTATTTTTCCAGGTAACAGGCTTATAAATCTTACAATTACTTCACTGTCTTTTCTGTCCCATTTGATTTACCCATGACTTCCTGATCATATTTTTAGCTTGTACTTGATCTCACATTGATGTCCTTATTTGAATTAACTGATTAAATTCTGGCTTGCAGAACAAATATTTGTTTTAGGCTTAACTTTTCCCTTGCTGCCTGTTTCTCCAAATAAATGTAGCCTGTGTCCTACTAGCTGAAGAATGTAATTCCAAAAGAAAAAAATGAGAATGGAAAACAAATTATACCTCCATTATAACTCTATATGACTTGTTTCCCTCTGGAGTCAATTCTGTGCTCCACACTTTCTGAATCCTCATCATTCTCAGTAGTCTTATTGGTGGGACTGTGTTCAAGAACAGGCTTTGCTGGCTTTATCGGGTGCACATCAACTTTAAACCCTATGCCTTGAAATGCCTGATTTTGCCCTTTTTTACTACAATTATATATATATACACATATATATTATAAACCCAGCTTTTTCTGTGGTGTGAACTGTAATGTAACTAAAAACCTATAATGCAACTAAAAAAACCCACTGGAGTTGAAATATATGAAACACTATATCACATTAAGTAAATGGTAGCGAAGTGCACAAATGTTATGTAGTATCTTGTGTGTCAGTAAAGGATATCTGAAGGGCAAGCAAGGGTTGTCTTTTTTTCTTTATCTTTCCTTCTCTGCTCCTTCATTCATATGAGGAGTTGTAGAGTCTGAATTAACTCTTCATAAACTTGTTAGCCTTGCCCGGTTAAAAGGCAAGTTGGGAAGACTGGCTTCTGTTCCTCTTTGGAACACAGATCCTTGATGGCGTACTGTCAAATTCCAAGTCAGTTTTTGGTGTGGTGTTTTGTTGTGGTTTGGTTTTGGTTTGGTTTCATTTTGTTTTTTTCCTGTAGGGCATTGTACATTTTCATGTTGGTGTTTTTTTTATCTGAAGTCCTTGAGCTGCTAACTCTTCTATCTCAACAGTATTACCTTTGCATACAATTTTACTTTTCTTATCTTGGATGACTCTATTTGCTTTTCACAGCACATTCTCACAACTTAGCAATTTTCTCAGAAGTTTTAAGTCAAGGTTACACAGCTGTGCTGTATCAGCTGGCCTTGGATCACAAACAACTGAACCCTGGAGATTATGACCAGCAAAATGAGGAGAAAAAGTTAATTCAGCTGTCTAATAAAAAACAAATGGCTTGGGGTGAAACAGTAGAGCAACTGCTTCTTTCCTAGTCATGTAGCACCAAAGTTCTAGTCTGAATAAGTCTAGGTCATTTCAGCAAGGATCCTTTAACTAGGCTAATTAGTTCTGAGAAGCAAAAATATGTATGAGGTAATAGTTGTCTAATCCTTGCTTCAGTTTTTCTGGATGGTGCTTGAAAAGGGGTTCTAGGCCAGCCTTGCTTAGAGCTGCTACTGGGGATACCTGTAATAGCACACAGAGGTGATGATGATGATGATGATGATGGATTTACAACAATCCCATTGATTTTTGTCCCACTATCATGGTTGTTTGCTTTGAGAACAACATCTCTTCTTTAAAGAACTAAAATGCAATTCTTTTTCACTCTGAAGCTCTTTAGTAAGTCTAGGCTAAGATACAGAGGGTCTTGCTGCAATATTTAGATGCAGCCACATCCTCAGATTAATTTACAGAATGTAGGTAATTACAGTGACAGGTTTTGGCTTGCTTTTTTTTTTCTTGTAGCTTCTGTTTGCAGTACCTTATGGCTAATAAAACTGTCAATTTTCTTTTACTTTAATAAAAGGTCACCCCCCAACAACAGCCCTGTGCCTACTAACAGTTACTGCCTTTATTAATATTTAAAATGTACACAGTGATATTTTCTGAAAGGTCAGACTTTTAAAAGACATAAAATGTCACCCCTAATTCTTATACCTCCCAGCCTTTTTCTCTACCTCCTCTTCCCCATCCACCATTTAAATGTTCCATTTCAAGTACAGTATTTAGCATGGCTTGTGTTAAATCCAATAAACATCAACTGTTTCCCTGTTGCACTGCTACAGAGAGGCACAGGATAAATTTGTCATTGATTCACAGTCCAACTTATGTACATAGTTTCCAATTTTGACTGTATCATAGATACCCTTGAGTTAAATGAGTCATTTGTTCTGTCAGTTCATGATTCAAGAGTGTATTTAGCCAGTGCCTACCTTTAGGCAGGGAGGGTCAAGAGGATATTAAGGCTTCAGCTGTAAATAAGACCTTAAAATATTCTTTCCCTCATGCTTCTGTTCTTTCCATCTAACAGCCAGTCTACAAAATGGGGAAGGTTATACTTCCTCCTGTCCCCATCCCTTTTTAGGTGGCAAACTCTATGTACAGGGACAGTTTCTCCAACTGTATTTACTTAAAGCTGCAGCCTCCTTTGCCTGAAAGAGAAAAGAGAAGGGAAAGTGTGTATATTCTGGCCTGGCCAGTAGACACAGGAATTTTCCCATAGATAACATGATCACTAGGGCCTTAGAAGGTATTTTGATTGATCCTCTGCCCAAAGACAGAATTTAACAAGTCTCTTTCTTATTCCTGGCAGAAGCTTGTTCATCCTGTTCTTTAAAACCTCCAGGCAGGATCATATAGCCTTCCCTAGTAGAAGCTAAAGTCACAAACTGTATGTTGTGGGTTGTTTGTTCACTCTATCTCATAGATATTTACTTCTTTTTTATTTTTTTTTTAAATTGCTCAAATGGCAAAGATTGCTTAGAGGCCTGTTTTCCGGTAAATCATAGATTCCTCACTCATATTGCATGATATGCAAGCAACACCAAGGCTCAGAGGAGTCTGGTGCATGAGTTACTGGATTATTTCTGAAGTGTATTCACAGAAATCTGAGGTGCAACTGGACTATACTAATTCAACGGTGGTCCCTATGTCTTGTCAAGGTTCTGCTGTCACACAGCCTTTCATCTTCTAGATTGTGACTGGTTATAACATCCATCTGAAAGCATTAGGAACAAATTTCATTTTTAGAACAAAATGAAACATTGAGGAACTTTTGTTTGCCATCTCTGCTGTTTTCCATGTTATGATGGCACGTGAAAATGGTTACAGAGCTGGTCCCTGACCAGTTACTTCACATTAATGATTATACCTCTCTTGCTCATTCTATCACACATCCACTTTTTTGTCATGAGGTTTTGTATAGCTGGTTGTTTTGTGATACTTAACACTGTCCTGGATCAGACAATCTAGAAGCAGAAGCGAAGGGCTGCTTTACAGCCATCAGTTTCCAATAATAAATTACCCAGTGATGATCTGTCAATGCACACATGGGGAACAATGTCCAATGGACAGAGTTCAAGCGAGGGAGGAGTAGCTGCTGCTGTTCCTAAATACCCATGACTGATCATTGGCAGATTGTTATTCACGTCCTTCATTTCAAAAGAATAAGATTCAGTTTTCATGACAACATGAGAAAAGTATTTTCTGTGCTGAGAAAGATTAATGGCTAGTATCCATCAGTCTAATTTTCTAGAAGGTAATTTCAAATCCAGCTGAGAGCCACAAATAAGATTTTTGTAAGTCTGCAATTTGTTTTTTCTTCATTTTAAAGGATTAAGGTGACCCAAAAAATAGTGCATTGGTCATGATCATACAATTTAGGTAGAAATATGATTTCCTGTTCTGATTTCCACCTAAATTTTAGGCCTCTAAAAATCCACAAGCAGTGTGCCAGGTTAAACATCTTGCATTGGAGCTAGCTTGATAGTCACAAAGTTAATTGTCCCTCTGCCCCAGTAAAGGTGAAGGTCAATTGGCTGGAATTATGGGGTGCTGATAGCACTGACTTCCATATAGGGGGTTAAGGCTGTTGGTGTTTTCTTAACAAAACAAAACAAACAAACAAACAAAAAGTAAAGTGGGGACAGGTCACTCACCTTTTGTGTAATATCAGATTAGTCCACTCGGTGATCAAGAAGTAGGAGGCCTGGATCAATAATTTCCTCAGCTGTAAGAGATTCAAACTTGCATTTCTCATTTCCCAAGGGAATGCTCCATTTCAGCTTATAACCAGGTGATAAGAGTCAGCTGCAAATGTGGAGATGGAAGGAGTAGGAGTAAACACAGCATTGCTCTCTCAAAACCTTAGCTCATAGAATCATAGAATCATTTAGGTTGGAAGAGACCCCTGGGATCATCAAGTCCAACCATCAGCCCTACTCTACAAGTTCTCCCCTACACTAGATCCCTCAACACCACATCTAATCTGCTCTTAAACACAGTCAGGGAGGGTGACTCCACCACCTCCCTGGACAGCTGATTCCACTGGCTGACCACTCTCTCCGTGAAAAATTTTTTCCTAATGTCTAGCCTAACCCTACCCTGCTGCAGCTTGCAGCCATTCCCTCTTGTCCTGTCGCTCATTGCCCGTGAGAAGAGACCAGCACCAATCTCTCTACAGTGCCCTTTCAAGCAGTTGTAGAGAGTGATGAGGTCTCCCCTCAGCCTCCTCTTCCTCAGACTAAACAACCCCAACTCCCTCAATCGATCCTCATAAGCCTTGTTCTCCAGGCCTCTCACCAGCTTTGTTGCCCTCCTCTGTACTCGCTCCAGCACCTCGATATCTCTCTTGTGCTGAGGTGCCCAGAACTGGACACAATACTCAAGGTGTGGCCTCACCAGTGCTGAGTACAGGGGGACAATCACCTCCCTACTTCTGCTGGTCACACTATTCTTTATGCAAGCCAGGATGCCATTGGCCTTCTTGGCCACCTGGGCACACTGCTGGCTCATGTTTAGCCTCCTGTCGACCAGCACCCCCAGGTCCTTTTCTGCCAGGCAGCTCTCCAGCCACACTGCCCCAAGCCTGTAGCGATGCATGGGGTTGTTGTGGCCCAAGTGCAGGACCCGGCACTTGGCCTCGTTGAAGGCCATGCCATTAACATTGGCCCATCTATCCAGTCTATCCAAGTCCCTCTGTAGAGCTTCCCTGTCCTCAAGCAGATCAACACTCCCACCCAACTTAGTGTCATCTGCGAACTTACTAATAGTGTTTTCTATGTCCTTATCTATATCATTGATGAAAATATTAAAAAGGAAAGGCCCTAGTACTGAGCCCTGAGGAACACCACTTGTGACCGGCCGCCAGCTGGATTTAACTCCATTGAGCACCACCCTTTGGGATCATCCTTCCAGCCAGTGCTCGATCCAGCAGATCGTACGTTCGTCCAGGCCATGAGCAGCCAGTTTTTCCATCAGAATGTGGTGGGGGACAGTGTCAAATGCTTTGCTAAGATCCAGAAATATTATATCCACTGTCTTCCCCCCATCCAACAATCGGGTCATCTTATCATAGAAGGAGATCAGGTTCGTCAGGCAGGACTTGCCTTTCATAAACCCATGCTGACTAGGCCTGATCCCCTGGCTGCTCATTACATGGCTGGTGATAGCGCTCAAGATGACCTGTTCCATAATCTTCCCTGGTATCGAGGTCAAGCTCAGCACAGTAAATGCTACTTAAAAGAAGGGAATGGCTGTCAGGAGCACTTAAGTGCAAAAAGGGTCTGTCGGACTGTCCAACACATGTATCTCCTTCAGGCTACATGTAAGTGTATCATTGTTGCAGTGCGGGGAGTACAGTGTCATTGAATTTCAAACATTAATTTCTTTGTCTGTTTATTAAATGACTTAGGCAGGCACCTGCAACATCTTCTTCCTCTAGTGTGCTGACTTAGTAATCCACTTCTGGGTGCTAAAGTCTCCTAGTCTCCTTGTATTTTGTACAGGGTTATTAGACACCTAGCCTGAATTGTGAGTTTTCCTGGTTGTCCCTCATGAAGTGCCAAAGCACTGATGCAGGACTTAAGTGTCACCTAAGGGTAGTTTAGTGAAGTGTACTTTGGAAGCAATATATGAATCTTTTGATCATGATTTAGGACATTAGGAAGTGACACGCAATGAGAAGAAGTGCTGGAGCTTTGAAAACTTTTTGAGGTGTTGTCTTCAATAATGTATTCACAGGATAATTTGTAGGAAAAAAATGCTTCATCCACATGGACTTTGTCCTAACTGTGCTCAGGACCTGGTATTAGGGAATGGTTCTCCCTAGTACTCCTTATTGATGTTATAAATACCAGTTTAAGAATTTCAGTCCCTAAAATCTTCAGAGGGAACTGGTGATGAATAGTGAGTAATGAGCACAGCTTGGAATGGTTTGAAATCAGGAGCATAGTGATGTTTGATTGTGATTTTACTGAATGTAACCTACTATTTGTGAGCTTTGCAATTTTAACTCCCTTGGGTTTTATAGCTCTACTGATTTATCTTTAACTACTTCACTATTAGTACAGTTGAAAATGTGTCTGTAGAGATGCTGGTATAATACGTTCTTAATGAAAGCATAAATATCTGAGTGAATGTAGCTGGTGTGTTCCAGGCAGCAAGAATTTTTGCACAGCTCAGTGAAAGGTATCAGTGACTAGAACAAAGCAATTTAATGATCAGCAATTGTTTTTTATCAGAACTTCTTGAAGTTACTAATCTGGCGACAGTAGTGCTTTTGGCAAAATGTAATTGTTATTCCACCAGCCTCTTCATTTTAGGGAGGGAAGCAAGTAAAAGAAAAGAAAAAAAAAAAAAAACTTCAGGAAAGTCTGAGTACTTCAAACTTTTTATTTTTTTGTTCTGGAACTACTACTTTGATTTCTCTCAGCTAAGCTAATTTTTTGGAGGATTATCTTTAACGAAGTGAGGAGTTTAGAATTGTAATGAAGAGCTCCATTTAGAACTAGTACTTATTTAAGTGTAATTTCTCAAATTTTAGGTTTGCTTAGCACTGTAAGGGTTTTTCCGTTGTGTTAGACAAATCAGATTTCTTCTCCCCTCCCAAAGTATTAATTACTTTTTCCATCAAATCAGGTAAGCTGATCACAGGAAAATTGCAAAACTGCTCAAAATTAATAATTAACTGTGATAAACAATGTAATCACTGTAGCATGGCAGTGAAAACATATTCACAAGACTTTACAGCCTGAGCCACAGTTACAACATGGCTCTCCTCTATCCCAGGTAAATATCTTTTATGCCATCATTTGCACTAAAGTTTTGCCTAAGCATAAATTAATGACAGCTCTGGTGTAAGGTATCTCTGAGCACATGCAGACCATATCATCTGTCTCTTTTCTTAATCTTCAGGAGGCATTTAATTCATAATGTATGGGATAAAAGACTGTAAAATAATGAATAAGATCAGAAAACAGGCAACAACTTTGTCTTCAAGTCATGGAAGAGTAATACCTATGTAGACATTTTCCTACTTGTTTTTTTCCCCATACTGCTGCTTCTAAAGAAACTTCTAAAGGTAATCACAACAGAAATGCACCATCTTTCAGTTAAATCTGAGTAATAACCCATCTTAAATAATGTGTTTCTTTTTTGCAGAAGTGAGGTTTAGTGAAAGCTAAGGCCATCTATCTGAACAGAATATCTGAGACCACTCCACCTGCAGACAGATATGGTCCTCCCCCTGCTTTAGAGCTCAATGCTGTATTTACTTGCTTGCTCACAAAGCAAATTTATCTTGCAACTACACTTGTTGCTACATAATCAAAATTTATACAAGCAAATATAGCTAGAGCAGGGCTTCAACAAAGGAAGGGCATACTCTTTCCCATTTTCCACTTTTTAATTACTCATGTTTTATTAAAGATAAATGCAACTCTTGTCAGCAGAAGCAGTTTTCTTACATGAATAGTAAATGAGGTAAGCTCTAAGGTAAGCAGACCTGTATCAACAGAACTGAAAGGTTACTGAAAGCACACATGCTCCTGTTTGTGAAACCCAAGTCAAAATTTATTTTAGCCAATCCATCTCAATTGGTGTCTCCTTTCTTTAGAGATTAATTTAATACTAGAAAGAAGTCAGTTCATTTTCCTCCTGTTCTTCTATTCTGCTCAGCCATGTTTCTTATAAGAAACGGTGACCAGCAGAACAGCCAAGGGCAGTTGTAGGGGAGAAAGATCCAATTGTGGCGCATTGATCAAAGGCTGAGGAAATGGTATTTTGGCAGGGGAAGAAGCAAAGCCAGGAAGTAGTTCTGCAGGGCTTGTCACCTCCCTGGCTTACATAGAACTGGAATTTCCAAAGTGTGTGTTATTGCTAAGTTGTAATAACCTGACTGAAGGGACCCTAGAGTCAATTTGAAGTTTCTTCAGAGAAAAAAATCCATCCCTCTCTTGTGAAACCTTCTGTGCTGTAAAGGATATCTGAGGAAAGAGCTTGCCCTTGTTGGCAAAGTGCTATATCATAGACTCCAGTAACTTAAGACAGTTTATGATGGGAAGACCAGAATGAGAGAACTCCAAAGGTTGCTTATCTAAACAACATATGCTTGTGGTTTGATTTCCTATTTCACTTGCCTGAAAACCAATCCAAATGTTACCTTAAATAATGGTCAGATGTACAATGTATTTTTTTTTACTTTTAGTACTTCTTACTTTTTCTTATATTTCTAGTTTTTCAAGATGATGGAAACTTGTGGATGATAGAGGATTGTGGTTATATTTATGTAACTAAAATGGCAACTCTCTAGAACTAATTCTCTGAAATTGATAATTTCAGCTGGGTAGAGTCACAGTAAAAGAGACCCTTTATGTAATATTGCTGTGGCATTTTCCCTAGTTATAATACTCTGATTCAGTCTTCAGCTAATGGGTCTCATCATCAGTGATTCAGTCTAAACTTCATTGGCAAGAATTACAAAGCAATTGCTGGATGGGGATGTACTTCACAATAAACATAATTACATTACTGTTACAGGATAATTCTGCTTTTGTTATATATTTTGCATTTCCTAATATAGGTGAATCTTTGTTACTATCAGCATCTTCTATTTTATTGCTGTTCTGCCTCACGTTTATTTCATGTATTTTTCTTCATTCTCAACAGTTTAGTTTTGCCTGTAGTGTTGCCAATAGTTCCTGGATTTTTATTTTTTTTAATCCCTTGATATATAACAATATACTTATTTTTCTTGGAAGTAGTTCAGCTTTACTCCTTAGTGTATCAGGAAAAATCACTGTGCAAAAATATGAAATGGTCATTGTGTAGTGGAGTATACAGAAAAGAATTCTTCAACAATTATCTGTCTAGAGACTGTGAGCTGCTCTCAGCCAGCTCACTGATAGTTTGCTGATCTCTGTATTATACCAGCATCTGGGAGTTGACATTTCAGTTGCTGTGAGGGAAAAGAGCTGTGTGGAGACTGCTTTGGTGACATAAACAATCCAAACCAAAGGAAAAAGTACAGAATCACGATGTATCATTGGAAGGAGATATAATCATAGAATGGCTTGGGTTGGAAGAGACCTTTAAAGGTCATCTAGTCCAACCTTCCTGCAGTGAGCAGGGACACCTTCAACTAGATCAGGTTAATCAGAGCCCCATCCAACCTGGCCTTGTATGTTTCCAGGGATCGGGCATCTACCACCTCTTAGGGCAAACAGTGCCAGTGTTTCACCACCCTCCTTGTAAAAAAATTTCTTCCTTCTGTCTAGTCTAAATCTTCCTGCTTTTACTTGAAAACCCTTACCTGTTGTCCTGTTGCAGCTGGCCACGCTAAAAATTTTGTCCCCATCTTTCTTATAAGCTTCTTTTAAGTACTGAAAGGCTGCAATAAAGTTTCCCAGGAGCCTTATCTTCTCCAGGTTGAACCAACCCCATGTCTCTCAGCCTTTCCTCATAGGAGAGGTTCTCCAGTTCTCTGATCATCTTTGTGGCTCTTTGCTGGACAGCTCCAACAGCTCCATGTCTTCTTAAGTTGGGTGGTCCAGAGCTGGACGCAGTACTCCAGGTGGGGTCTTACCATAGAAGAGCAAAGGGGCAGAATCACCTCCCTCAACCTGCTGGCCACACTTCTTTTGATGCAGTCCAAGATATGGTTGGCTTTCTGGGATTTGAGAGCACATTGCTGGCTCAAATCCAGCTTTTCATCCACCAGGTTCCCCAAATCCTTCTCAGCAGAGCTACTCTCAATCCCTTCATCCTCCAGCCTGTATTGATACCAGGGATTGCCCTGACTTGGGTGCAGGACCCTGCACTTGGCCTTGCTGAACCTCATGAGGTTCATTATAAGTAATGAACAACTGCATTTTGGGTAAACAAAATTGCATCCTTTCTCTTTTAAGGCTTGTATTAATACTCCATAATGACAACAGGGCCTATATGAATAGATTATAAATTTCAGATTAAAAATAATTATAAGTATTACTTTACTCTGCTAAAAAGACAGTAGTCTCTAAGGTGCCTGATGGAATTCAGATATTCTGAGTTTAATTATAAGTTCTGACATAACTTTAAAATGTTATTACTCTGCTGCATGTTCTTCCCTTCCTGTATTGCCCACCTGACCTTTCTCAAAAAAAAAAAATTTTTTGGAAATAGCTGTAGCTTTTAGTTTAGTAATAGTGTTGAAAACTGGAAGTCAAAAAAACCTCTGTCCCAAAAATCAGTGCTTTGCATTTTTAAGAGAACTAAATGTTTAACAGAAGGATTTGAGGGTGGCTAAAACCATTTGTTCTCTAAAAGCAAGGTACTAGGATTTTAAATTATAAGAAATTCCAAAATATTTCAAATCAAAACACTGGAAAGGTTTTTCTTTCATGACTTTTCTTGGTGTAATTACACATTTCATGTAGAAATAGCAAAGTGCTTCAGATTTTCCAGAACTCTTTTTTTAGCTGGTGGAGAAAAAAGAGAAAAGCCAAAATCTATTATTTCTATTCAAAACAAAAGAAAATACCAAGGAAATAATATATTTTGTCTAAGTTCTTACTGTTGCCCAGTGACATGACCCACTTTATATCATTCACTGTGCTACTGGTAGATTACAAATTATTGAGGTTTGTGCTGTGGGGGACTTTGGCAAGTGAGGGGGAGCTTGGTGGCTATTCTTGCCCATTTGCTCTGTTTTCAGTTAAGCATTTTTAATAGTTAATCCAAATGCAGTGCTCGTGAAAGTAGTGGATCACCATCTTATGTTGAAAGCTGGCAATGTTGAAAAGAATTGTTTAAGTATCTGCATGTACTTCTGGTAAGGCACTTAGAGACTGACCTATGGAAACTTTTTCTTGTCCCCTGACCTTTTCCAAACAGATGAAATTGGCACACATAAATAACAAACTGTGCAGATTGGCTTGTATTTCCTTGAATAGACTGAAAGCAACAAGTCTAGTGAGTGGTATATTGAATTTTGATTTGAAACTGAATCCCTAGGAGAAGGGAGGGTTATTTGACTGCTTCAAACTCCTATCTTTCTCGAGAAGATTAATTTGATGGAGGAAAAAATAAAATAAAGATGAATTATAGCTGCTATTATAGCTTGAAGATTGAACTGAGACAGGCCTTGTCATCTGTAGCCAGCCAGGTTTCTTTCACGTTTGGATTTCGCTACTTGAAAATGCTGAATTAGTCCATCTGTTCACATTTAATTTTTCCTCTGTGCTGGGACTTCAGTTGGTCTTCTTTCATGTCACTCAGGCACATTTCCAAAGTGTCTACATGTAAAATATTCATTGCTTTCTCCTAAAATAGCAAAAATGATGCCTGTTACCTTTAGCTAACAACAGCCTTGTAGGACATGTACTAAAGGGAACATCTGTCCCTAGAATATGTGCAATGTCTTTAGTTGTGTTAGATTAATATTTTCTTCAGAAATTAACTGTAAACTCTGTAAACACTGTACTGGGTAGTGTTGGTTCCCCAAATTGTTCTAGCTACACTGAAAATGTTCACACTTTGAGTAATATTTAATTTGAATGAAGAACAAGGGTTGTCAGGTGGAGCTTGTATACACTTCAAAATAGAAGAAATTAAGTGGCTTGTCGAGTATTGGATGAACCATGGAAGACGGGAAAAAAACAAAACAAACAACAAAAAAAACACATACCCAGAGGCAAATCTGCTGACCTATGAGAAATTTCCCTTAACGTATAGTAGAACTGAGACATCCAGCAGTTGTCACTATGATCTGAGGTCGTCTCACCACTTCAGGTGATTGTGGCTGTTAATTTTCCAGCTAATTATGGTATATATGAAGAGTATGAAAACACAGTGTGATATGCATTTTACCTGGTTTTAGCAACACTAAAGTCAGGAGCTAGTTTGAACTAGTTTACACAGAGAGGTAAAGGCTATCAGAGAATGATGCACTCTACCTAATGTAGAATAAATTCCCCTCTGAAAGTGTTCAGCTCTCTCCTCTTATTACAAAGGGTCCTCAGAGGGTAAGGTTGTGTTTGACCACTAGCACAATCGAATACAATAAATCAATACAATAATCAAATACAGTAAAGCTTTCCAGTTTTCCCCTGACACCCATAACAAGCTTAAAGGCAAGGACTAAAACTGAGTTACTTTTACTTCACTGCTGGCAGGCATTATAGGAAACAGGGTTTGGCCAGGATTTTTTTTATTGCATATTAAATATTAAATACATGCTGGTCCTCGCTACAGCAAGTACAGTAGCCAGGTAGAAGTTGTCTTTGACACCTGTCTCAAAGGCAATTTCTATGCTTTTGTCAAGAGCTTGTCATGCATGTAGACATGTAAACATTTGATTTATCTGTAATCTCAAAAGCTTCTTTATATAGCATTCCTTATTTTTATAATTCAAGAAATTGCAAAACAATGCAAGAAACCAGTAGAAATGCAAGAAACTATTTCACTAAAGTGGCTTTGAGAAAAGACTTGATTAGCAGCAGTGTTTGAAATCAATATGTACAAACTAGCCCTGTTCCTGGAAGCAGTCACTGTTTCAGATTGTGGGTTAGGAAGTCACTGCTTCTGGGATGTAACACTTTACTAGCCGCCACCTGAAAGTTTCTTCTGTGAACATGATACTCTGCAGTGAAGGCCAAGAAAGTTCATTAACAGCCTGTTCCCCACTTCTTGGAAAGACCTGACATACTTAATGATGCCTTTGCCTTCGTCTTCAACAGTCAGATCAGCTACCCCTGGGGCATTCAGCCTCCTGAACTGGAAGATAAGGATGGAGAGCAGAGCAACCCCCCAGTAACCTTGGAGTAAGTAGCTAATGATCTGCTTCTGCACCTAGACACGTATAAATCTATGGGGCCAGATGGGATTCACCAAAGAGTCCTGAGGGAGCTGGCAGGAGAGTTCACCAAGCCTCTCTCCATTTATCAACCACCTTGATCAACAGGGGAGGTACCAAATGACTGGAGCATGGCTAATGTGATGCCCATCTACAAGAAGGGCTGGAAGGAGGATTTGGGGAAGCACAGTCTGTCAGCCTGACCTTGGTATCAGAAAGATCATGGAGAAGATCATCTTGAGTGAGCTCTCTGGGCAAATGCAGGGCAGCCAAGGGATCAGGGCCAGCCAGCATGTGTTTATGAAAGGGAGGTCCTGCTTAACCAACCTGATACCTTTCTATGACTATATGACTCACCTTCTTGATGTGGGGAAGGCTGTGGACACTGCCTACCTGGACTTTGGTAAGGTCTTTGACACTGTCCCCCACAGCATTCTCCTGGAGAAGCTGGTGAATCATGGCATAAACAAGTGTACTCTTCACTGGGTAAAAAACTGGCTGGATGGCCATGCCCAGAGAGTTGTGATTAATGGGGTAAAATCTTGTTGGTGGCCATTCACCAGTGGTGTCCCTCAGGGCTCAGTTTTGGGGCCAGTCTTGTTTAATGTATTTACTGATGATCTGGAAAAGGGGATTGAGTGTACCCTCGGTAAATTTGCAGATGACACCAAGCTAGGTGGAAGTGTCGATCTGCTTGAGGGTAGGAAGGCTCTACAGAGGGACCTGGACAGGTTGGGTCAATGGGCCAAGGCCAATGGGATAAGGTTCAATAAGGCCAACTAATGGGTCCTGCATTCTGGTCACAATAACCCCAGGAAACACTACAGGCTGGGGGAAGAGTGGCTGGAGAGCTTCCTGGCAGAAAAGGACCTGGGGTTGCTGGTGGACAGCCAGCTGAACATGAGCCAGCACTGTGCCCAGGTGGCCAACAAGGCCAAGAGTATCCTGGCTTGTATCAGGAGTAGTACAGCCATCAGGAGTAGGAAAGTGATCATGCCTCTGTACTCGGCACTGGTGAGGCCCTACCTTGCGAACTGTGTTCAGTTCTGGGCCCTTCACTACAAGAAGGATGTTGAAGAGCTGAAGTGTGTCCAGAGGAGAGCTACCAAGCTGGTGAGGAGTCTAGAGAATAAGTCATAAGAGAGGCTGAGGGAACTGGGCATGTTTAGTTTGGAGAAGGGAAGTGACCTCATTGCCCTCTACAACAACATGAAGAAAGGTTGTAGAGAAGTGAGTGCTGGCCTCTTCTCCACGGTGAATAATGACAGGACCAGAGGAAATGGTCTGAAGTTGTGGCACGGAAGATTTATGTTAGATATTGGGAAGAATTACTTTACTGAAAGCGTGGTCAGGCACTGGAACAGCCTGCCCAGGGAAGTGGTTGAGTCACTATCCCTGTAGGTATTTAAGAAATGTGTAGATGTGGCACTTCAGGGCAAGCTCTAGTGACTGAGATTGTAGGGGGTTTTTGTGTGTGTATGGTTGGACTCAATGATCTCAGAGGTCCTTTCCAACCATGAAGATTCTGTAATTGGTGGCAGTAGGATATAGCACAACAGCTTCTTTAAAACATAGGTTAATATTTTACATCACTTCTAAAAAAAATAAGTCAAAGTGTCTGAATAGCCTGATAACCATGAAAATGCTTCTGGCTCTGAGTATAGGTTGTCCTCCACAGTTTTGATGTGTCTGCTCAACAAGAACATTTGGTCAATTCCCTAAAGTCACACATAGTAAAGCAGATCATGCGCAACAGGTAGGTGATGGTGACACATACTCTGTATTTCTTAGTGCTCTGAAACAGGTGCATGAGAATATCTATTTGACTCAGATTTGAATATTTTCTATATATGTATGTGTAGACCGATGATCAGCACATACTTTGCTTCAGTGAAAGATGAATCCGAATTTGACCCTGTGCACCCATACAAATAAGTATCTCATTTCTTTAGCCTCATGGACTGTTAAATAAACTCTTAATTTCTTTATCTTTTATTCTGTCTTCCCTGTGGTCTCCACTCCCTATGAAATTCAGTCTAATGCTTCTTCCAGCCAGAAAGTGGATACTTGACAAAGATCTCAGAGAAGCAGTCAGGCAATTGCATAATTACTTAAATTATCCAACACTCCTGATTCCTGTCATTACTGTGGGCTTTTTCTTTCAATGGGTAGGAATGTGAAACTATTCCTTCCTTGCTAGCTCTGTCTCTCCTTGAGAGTAGCGTTCATTCTTACAAAGTTTGTGTTTGGCTGCTGTACACTTAAAACTCACATAGCTAGATACCAGTTATCCTTTCCACTACCTGTCTCTGTGCTGGTTAACTATGATGCAGCTGGTTTTATATAAATGGAAATTAATAGCTATGGAGACCATTGCTGTGTAAGAGGTAGCAGTAAATCCCAGGTCTAATGCCTCTTCCCAGCTAGATGACCTGAGCTATTACTCAGGGTCACCCAGTTAAACAGCACCAGCAGCTGTCTTGGCTGCTTTTCCTCAGAGCTGGTTCTGGCTGTGGTCTGGTGCTAGAGAAACCCCCAAATCTTTGGGACCTCAGTTGAATTCTCAGTTTTTGACTTGCCTTCAAGGGACAGCTCAGTTGTGGAGTGAGAACTACTCATTGCCTTGTTTTTTCAGCTTTTAGATCTGTATCTTTCAGCAGTGTGTGCTTCCGGGCCCCTACTAATTGCAATATATCCAGTGTATCCTATTTGCAGACAGGGATTGCTAACATTTTGGTGACTGTTAGGAATTCTACCCCATAAATCTCTGCCTTGCTGGAATGACATAGTTACTTGTATGGCAACGGCTGAACTGCTTTGCATCGTCCTCTGCTATACTGAGAGAGTGAAGTACTGCTTTGTACCTGGGTAGAGAGCTATGAGCTGTTTAACTGCCCAGCAGTTAAGCTGGGCAGCAGCAGGGAGTTGGAAGACAAGGGAGGGGACAGGAATGGGTAGTTCAGTCCAATAATAAACTGTTTCTACTTGCAAATCGCAATGCTAAGGTGTCTAGGCTAAGTGTTGTGGCATCCCTTACTTCTCTTCCTTGGGCTGCTTCTAACCCATTTTTAGAACTGGCCTTCTATTCACCAGGTCCCTTGCTCTTAGAGTATTTTGCCACATGCTACTCTAAAAATCCATAGGTATCCTGTGGATAACTCTGTACCTCCATGGAAAACTCTGTCACCTCTATGCTTTACATCTAGTCTCCCCAGGAGCAAGCAGACAGTAAGCTAGAACTGACACACATGACCAGAAGTTCTTCTGCATTTCAGGGTAAGTGTGGACATACTGTGTGTATGTATGTACCTTAGCACAGAATTATTTTGCTGTCGGATATGCTTCCATGGCAGAGTGAAAAGGCATATATATTGTCTGCTACATTAACAAAGGAAGGGTAGGTTTTCTGTTTACTTAAATAACTGCACCATTAACTGTTCCATGATCATTTTGATCAGTTCAGGACCTGATTGCACCCTGATTATCAGTATAATACTAGTTCCTGTGGCTGGGAATCGCCTGCCTGTCCCACTTCATTCTTGGTAATTAGAACAACCCCTTGGTAGAGCAACTGCTCTTTTTCTGCTTCTTTTTTCTGTGCTCAAGCAGAAGCTTGAAGCCTAGGCCTCACAGGGACGGTCACCCATGTTTTCAGAGCTGTGCAATCAGAAGGCTCCGTGGTGTGCAGTCTCCTGAGCAGCCTGACTGCCTTTTGGCTCTGAGCCAAGATCCTCCAGAACTGACAGCCATAATAAAAGATGATGTATTACATCTACTAATTTCTGGATTACTGTGCAGCAGTTTACCTATTCAAATTTTTCTACGCGATTGGGGACTGCCATGGATTTCAAACAGCTGTTCCCAACTACTGACACTTTCAAAAGTTAATAAATTAACTGCAAATTGACCGTTGAATAGCAGAAAGGAAAGAAAAGCAGAAAATCAACTGCCACTGTTACACAGAAGGTAGTCCTGCACCCCCTGCTCTTAAGTGGTGAATTAACAGAAGCTTGGGTTGTTTTCTCTCTTTTCAGTGGGTCTGAATTTCTAACCTTCTCATGAGTGCCATAAACTGTAAATTGAATTTGAACTTCTTAACTCCAGATCTCCAAAGTACGCAAAGCAGAGAAGAAATCTTTTAGGCATCGAATAGTTTTCTTCTCTGACCCAAAGCACTCTTGAATAAGTTATCACAAAGAAGGGGATGAATTTTATTTTTTTTCTTAAAACCAGAAAAGTACTCACTAGCTGGGTTTTAGCTGTGTATTGCTTCCCATTTTTGTTGCCATGGACAAACCGGGTCATTAGGTTTCTTTTCACATCTTTTCTGCTTTCTCCTGGGAAATTTTAATTTCTCATTCTGCTTTTTTCCTCACGTGACACTAAGTGAAGATGTTTGTATGTTTTCTTTTTTGCTTAACACTGAGGAAAGCTGAATTTTGTGTACCTTTTTGTATATTTTGAATAGATCCTGTGTTGCTCATGCAAGTTGCAGAAGTGTTCAGTTGTAGCTTTTGAAAACTTCATTAGTTTGTTTCACTTACAATTCATTACAAACCTCCCAAGAAAAACAAACTAAATATCCCTGTGTTGGTACACAGCTGAGAGCCAGGCAAAGGAACTGTGAAGAAACTAAGCTTCTTGTTATTATTCTTGATTATTTTTTTTCTTAGTAGGAATTAATGAGAGAATAGAAAAGGTTACATAAAAATTTTAAGAACATATGCTTCTTTTATACATTAATTTTAGCTGAATCAGCGCATGCATTCCTTGAAAAGTGCAGGATCTTGTAGTCTATGGGAACAGTATTTCACTACAGACATGAGTTTGCTTTGTAATTTCTCCCTTTTGTGGTAAAAAGATAAACAAGACCTAACTGTACCTTTTAATGGTGTCGCTGATTTAAAAGCCAGTCCTGAGCAAGTTTTGTCAATATGATGAATGAGAGGTTAGAAAACAAGCATGTGCTAGTCACACAGGAGTGTGAGGGAGAAAAATGTTCCTTTTTGCCAGAAATTGTAAGCAAGATGTCCAGTTAGGGCTTACTGGATCGAAAATTTGGTGAGGGATAAAGCCCTAACTGCTGTGCCAAAGGGTTTTTATCTGAGCTCGGTGGTCTGACACGATCAACAATCCAGCCTAAAATTTGCAGAGTGTTTGCAGGGACACAATGGAGAAGGTTACAAAAGCAACTTTTAGCCTTTTAAAACTCACATGCTCAAGGCAGTCCTTCCAGTAATTGCAGAGAGATGCTCCAAAATCTCTAGGAGAGAAGGCTCTGGAGAGAATCAAGTAGGACGAGAATCTTCCTCCCTCTTCTCTCCCTTCCTCCCTTCTCTGGGTAACAAATGAAGCTTAAAGATATTGGCCGTCTTAGTACAAAGCACAGCATGGCAATCACTCCCCAGAATATCAAACTGATAGAATTTGGAAAAAATATTAAATCCCCACAATTAAGTATTAAAAAGTTGTACTGATATTAAGGCCTTCATGCTTGTATGCCTCATGGCTGCCCTCAGCCCTAATTTGAAAGTTAATTTGCAGAAGCTAATTTTCTGGGTCCTTTTCCAAAAAGGCATTTAAAAGCACCAATTGGTTTTGCTGGTAATCTGTCAGACTGCAACTGGACTGAAATCATTACTTTATTTCACACAGGCCATCAAATAGTTTTCTCCACGTTAATTCTCCATCACCAGTGACTCTGATTACATCTGAATCGCTGACCTGGAAAAGCTCTGAAAGTTGCTGCCAATTCCCCAGAGCCATCCAGATTCCCAGTAGGAGACAGTTGCATGAGAGACCAATTAAAATAGCATCTGTGAATTAAATAAAACTATAAAAAGAATCTATTTTCTCTGCACCAAGCAGCAGTGTATGTGGAAATTAGCAGAGCGTTTTTTAAATAAATGTCTGATGAACAAATAAGCCTCCTGGGGGAGGAGGGCAGGAGATAAACTTTATTTTGTATAAGCTTGAAATAATGAAAGAAGTCAAACAGTGCTTCTTGCAGGTAGGAGCCCTGTGCATGAGGAAGGTCTCTGTTCTTACCTTCTGTGCTACTGCAGCTGTAACACTGCTGCTGTGTAAATGAAGAATAGGCCTTAACAGTGCAGATCAAAGGGAAATTTGACATTAACTTGGACTATTTTCTCCTACTTTCCAGTCTTCGTTGCAGGTTGGCAGTGGGCAGGGACTATCGCTACGTCTTGATGTGGTGAAGAAATGTGATTTCTGTGAGGGTCTCAAGGCAGAATGGGATTGCAGGTTCATAAGCAGTAGATGTTTCTATACCCTGTGAAACCTAGGGTACTTTATCTACACTTTTCTGGCAATCCTCAACAATACACCTGATTGGGGAAACACTGATGGAGTCTTCTTATTGAAATTATTTCCAAAGCAAAATGCATTTCAAAAATTTGCAAGGATTTTTTTTTTTTTTCAGAAAGAAAGAAGAGGAGGAGACATTTTTGAAGTCCTTGATTTATCATATACTTGTATTTTTCTGAATTTAAAATTCTATTTGTTTAATAGTTATGATTTTATTGTTGATGTTGCCATTTGTTCTGATATGGGATTTTTGTGTCCAAGCTTCCTTTCAACTGTGACTTTTTCATATATCAAACAAAAAAAAAATCAAGATTAGCCTGAATGGCTAAAGAGTTAAAACACTTTTTTAAAATGTCCCCTTTAGATAATTTTGATATAATTTTTGTCTTTTTTTTCCAATTTGGACTGAAGCCACATTCTGAATCTCTCTCTTTTCAGGAACAAAAACTCCTGTTGCCTACACAGCACCAGAGTTTTTTTCCTTACTTCCAGTCAAAAGAATAATTAATGATGTCCCTACTGTTTGATAGTAGCCAAGGATGTATTAACCTCCAGTACTAAATCAAATTGTACAGACAGCTTAGAATAGACACAGTTTTTCTGTTGCTTTTTCTTGTGTTGATGCCTTTTCATTGCTCTTCAGACCATGAGGACTTCTATACATTGCCTATTTTTCACATAAACTCATAAAGACATGTTTTCCATCATTTAGAATAATTTTAGAACTGACATATTTATAGATTTCATCGATGGCTTGTATCCCAGACTTAGACTTTAAGTATATTCTACACAAAATTAATTGGCATAGGAAAAAGAGAGTTTTGATAGGAAAACTAAGCCTGTTTATATTCAGAATTGATTATTTACTATTTATTTTTAACTACTAGGCCTATTTTTACATGTTTAAACCATAAAGTTTGCCTTTTTTATTTTCCTATATCATATCAGTTATAATACAGGGGCAACTGAGAAATTTCTGAGGTTTTTAACATGAGGTTAGTGATCGTGTAATCTCTCCTGGCTGCAGAATCAGTAAAGACAGATATGAGACATTGACTTCATTTCATTAATGAGGCAGGGCTTGGTTTATTTCACTTCAAAATAAACAGAGAAGATGTTGGGGTTTTCATTTGTCTGTTTTCCATTTTAAAATAGCATCTAATAAAATTATTTCTTAGGGAATATAACTCTCATTACAGAGTCACAGTAGGCAGTCATTGGGAAATTATTTGCTGTCTCAATTCTTTAACAACTCTAGAAAAGGAAGTAAGTCCTTGCTTCAGGCTTTGGGCTTGCCAGAGTGTGGTATAGGACTGTTAACATGTGACTGTTAATTATCTGACATTCAAAATCATAAGTACACAGGAAAAAACGCTGAGTGGTCAGTAACCAGTTGAGGTGTCTGATTTTTAGGTAGTCTTCCAAGTGCTCTCCCTGAGTAGGAAGAATGAGATATTTTTCTTCTGTATTTTGGGATTTTCTTTTTTCCTCGGTCTGGCATCTCTGGATTTTAGGTAAGAAATGCATATTAATGGTTTGAGACTCATTTTCCCACCATGGTAAATTCCCACCAAGAATTACTTGTAGTTTTCAGGATAAAGTTATAGTCTGGTCATTGCACAAATAGCTTTTCTCACTCTTTTTCTGTCTGCTGTTGTTCACTTCATAAAGTGATCTGCACTTTGAAAGGTGAAGGATGAAAGCATCACCTAAAAATCTGTACAGCAGCATCACTGAGTCAAAATTATGTTAAAAGTCAGTCATGGCCCGTAACTCTTGACTGATTATCTGTGTGTTTCTCGGGTCCAGAAGCATAGAAAAAATATTGAACATAGAACTGGAAGCTTGACCTGAATGAACAAAATTATTAATATCCTATTGTTTGCTTTCCTCATTTTCATTCATTCTCATTTCTTGCATCAGGTTTGAATGAATTTTACAAGCAAATATTCAACATATCAAAGAACAAACCATGTATTCTGATGCAGAACTGCAGGCATGGAAATGGACAGTTCATAATGAACGGGAAGACAGTTGGTAAACGCAGGTGTTTCTGACGCTCCTGCCTCTATAGTTATTTGTCTTGCAACAGGCATTTGCCAATAAGTCCATTTTGATGGTGCTTCCTTTGACCTCTAAATTTCTTCCTTGCTTTCCTGCCACTTGCCAAAGATGCTTAGCCACTGCTTGCCAAGAGAGAACAACTCTCTGCAATATGGCCATGTGCATTATCCACCTAGAGCTAAGGCCCAAGCAGGTCTGTGGCAGATTGTCCTGCTGCTTTTTGGGACCTCCAGAGCCTGCTGGGTGACAGATTTTCTAGAAGTTTGTCAGTGAACAGATTTGCCACCCACAAAAGTACAGACTGCCTCATGCATGTCAGGTTACTTAATGTCAAATTTTTCGCTAGACAAGATAAAGGATAAGTTTACCTTAAAAACATAACTTTGCAAAGGTGGAAAAATTATTTTTAAAACAGCAACGTGCTTTTTTTTTTTTAATGTTAGATTGTAACTGATTTAAAGGCTGTTTTGGTTTAAGCAGCTATTTAATTGCACTCTGCAGCCCTCCTGGTTTTATTGCTAAAGACAAAATTGGAAAGTTCCAAGAGATGGCACAGACAATCTGTCCCTCCTCAAACCCATGTTTAATCCACTCATCTTCTCCATTGTTGGATACTGGTTCAGGTGCTATTGTTTGCCAGAAAATATCATTGAAGCTTACAGATGCTGCTACATGCTTAGACTGTCACCTGGCCATTGATCTGCCAATGCTTATCTTTCTGACATAATATAATTTTATCTCAGTTTCATTGCTGCCACAGAAAGCACTCTGTGCTTTCATCAAGCTCTTTATGGTGCTCTTTAGCAAGTTCTTAACTTTAACAGATTCTGGGTCTTTTTTGTGCATCAGAAACTGAAGTCTTGGCACCTATTCAAGTACTGAACTGCAGTCCTGGAAAGCTTTGCTCAAGTTGATCATACCAAACTTCTTACAGTATGACACTGCCATAGTGCTCTCTAGAGGTGTAGTTGGATAGTGAAGGCTGGCAGTCGAGACAGGGTTTGCTATTGTGTTGCTCTCATGGACCAGGATGTGTAAACTCATCACCTTCTGTGTGATAGATTGCACCTCTTTGATTTCATCCACCTTTGATGGAATTATCCATGCAAAAATATAAAAATTGGATTCCTTTTTGGAAGATTATGATGATGCTTCTGACACAGCTGGAGTTAAATATAGGAGCAAAATTGTAAAATAAGCTCTTTCCTTGCTGAAGATCTGGCCTGGGTCTAAATTGCTACAACCCCATGACTCCAGTGAGTTCAGATCAGCTCCCTTGTGTATATGTACACGGGTAATTCTAGTATCAGCTTCTTGATTATTCTTAATTTTTTCCAAAAGTTGCAGAGAACTGGAAATGTTCCAGTATCTTCCACCAAACAGTAACACATTTAACCAACCTCTTACTTGAACACATTGTAACTCTAGAGTTCATTTGCTTTTGGCAGACATGCTTTCAATCCTTTAAACTTAGGTCTTCACTGCTAAAACTGTAACCCATGAATCCCAGATCTTAGAGACAAGGGGGATGGTCTGGAAAGAGGAAGATTTTCCCTCTGTAGAGTTCACTGATGACACCAAACTGGGAGGGCTGGCTGACACTGCAGAGGTCTCTGCCACCATCCAGCATGACCTGGACAGGCTGGAGAGCTGGGCAGAGAAGAACCTAATAAGGTTCAACAAGAGCAAGTGTAGCAACCTGTACCTGGGGAGGAAGAATTCCGGGCACCAATATAAGTTAAGGGTAGACCTGCTGGAAAGCACTTCTAAAGAGAAGAATCTGGGGGTTCTGGTAGACAGTAAACTATCCATGAACCAGCAATGTTCCCTTGTCACCAAAAGGGCCACAGGGAAGAGTATGGCCAGTAGGTCAAGGGAGGTCATTTTCCTCCTCTACTCTGCACTGGTGAGGCCACAACTGGAATACTGTATCCAGTTCTGGGCTCTCCAGTTCAAGAGAGGGAACTCCTGCAGAAAGTCTGTTATAGGGCAACATAGATGATTAAGGGATTGGAGCATCCGCCTTATGAGGAAAGACTGAGAGAGCTGGGACTCTTCAGCCTGGAGAGGGAGAAGGCTGAGGGGAGACCTTATTAACGCTTATAAGTATCTGGAGGGTGGGTTGAAGGAGGACGGAGTCAGACTCCTTTCAGTGGTTCCCAGTGACAGGACAAGGGTCAATGGGCACAAGCTGGAACATTGGAAGTTCCGCTTGAATATAAGCAAAACCTTCTTTATGATGAGGGTGAGAGAGCACTGGAACAGGCTGCCCAGGGAGGTTGTGGAGTCCCCTTCTCTGAAAACCTTCAAGACCCACCTGGATTCTGTCTTGAGTAATGTGCTCTGGGCAATCCTGCTTTAAGCAGGGGGGTTGGACTACATGACCTCTAGTCCCTTCCAACTGAAAATTCTGTGATTCCATGATCCTTTCCAGGTCTTATTAGCTATCGTTTGAGAAAGGAGGGGAAAAAATTAAACACATTTTGATTACATGTGTTTGTCTTATCACTTAATCTTTGCTGCTCAGATACAGGTATGTCTTGCATAAACCTTGATGGTCACAGAAGATTTATCGAGTTTGAAAGGATTAACTCCTTAAAGAGTTAAGAATTCAAAGCTTATGGTTCTTTTTTTTTTTTTTTTCCTCATTTAAGGTTTACTTCAGTATTGGATGGATAGACTAAAACTAGTTCCTTCAAGCCTATTCTTAATAGCACATGTATAAAAATGCATTTACTATCCTATTTACTCAGGGGTGAAATCATATTAACGTAGTACTTCAAAAGGAAAAACATATTCTGTGCATAGATGATATGTTAGTGCCCTGAAAGGGTTGTTTTTTTTTCTCTAAGTCTCCAAGCAAATTAAGGCTTGTCCATAATGACTGATAGGAAGGTTGTATGTGTACCCTCTCCCCTCCACCAATAAATAAACAGATATTTTTACAGTATTTCCACAGGAGTTCCTCATAAAAGATCATATATTCTGTAGGGCTTTACCACTTACCCTCCAATATTGCTTGTTATTCCTAACACTTCCTCTACCATTTCATCTCTTTCTGTAGAGGAAAGGAGAAAATAGCTGATTTTGTGGAGATCAGTGACCAAGCCATAGGTGGACAGGAAGAGGGGAAACACATTCATTTTGGCTCTCCCACTCAGCCTTGCCTTTGTCTGGTCCCCCTGCATCTTTGGGATCCATAGCAAGGTTCCTCAGGTCAGAGCTATCACAAGGCTACCCTTCATGAATAGTCTTCCCTCCACCCACCCTGCATGGATCCATTAACCTTGATTCCTTCTGCCAGTGGACCCACTACTTCTGTTCTCAAGTATCCATTTGTCAGGTTCTGACTAATATCAGTAGATGTGATAAATCCACATCTCAGCTGACCACAGAGAGCAGTGGGTTTCTGACTGAAATTCTCTTTTGATTGCTTCTTCGTGATTACTTGGACTTAAATGTATCAGTCTTCAAGGATACCTGATCCCAAGTGACATGTCTTGAGTCTTGATGCATACTTGAATGTTTCCTAGGTACCTCTGAAGATCTCCACGTCAAAGGGAAGTCATGGTATTTGCTCAAAAATCTCATACCTTTGCCTTCATAGCTAGATTTCAAATGTTCCTTTCTGCCCTGTGCCAACATGGCTCTAAATAATTTTAGCAACAGTTTTCAGGTGACACAACTAAGATACAGATGACAACAGTAAAGCCAGAGAGAATATAAAGAAGAGTAAGGCAAATCTTGACCGTGATAACAAATACATTATGAGAGCCTGAATAGAGTCACCAATTTTATTACATTTTTCCCGTTTTGGCTTCCCCTTTTTGGCCTTCTAAAAGAAGCTCAGATTTAACTGAACACCCATACCCATGAATGTGCATTGCACTTGGCAACTGATCACCATAATTGCTATCCACTCTGCTATCGTCTAGCATTACTTTCTGTTTACCAGGATTAAGGTAAACTCAGTCACCTCCATCCATCCTGGGATGCTGTAATGACAGTTAGATTGCCTATGCTCTTGCACCAGATCGTTCTTGAGTACTACTTTTCACCTCGAGTACAGCACTGCTCAGATTTCCTTTCTAATACTCCCACTGAAAATCCCACATGCTGAACAGGGAAGGGAACAATCATAACAAACCCCTGCCAGAAAAAGAAAATCACATATAACAGCATGAGAAGAATGAAGGCTGTTCCTTTGTTGTTTCCCCAGTCACCTGGTTAGCATTTCCAAAGAATGTATTCCTGGTCTTTGTGAGATCTGCAGTCAATGTGGCCATGGATTTGGAATAGAAACTAAGCTTCAAGAAATCTGAAAAAAAACTAAGAGATGATCTGTTATGGTCTTTACAGCACTTCTTCCCTAAATATTAGGTTCTTGAAATTAGTCAAGCGGCATTAATCAAAATCAGCCATAGGTGACTTGCTGAGCTAGAGCTACACTCAGTTGTTTTCCATAGTAGTCAGCATTGTGCTTCCAGAAGGTGGCACCAATTATTGTCCAATGGACAGTATAATATATTTACCATATTGATCTTCGTAGGGCAAGAAGGATAAGGCTTTCATTTGATGTAATAAAAATGCACAGAGTTACAGAAATTCAATGCGAAATAAAAGCCTAAGTGGAAAATGGCCATGTGGCTTGGACTCTTCTTACTTAAGGGAATAGCTCTTTTAGGTGATTTCATGGCAGATGAAACTATCGAGATGTTAATCAGAATAAATCATCTTAAACAAGATAAGTTCACTTTTAAAAATCATCAGCAATAAGTCTTGATTTCTTTCTTAACTTGGACCATAGTTTTTCCTCTAGAAGGGACTGGTGCATGGCTGGAGTCCTCACATGTTTATTGTAGAGCTTTATCAAGCATTCATTTATGTTAATAATTCTCTGAGGTATGGGCACCCTAGTGTAGGAGAAAAATCAGTGATGCTTCTGATGTGAATGAAAACCATGCCCTTCAAAAATGGTAAAGACACTCACTGGTGTGGATGTTCCCCAAAAAGGCATGAGAACTCCTGCCCTGTGGTGTCACAGCAGGATTCAAGATTACTCCAGCTCTCATCCAGCCAGTGGAAAATGCATGAACACAGATACTCATGCTGGTGCTATGGCAAGCATGATTCCCACTGAACTTGGATTAGCATTCTAGCCTAATTCTCCTTGTGTTTATTGTTTATTAGCTCTATCTACAATTGCTTGAATAGTTCTTTGTGGATATGCATCCGCTCTTTTACAGCTTTCTACTGGTAGTAACACAATTAGAGAGCCTTTCATATGTCTGGGAATTTAAACAAGTGTGACTGATACGAATGAACTTTCCAATTTAGCAGAAGCCTTGTTTTGGCTTTTCAGTTCTCATTAGCTGATCCAGTGAGGAAGCTTTGTTCCATGTGGGCTGTGTTGGACACAATGGCCCAGCCATGGCCGGAATAGTCCTTTTATGTAGAGAAGTCAGTTAAGATATGTACTTGTTGATGTACAGCTATGGGGCATGATTTATTAGTTTCCACGCCATCCTCTGTGTCTCCTTCCAGAAATAAATTTGACAACATAAGCTAAAATACCCCCAAAATAACAGAGGAAACACTGAAAAAGAGAGGAAAAGAGAAAATATTTTGCTCTCAAAACTTGTGTCATGTCAGGTGGCCTGTTGTAAGAAATATATGTGCCAATTAAGAAATACTGGAATGTTCTACTGCTTGAAGAAAAATGTTTTCAATTAGCATTTTTCTCCAGTATATTTTGAAAAGGGCATATTTGAATATTCCAAAAGATTCATATAGTTATGTGCCTAGAGCCCTGACGTGTTTAGGGCTGATACTATAATCACATACCATTTAATCTCTTTGATTCTAAGTTATCATTAAGGGATGTCATGCTTGTAAAGCCAGCAAATACTATTCCTGCTGTGGTCTGGGGTAGGTGGAAAGAAAACAAACTATAAATTTCATATATGTGTCCATATAATTATAAATTTCATATATATGTCTATATATTTTTATATTATATTACTATATATGTATATCAAGGAAATACACAAACGATTTAGCAGGAAGCTGACAATCACATAGATGTGGTAAAAGTAAAAAGATACTTGTTTGCAAGAGGCTGGAATCAGAACAATGTGTGTGGATATCTGTAGTTAAAAAATTCCAGATTCAATACTATACCTTTCTGTCAAAAATGTTGCAAAATACAGGCTTGTCTGCTAATAACATTTTTAATGTTTGTGGTTCCTTTTTGGTTTGGAACTTTCAATCAGTGATTATTTTCTCTAACCCAGTTCTTCAACACTGGGTTTTTTTACATTAAAATTCCTACATGATTTACAGCTTATTCCTTCTCAGCTTGTTTTCAGAACGGGTATAAAAACAGTTTATTCATTGTTCTACCTAAATAAGCAAAAGAGAAGATAAAAATACATAAATCTTCCTTAATGGTATGAGCAGATTTTAAAACAAAACAACCCTACCAAATCTACAAACACTATTAATACTGTCTCACTGCTCTCAATGGCTGTACACCTCAGGCCCCTAGTTGCTCTTCCAGGCACTTTGCCATATTGGCTTAATCTCCATGTTCAAGCTGCAGCATTAACCTGAAAAATCCCAACATTTGTTTCTTTAAATTATGTTTGTATGGTCATGCTGGTCACCAGAAATCCCACTTCCCATTTTTCTTGACTCCATTTCTTCTTCTATGCATCTTTGTTTGAGTTTTGAGAAGCAAAGGCTTTCTGTCCAGGTCACAGCCTAATGCAGAGGCCGATGTCCATGCTCTAAAAATCACAAGTGTTTTGGTAACAAAAAAATGTACAACTACCTAGGATTGAATATATACAAACATGGGTAGAAATACCCTGTTTTCTAACACAAAGGCATTTCATCTATTTGCCTTTTTTAATAGAAATGCTGTGCCTGTGCAAGATAGTATGTTTGTTTGTTTAACTTCTGACTATTGCCAGGGATTTTTTTTCAATATCCATTATGTTTGTGTTCAGATTGTATAATGTTTCTTTTTCCATTAGGCTGTTCAATTACAGCAGGAACACAACAGCAATATAGGATAACAGTAAAGAGAGATTTTACAATGTGGCTGAAATATATGAAAAGAAATATTATTTTTCTTTTTAGCAGCCTTTTGTTATGCTAGAATTTTTCTCTAGGGAATAGAACAAAGTAGATCCTCACAGTCTGTCTCAGTGTATATTAGCTGGTTTGGTTCATCTTTCATTTTGAACTGGCTGTGGATGTGAATCGAAACCCTTCCAAACAGCCTGGAATCTTTCAAGCCTCCCAAGACCTGAGCCTCCATCTGCAACTAATTTTGCACATGATTCATCTCTTGTCTTCAAAGAAGATATGGGTGCAAATTACAATTGTACTAAGCCATCTCAAACTTTCAAGACGTTCAGCTGAATGTAAATTTGCATCCGTTTTCTTTACAACAGACTGAACCAAAACTTTAACACTTAATCCCCTGAGCCGTTAGAGCACTGGGGGGTCTATAGTTGAGAAAATCAGGCCAGTCATTTCTGTGCTTATCCATGGTTTTGGAGTCTATACTGAGTGCCAAGTTGATCACAGTCAGAATTTGTCAAAGGGTACAGCATTTGCTAACACAGCATGTCATGCCAAATGTTACGAGACCCACAGCTGAGTTGCATGTTGCGATGCAAAGGAGCATTTCAACAGGTGCCCAAATTACAGTAAAAACTGCAGCTCAGTCTGGCTGAATAATTCTGACCCTCCTCTCTATGGGATAGAGGGCAAATCTTTATCTCACATTGGGGAAGAGCTGGCTGCTTAACTGGATCCAGAGAAAGTTCCTTTCCTATGAGGAGAAAAAAGGCATTTGCAGCCTGGTCTATAGTACCCTGCCCTTACTAACCCTGCCTTTCTACCACCATTACAGGATTCCCTTGGTATCTAGTTATCAAAATACTCTGTTGGTTTTGTTACCATATTCATACCAAGCTCTTAGGGCATTTAGACAGCAAGGTTATTGCTTTGATATTTTTCAGCTGTTGAGCTGCTGTGTCACATCTTGAATGAGCCATTTTTATGCCAGGTTATTCATTTAGAATAAATCATCAGAAAGTGGTTGGAAAGGAACAAATCTACATGGAAGCTAGATGAAATGAGTTTGCAATTAATCTTTTGTGTACAGTCAGCCACAAATCTGGCATAACTGGTACTATCAGCCTAACTACCTAACTATCTGTCACCTTCAAATGATCCAAAAAACTTTGGTTTTCAGTTGTATTTGTGTGTTTCTCTGTTTTCATACATATATAAAAGGTAGAATGTGACAAAATAATTGCTGCTTTTCTAATGATATCATATATGAAGTATGGAAAGTATATCAATTTCAAATATCTTTGTAGTTCTGTGCAAAGCTTACAGCCTGAAAGCACTAGCATGTAACAGTGAAACCAGAATGCAGAACTGAAACATTTTGTATCAACATGTGGATTAAATTGGTTGCATAGCAAATGTATTGCTGAGCACTACATGTATTTGTGTTTTTAAAGTACAATATAACTTCTTAATTCACTGTGCCTCTGAGTAACTGTGGGATGCCTCCTTCTACAGGAAAAACAAAGCACTGGGTGGTCTGGAATCTGTTGTTATGCCCAGGTTTTAGTGAGCACAGTTTTATACATTTCCAGTAAGATTTCTGTCTCCATTGCAGTGGCTCGAGATGCTGGTATTTAGTTAGATTATGTGACACAGGCTCATTTCCCCCAAAAGGAAGGAGCACAAAGGCACCGTAACATTTGGAGTACCTCAATATCCCAGTCAAAGACCAGAGAACTAGACCCCACTGAGGCTGTCTCAGGAGAGCCTCAGCTTCAGGGGCTGGAGGGCCAGCACTGTGGGACAAAGGGAGATGGTTTCTGGAGCACCTTAGAGACAAGGTGGGGTTATCACCAGAGGTATGGGCCTCATTACAGGCTGCAGGTAGGAACATCTTGGGATCTTTAGATTTACTTGCTTAGGGGAGGAGACAAAGGCAGGGAAAGGAGAGGTATCAAGGTGATTTGGGAAGAAACAAGCATGGGAAAATAGAAAAACTGGAAAAGGGACCAGTCTTCTGATCACCGCAGTTTGTCCTGTGTTCTCAGTAAGCTCGATTACTGTCTTACTGGTTGAGGGGGATTCCCTGTTTTGAGTGCATTTGTGTGTGTATGGGGGGTCTCATTGCCAGCAACTGGAGTTGCACCACAGATCACAGGGTCTCGTGTGCCTGTGGTGCCAGCTAAAGGAGTGGCCAACAGCGCGCACATCAGTATGCAATTGCTAGCAAGTTACCTGTGAGGACAGTATGAGGCCTGGGAGCAAGGTATCAAAGCAGCTGTGAGCATGGGCCAGATACCAGAGAGACCAGTGCATCTGTAAGCTGGTTACAATAGGGACTTGGAAGTTTAAGACAACCACTAAGACAACCATAAGGTCTGTAAGTGGGGTCAACTGTATGAGATCCATTTGTATGTATGTGTGTCTGTATGAGGCAAAGAGAGATGAGAGGATCCAGAGCCAGGTCCTGGGCAGGTTGAGTGCTTAAGACCTGTTGCTAGAGGTATATTTAGTGTGCATTCAAGTCCACAAAGGTGAACCAGCAGTCGCAATGGGGATACTGGTACTGAGGTGCCTGCAGCTGGGGAGAGCAAGGACTGAGGGCAAGCCATTGGGTAGCCTGAGGCCAGTTGCTGAGGGCATCCACACCGTGTACGTGTTTGTATATTTTCCACTACCAGGCTCTTATCCTGCTCAGCCAGGGAGGAAAACAAGAGGAGGCTGTTGGTGCTGTTTGTTTGTGTGAGTGCTTAGTGTTTCTATCTGCAATGAGCCATGTAGCTGGCTGTGTGTCTGCGTATATATTTGTTGTATATCTCTGTGTGTGTGGGTACCTATCAGGAATAGATGCTCAGCCTCACTAACTGGACGTGAGGACATGAAGCTGCAGCAGCCTTGCCTCTATCTGGCTACTGCGTTTGGCAACTGCTAACATGTTTGTTGCAAACTCTATGAATGTTAAAAAGCAATAAGGTATTGAGTATATATTGTTCTGACTGCTGTGAAATAACAGTAAGTCTTCATGAGCAAAATATTGCATAAGCTGCTTCAGACCTCCTGCAGCAGTATTTTGCTAGTCTGTTTGGTGATCACTGAAAGATTAAGCTAGAGAGCAATATTCTGTTCTGAACAGACAGGAGCAGACTGGATTTTTTTGTGTGTCATAATATCCATTCTGTAACTTTCTGGAAAAATCTGCTGGAAAAAAAAATGTGATGAGAAAGAAAAGTTAGTTGGCTGAAAAAATTTTACAGAATAAATGCACGCTTGTGCAGATGATATACTGCCCTCAATTGGTACATTTAACTTCTGCTGACAGTAGTCCTGCTGCAGCTTGCTTATGAAACACAGTGACAGGAGGCTCAGAACAGTCTTCCATATTAGCCCTAGTGAGTATGTGATGAAACCCCACCAAATCAGTGTGGTGTTATTTAATCTGCATTCTCTATTCATTTGTACCTTGGTTCAAATGGAGCATATTCAAGGGAAACGCTTCCAAACAGCTTATAAATATCTAGACAGCAGCTCTTGAAATACAACCATGAATGTTCCTCTTAGGGCTCCATTCCATTCATTGGATTATTTTGAAATTTTTTTGTTTAGTTCCCTTTTGAGTAAAAAGAAAAGAGATTTAATATTTCTAAACCACAAAGAGGTTTAGTCACACACACACAAAAAAACAAAAATACAACTTTGCCCTCAGAAGATAAACATCTCACCAAGCTCACTTCAGGGCTCATTACCTTGACATTTTCTAGACAAGCAGTTGAAAACTATGACATGGGCTACTGTTTATGCCAGATCTGAAACTCCTTCTCCTACCTGCTGTCAGTCTGTTCAAGCATAAGTAAAGTAGCTATCAGGTGTCTTCTGCAGGTGGGTGGAGGGTCAGTAAATTGGCTCTTCTTGCACTGGAATACATTCAGTTATGATCTATTTTGAGTCTTACTCATTTTCTGTGAACAGGCCACAGGTAGTTGTAGGTTAGGTAATAATTTGCTGACAGACTCTCTGATTGCTCTCAGAATAATCCAAAATTATGTTTTTCTTGGCCTCACTCTGATGTCTCAGTAGCTACTGTCTACCTAAGGCTGGTAGACAAATCACTGCTGTTGCACCATTGAAACCAATTCAAGTAATATCAGTGTCCCACCCACAGCCTGCAAATTATGATATACTCATATGGCTGAGTATGGAATTCGCATTCAGGAGCGTTTTGTTGCTGCTTTTCAGGAGGGTCAATGGCTATGCAGATCCATTCTCTTCCTCAGGTCTAAATTCAGCATATCCACATTGAAATGCTCATTTAGCAACATTTCAGCAGTTGCAGTCTGGTTTCTCTTCCATATTCCAGTGTGTTTTTCAATTTGATGCTTCTCAGAAAAATCTTTTTCACTCAAGACTAGACCTAAAGGGAATCCCCACCTGTCATAACCTCAAATCCCAGTGTAGGCTTCTAACTCCCATTGTCTCAGAGTAGGAAGAGTAACCCTACAGATATAGCTGACCATTGCTCCAGGTGTTCCAAACATTCTCAACAAAATAGCTTATGGTGGACAAACCCAAGAGCTCTTCTCATGTTGAAAATGATTGGTTGCCTGCGGTCATGCAGGAAAGTGGGGTTTAGAGTGAAGAGATCATAATGTAGTTTGATGTGAATCCACTTCAAGAGAGTAAAGGAGAACTGCAGTTCACCTGGGCCATCAGCCTTGGAGGGAGATAAACAAATTCCCCTCTTGGTAGCCTCTATAGCATAGAGGAACGGTGCATAAAGCAAGATGTACAGCAACAAAGAATACAACTTTAAAATACTGTCTTTAAAAAGATTATGCATCGCATTACACTTCTAATATTTTCATTTAATACAAAATTGGCAGGCTGATACTGCTACTGTGCTTTCTTCTGTTACTGAGAAAACACCAATATTAACTATGATGAGCCAATGATGTTATTACAGTGCAGCAACCTCATCCTTAGATTCTGAAGAAATTGTTCTAAAGAAGTCTACAATATTTTTTTTTTCTTTGCTCAATACTAGCCTGTTCTGTTCTGATGGCAGGAGTCAGTAATGATGAATAAGCAGTGCCTACATTATCTTTCCATTTTGCAACATAGATCTGTCCTCTTCTTTCAGTATGTTTTCCCATCTGACATTTCTCAGAAACATCTCTTTCACTTATCTAAATCCCATCGGGAGTTATTATATGATAGACAGATTACAGCGTTCGTGTGCTCCCATACTGAACCAAGCTACAAATGAAAAATAAATTTTGCCAAATCTTGAGATTTGGTAGAAATGTAACTATTTCCAACTGTCTTAAGCAACAACTTTTACTTGTTTTAAGTGTGGCTTCTCTGCCTTATTTATAACATTCTACACTGTTTGTCTCCAAAATGTAAAGAAGGAAGTGACAGTAAGCGTGAAATTTGTAAGCACACAAAGACAATATCTACTCCTGAAACCTTACAGTCTAGGATAATGAACAGTATTTAACAGAAAGGAAAGGGTCAATAGGAATAAAAAATGATAGGTATCTCTTCATTCATAACCAAAGTATAAACCAAAGGCGAATGTTCAGTTTTATAATCTGCCTTATACTGATCTTTGTCAGCCTCCTCATAGTGGGAAAAACCTAATTCTGGAATCAAAAAGTAGTTTTTTGATTCCAGAATTAGGAATCCTTCATAGGTGACACTTACCAAGACTGGCAGTAAGGTGACAAGATCAGTGTCTTACCAATTTCTTGGATGCAACTTTGTCCCCCAGGACCAGCCATGAGGAACCCTCTCACCCACAGCCCCATCCCTTGGCTGTGCTGTAAAAGCATCAGATGCAATATTTATCACAATTAATGAAGCATACCATGATCAAGACCCTACTAAAGCTGCATTATGCCATTTCAGTACATATAACAGGTATAAAGCATGACTAATTTATACCTGCTATCTGTGGATACAGGTCTGTAAGTTGGGTTGTGTCTTTGAGAAGCCTACTGTTGATGAAAAGTCAATAATAATTATAATAAATTTATTATTATAAATATAATTTTTCTCAAATTCAAGGAAAAGGACATACTTAATTCCAGACAGTGCTGTGCAAAATAATAGCTAGTCTCAATTCACATGTTAATAGGATACTTTCAGTATGAGTGGTATCAGCCAATTGGGGAAACACACATGATGGGAGAAGTGCCAACCTCCTCATTCCCAGCACGAGCCCTCCAAAACTGTGTCAGGGTGTGCTTATGATCAGTGCAGGAAAGTTTGCCCAGATACCACTGAAGATCCAACTGTTTCATGACAATGAGTATTCCCCTTGCTTGAGCTGTCTCTTCTGACTGTGATTTATTACTATTATTCTAACGTCCACAGGCCTGGTTGTGCTCAGTACAGTACAAACATCAGAAGTGACAGCTCTCACCCTTCAAATCTGTTGTCAGAGACAAGATACAGCTATTTGCTGCAGGAAAAATAAAAGGCAGGGGTTGAAAAAGGATGTGGGAGTAAAAATTAGTTGTTTGAATATGCCCTACTTAGCTGTTTATTTCCTAAACTTTAATAGCTTTACTAGCATTGCATAGATGTTGATATGTATGAAGGCTTTGAGAAAAGGAATCCACATAATTATAAATTACATATATGCATCTTTGGCAATATTGAAGAACTGTAAGGATTTTCCAGCAATTGATCAGTTTTGCCTAAATTCTTTGCTCTTGTGGTGTCTCCAATAGCCACATGCAAAGGGACTTTTATCATGACACTAGTATCTTTCCACCCAGCTGTATTTTTTGAGACTGCTGTTAATCTGATCCTAAAAAAAAAAAAAAATGAGCAGTATTGCTCACTTCTGAAATTAGTTTTAAGCTTTCCAAATGCCCGGATCGTGAATGTTCCTTCTCTAATTACCCAATGCCCTCTTTCAGTGTGTCATTGTATTACTTTTTTTTACGCTCTTTAATATTACGGAAATGTAAAATAACTTGACCTTGAATAGATACCTTGTGGGGATTCCTTTAATATATGCAGTGAATTATATGAACCCCTGTTGATAGCTAAAAGAATTTTACCTCTTCTATTTCATCAAAGAGCTTTGCACTTCAGAAGCAGTGAAGTTTCTGGTCTGAAAGACCATTTGGATTTGCTCATTCATTGCATTTTTATTAATTTGTGATATGTCAACTGAATATGCGATCTCTCTCACTTCTGCTGATTAAAAAGTTCTATTAAGAACAGAGATGATAAATATATATTATATGAAATGAACGGGGTTATAAATCCAAAATGGAGACATAATGTAATAAAACATCTTTTCCTCAATGTCATACTCCATATTTCTTATGTATAGACAGCTATTGTCAACTTAATTATTTTAAGGTAAGATCAACCTTAATTAATCAAAGTAAAGTAAGACTGGCTTTGTAATATTTAAAAAAAAGTAAAAGGCAAAACAATCATATGCATGGTTGATACAGTATATGTAAATTAAGATATAAGAACACAAGTGGATATACTAATAAACTGAGTCATAGTGAGAACCAGTATAGTTGGAATTAATAGTTCATTGGCACAAATAGGGACAACTCACTGTCTTCATCTCAGAAATAAGCATCATTATGTAAGCTGTCAGATGCAATATAATGACTGTGCGCGAGGCAGACGAGGAGAGGGATGCACCCTAAATCTGGAGAAAAATGAGCAGATGTCAAACTTATTACCAATTTTTGAGTTATCTAATTCCTCTATAAAATGCCTCAAAAACATCAGTCAAACCTAGGCATCATGTTTAAGCAGGCAGTAGCAGAGCATTAGAAGAAATCCTAAGTTTTCTTTTAAGTAGCTCAGAATTTGTTTTAACTGTGGTGGGTTTGGCTTTGTTTTCTTTCTTTAATGGATTCAAATGATGTTTATCCAGGGTCTGTTTTCTGTAAGCAAGGACTTGTAGTAAATAACTCGTAAGCTACTAGATGAGTTTCATTCCTCTCTCTACAAGCATGTCAGCTACTGCTTCAGCTTTCACAGATCCTCCATTGGAGTCTGTGTTGTTGCACCCTGTGTATTTGAGGATCCTGCTTATCCCTGCAGGAATTGTGTCCTGAGGAGAAGGAGGATCCACGGGCCAGGCCCATGATGGTGAGCCCTGGAGAAGGGCAGTGCTGGCAGCAGCTTCACATGAAAGCCAAAGTCCTTCACCTGCTTGTCCTGGGCAAGGGAAAAGCAGCCCCTACAAAGACAACGCAAGGGGCTGGCAAGGTCCCTAACACTGACTCTGCTCACACCTCGTTAGCTCCAATGGGCAACACCATTTGGGACATTGGGTAGGACTGGCAATGTCATCTCTATGTCCAACTTTTTACTCAAGGGCACTGTGATTATATAATGACCTTGAAAATTACCTTCTGGATCAAAAATTGAATCTGTTCAAAATCTAGGACTGGTAGGAAATATCTCTCATTTCAACTTTTTCTTTGTTTGTGTGTATGTTTGGGGGAAAAGGGTGGAAAAAAGAGGAGAGGAAATTCAGAACCAAATGTGGTGAGGATCATCAGGTTCCTAGTGCTGTTCATATGTTGGTGGTGCAGCTCCACTTTACTCTCACTGCAAGTCTGACTGATTGGCTTTTCCTTACATGGAAGCTTGATTTTTTTTTTTTTCACGCAGCTTTAGTACAGTGGTTTTGTGGCAATTATGCAAATTATGTCACACCACTGCTTATTTTCCACATCATTTGATTTGACCTTTAAAGCTAATAAGAGAATTATCATTTTTACGGGTAATTTGTGTTTCATGGTATGAGACAGCAGGACCAGAACTGATGGGAAGAACATCAGAACATAGAAATCGTGTTGCGGGATAGTACTAGAGGCCCGTAAGTAGGTATCTAGCATGCAGTAGTGGCTGATGTGAGCTCCTCAGAATAAATTAGAAAATAAATTGTGGAATAAAATTCCCAGAGGGGGAATTTTCTTTCTAATAATGATCAGCGAGGTCTGGGCTAGCCATTGTTCTTTTGGTTCCTAATTATTTCTAATACAAGCACTGTTATCTCATTATAATCTATCTATAGATATGGATATGTATTTGTCCTGATTTGGGATGGAGCACAGCCAACATTCTACACACTGAGAGGCTCTTGCTTATACTTGTTTCTGTGGCAACCACAGTCAGCTGACCTGCTTGTTTACCCCATGGAGGGGTTGCACCTGTGGGAGGAGTGGACCGGTCAGGAGACCCAAACTGACCAATAGGGTATTCCATCCTGTTAATATAAAAATTCCATCCACGCTCAATATAAAAGCAGAGGAAGCACAGGGGGCAGATTGTCTCTTGTTCAGTGGATTCTCCTTGGCTGGCTGCTTCTTCAGTGGCTCTCTTTCTTTGATGACTGATGCCTGAGGAAGGCCCTGTCAGTTTGTGTACCTTTGATCCCCATCAGTGTGTTCTGGAATACAGTTCCCATTTGTCACTGCGTTCAGTCTGGAACTTTCCCAGTGTCTGCCAGTGACATCTCCTGGAGCTTGTTATGGTTTTGTATATATATTTTTATATTTTGTATCTATTTAACACTTTAATTTTAATTTTAACTTTTCATTAAAATAATTTCTTTGTTTCTAAAATCATAAATCTCTTTATCTATTTTCTACCTCTCCATTGAGCAAGAAGTAGGGGAGAGCATCTGTCATCTTATCATTGGCCGATTCGGCCCAAACCAGGACAAGTAAAATAGTAAAGAATACTACTCACTCCGTATGAACATTGATGGGTTATCCCTCATGTAATATAAACACGTCTAATCCCGCTTAATCTCACCAAATCTCTAGCTATATTGTCTTGAATTAATAAAGTCTCTTGATTGTGTAATTTTTTGGTTATATTTGACAAATTTTAAAGCTGCTATAAAGAATTTATCTATGCATCCACCTCTTAAACTACTATGAAAGTAACAATGTTAAAAGCAAACAGAATTATCTGTGTACTCTTCCCCAAGCTGCACATAACAAACATTATTGTTAACAGGTTCATCAACAGCACTGTTGCTCTTCTTTCATCCTCCTTCTGCCTCAAAAAGGCCTATGGAAAGTTGAAAGCAGCAAGGATATTGTCACAGAATTGTGATAAGACACAACATTCAAGCAGCAAAGGCTTCTATAACACTAGCTAAATGCCTTATTAATCTTACATGTGTCAGATGAGATTTTCTGTGTGTTTAGGATGATGCCTGGCAAGAGCGTAGGATGTTCTGTGTGGGCTCTAGTTCAGGGAGAGGGAGGATGAGGACAGAGTCTTAATCTTCTGACTGAAACTTCGTATCTCATATGCATTTAGCAGTAATGAGAACTACCTACATGTGAAGATCTAGCAAGTGATGAGAAAGACTCCCAAATAGAATATACACCCGTATTTTTGGCCTCACAGAATCACAGAATATCAGGGATTGGAAGGGACCTTAAAAGATCATCTAGTCCAATCTCCCTGCCGGAGCACTTATCTCTTCCCAGCTTCTTTCATGGCCAATTTTTATATTATGTTTTCTTATTATTATTGTTGAATTACTCATCAATAATTTTGTTTGGGCCTATTCCCTTTCTCTCTCTCTCTCTTCTTCAGTTCCTCTCTAGGCTTCTTTCCACATACATCTGCTGTGCTTGTGCAGTCCATGTTTCTGGTAAGTAGTTCTCTGTCCCACCATAGCAGAGCCACGTGGCAGTTCAAGTAATTGAACAGGACGTTCCGATCTATGCAATAGCATTGAAGTAAGTAATTGCTGTATGATCTGAAACCAAAAGAAAGTAAAAATGCCAAGGCCTTCTTTGCATAGCCTGATTAATTTTGCAGTTACATAAGACCCGTGAGCATCCTGTAAATGCTCTTCTCACCTTGAAAAGAAGTTTGCACCTGTTTCTCCTCATTTTCCAATACATTTGGGTTTTTTCCCACCTTCTGCTTCTGTCTTCAACTGAGCACACTTTTTTCCTCTTCCTTGACACAGCATATCTTCAGGCTTTTCTTCACATAGAGAAAAAAATATCTACATAAATGTAACAAAAAAATATGAACACCATCTGACTTGAAGATAGAGGCACCCAAAAAATTTCATGCCAAGTTCCAGCTTTTTCAAGACAAATTACAAAAATGCTAAAAGCTTAGTATCTATAGCAGCACAAACAACACCACTACAATATGCCGCAACAGATTGTTCGTATGTCACTATTTTTCCAAAGTTCCTTGGCAAACGTTTCCATCAGTAAACAAGTCAAGTGAGAGAATTGTAAAAAGGCCAGCAAAAAAACCCTCAGTCTTCTCTGGCTATTGAAATAAAATTCTGGTACTTATCACTAATATTCTGTTCTTCAGCCCCTCTTCTTTCACCTGTGCTGACAGACTACAGTTGTCTCTGCTTCTGCCTTCACACCAAGGCTTTTTCCCATCGTGCTACCATCCTCTTTATAATCCAAGTTTATCAAAACAATGTCATGTCGAAATGTTGGGTCAGATTCTCACTGAGGGAGGGAAACTTACATAGATCCATTAGCTTCATCAGAAAGGTGACAAAATACATGAGCTGGTGAGCTGGCACTGCAGATTACTTGCAGCATGTTGCCCATCAATGGAACTGAAAAAACCCAGTATAATGCCAGGTCATTAACACTTACATATTGATATTTTGTTGTTGTTGTTGTTGTTTTCTATTGTTTATTCTCTTTACTGCCCAATATGTAGGTATCGTCAGAATTTATTGTTGAATGAAGTGTCTGGAGATTAGACCAATGCATGCTCTATTAGTGATGGGTAAGTGCTGTAGGTTTAGGAGTTCTTAGTTGATTATTACTGGAATAATCACTTGAGGCTGCAAAATACATATTCCTTCTGTACCAGTACATGCAGCATCTGTAAAATTGGAATTGGAAAGTCGCTGTCTTTATGGAAAAAAGAACCTGATTGACCAACATTTGAAACCATCCTTCTGGGTGAGAACCTGAGGGGGTTTTGCCTGACATTTATAATTACCTGTAATTTGAATGTCACTTTGTGGAAGAAAGGATGTTCTGGCTGTGCTTTGACTTTGGTATTGGCTGCAGCTCCATGTTGCAGGGATGGTTGAAAAAAATACAATGAAAAAAAATATTTAATCAAGCACCCAATAGGATGAAAACAATATGGAGCTAACTGTAAATATATCTTTTACTAATGAAAAGGAGATGTAACTACCCACAGACATAAAATCTTATGAATATATTCATAGCATGTACTTTTAAAAATAAAGAAATAAGATAAAATTAAAAAAAGAAAA
>VZTM01019873.1:385-11739 GCA_013400555.1 Jacana jacana | reverse complement strand
TTTCATCTCAAATATAAGATATTATTTCATTTGGGATATATATAGGGTGAAATGCAGGTTATGCTTGTACCCAGTTACTTTGAAATTAGATAGGCATCATACCACAATAATTCTGTACAGTGTTAAGATTTTTTTTTAAACAGAACATTGCTTCTGAAAAAAAAAAAAAGGTTGAATGTTGCTCATAGATGTGTTTTGGAAGTCCAGGGAATCCGAAGAGCATCTGTTTCCTCACCACAACCAGAGGGTCTATGACGGGATAAAAAAGAAAAGAAGAAACTTTTTGATTTTGTCCAGTTGTGGTTTTCCTTCTGGTTTTCTTACCACCGGATAAACACTGCNTATAATTCTTTTTTATGTGGAATTTAGAGGGACTGTGTGTATATTGTAGTCAATGATCCTTATTAAACTAGTGGATTAACTTGGGGTAGAATATAAAAAAGGAGTATAAAAAAATTACAGAAGTAAAAATTTACAGAAAGGAGCACTTGATGTTGCATTTTTTCACATCTAGTAAAAATATCTTCAGCTTTCAAATAAGTGCTTTAATTTAAAATTCTTTCTGCATATTTTGCAATTCCAGTTTGGCAATTTTTTATAGTTGCTAGCCTCGTAGCAGTTTCTAGTAACTCATAGACTACTGCAAAACAGAGGTTTGTAAAAATGATTTCTCATATAGATAACTATAGAGATACAGTTACATAGATAACTCCCACACAGATACAGGTATTTAGAAACAGTGAAAGATTTCTGGCACAGCTCTTTGAGGTTTTCTTTAAAACTTTGTCATATGGAGATAGATACAGCTTGTGCACCCTTCCGTTGAATGTGCACTGGCTGAGTCCAGTGTAAAACCACGTTGAGAAAAACTGCAATGTATTACAAGTAGACTTCATTCCCTACAAAATTTATGACAACAGTTTTGCGTGTAAAGGAAACTTTGTATGGTTGCTGTTATCTAACTTAATGTTAGATCTGTTAAAGGACATTAGTGACACATATTTCTGCCAGTGTCGTTTCACAGCTTGTATTTGCTGGAAAATGCTGTTTTATTAGCACATGTTCCTTCAGTCTGTGGGACTATGAAAGTGTTTATCACCTGTCCACTGCCAGTTTTACTTTAATTCTTTATTTGTCATTCACTGTGATCTAAAAGCCACTTGTCTGGTCTTTTGTTTGTTTGGTTTTGTTTGTTTGGTTTTTGTTTTTGTTTTGGTTTTGTTTTGTGGAGAACTGAACAAATAATTTTTTTTCTCCACTATTCATAAATGGCTTGCAGTGTGATGTAAAATTTAGTACCTTGCTTTGTGGCTGTTCATGTTTTGATACTCAGAAATCCAAGAGGCGGGGGACCACCTCTTGGAGAACAAGAGGTAATGGTCACAGACTTGAACATAATAAGTTCCATCTATCCATGAGGAAGAACTTCTTTCCTGTGAGGGTAGCAGAGCACTGGAAGAGGCAGCCCAGAGAGGGGGTGGAGCCTTTGTCTCTGGAGTCATGTTCCTGTGCAATCTGCTCTAGGTGGACCTGCTTTGGCGGGGGTTTGGACTAGATGATCTCCAGAGATTCCTTCCAACCCCATATCATTCTGTGATTCTGTGACTGCAAAGGTAACTTTGCTTTTTTTCCTATTAATCATCAACAAATAATAGCTGTAGCGTTTCTTAAAATTAGGTTGAACCACTCTGGTTCAGCTAGAAATTTTTGAAAGTTTTACCAAATGCTGTGATAACATCAGTGCCCTCAACAAATTCTGCCAGTTCTACGTTTCCCTTCTGTTTCAAATAGGGGTGATATTTCTGCTTTCCCATCAAAACACAAAGGTGTGCTTTTGCAGCACAAAGTGGCTACAATAACATAACTATTCATTGTTGAATAGCAAAACCTTTATGCAGGTTCAGAGACATGGCTGGAAATGTGAGTGAGAGGCATTTTCTTTTATTTACAGTGACATGCAGACAGCAGGCAGGCAGCCAACTTGTTTATTTTATTTCTGTTCATACTTATTACTGCATACTCTAGCACTGCAACTGATTTCCAATCCTCTTGGCATTTTGTGTAGCACAGGTTCTGGATACAGCAAATGCGTCATTAATATTATGGGAGGACATTTCCTTGATGACTTTTATTATTTAAAGGTTCTGTGGAAAGCACTAAATGTTAAGATGATAGAATTCCCAGTCTCCTGCTCTTTCATCTTACCCGTATTCAAACCTCCTCTAATAAAAATATTGAAGTAAGTTGCATTAAGCACTGCCTTGTCTTTGTTACCTTCCAAAAACTTTCTCTTTCCCTCTGCAAACAAAAATTTGCAGTCTGCTCGCCACCCCCGCACTGATTTCTTCTTTGTCTAAATACCTTTTTTTTACTTTTTGTGATGATGCTAAAACAAAAAGGAAGGAGATGTGCACAATCATATATAGCTTTTGGTGCCAAGGCTCATTGTCCTGTGTTGTTAATGATGCAACCACTGCCATTTGCCCTATTGTGCCAAGTGCTGTTAAGCTGCCAGCCTACAGAATTTATAATATTTCTCACTCTCCATGCTCTCGGCTTCCACCAGTAACACACTTTTGCCTCAAGAAGCAAGAAGGGAAAAAAAGCAGAATTTAATTAATTTTTAAGTGAATTTTTCTACCCATTGTTAAATGATTCATATCGGTGCTTATGGCTATTTTTAAATGCTTTGCTCTTGCTCTCATAGTCACTGTGGAGTAGTCCATCCAATCCTTTTAAGTGTGACTTATTCACTAAGAACATTTCTCATAGACTAAAAATGTCCATCGCTCAGCTATTTCCACATCTTATCTGTGCTGTTCTGCTTTTTCATGGCTATTCATCAATGTGTCCTTAAGTAAAGGACAGTATTTACATCCTGTGTGGCAACTGAAATACGGGTTTAAAAGCTGAAACACAAATTCCGTTAAAGCACAGGCACAAGCAAGTACAACCTTGATGAGAAATCAATGTGCTGAGCCATCAGCATTGGACATACGATGGGAACGAGACCCCTTTGTTCAGCTTGCTAGCATCAAGCATCCCTCTGAACACCTGTTGGGGAATGGCAGGACTGGCTCTATAGACCCTGCAAACTTGCCTTGCTTACGGAGGAAGACATTAGCCTTTGCCTTCTGCTCTCCTGCCATGGTACTAGCATGACTGGTGTCTCAGTAAAATATAAATGACACCAGCTAGTGCCTTTGTGGGAATGAGAGTGGAGAATGAATGGAAGGACTAAAACTTTTTTGGTTTAGGACTTTCCTGTAAATCTATGTCAGGCTACACACAAACAACAGAAAAAGCTGTAACTTCTGCTTCAGAAAAAGGTACATAGCCTGTAGAACTGTCTTACAAAAAGATTATTCCCTCTCTTACTATTTGCCAGTGAACACCACCTCTTCCATGGTGTGTACAGTTGGAATGGGGTTTTTCCAGCACGGTAAGGACTAACCTAAATCTACTCCTATCAAAGGCAGTAGTAAAACTTCTACTTTTGACAATGCCAGAAATTTAAGCCAATTCCAAGAACAGTGGAAATCTTATCTTTGGCCTACTTACTGTTTGGTTTTGTTCATGTCCTAGGAGGATAATAACAGATGTTTGTTGCCCTACTAGAAAAGAAATTCTAAGATAAATTGCATGCTTGTCATCTTCTCTTGTTATCAATTTTACTATTACATATTGATTAGTGGAGCATTTTGTCATGGCACACTCTTTTCTAATCTTCCCTCACTTCAGGTAACTACCATTATGAAATAGTATATCATTGTCCAGTCTTTTCTCTTTTTACTTTTTAAATAAAATTAAACACTCTGTTGTGCAATTCTAAGAACAAAGCTCACCCATTCTTCATACACTGTATTGTTTTCAATAAATCAGTTATTTACAGTGCAGCCCAAGAGAGTAATGGTTCTCCTGACTACTGTTGTTCTCCTAATACCTTAATAAAGATGAACAATACTTAACTGCCAGACATCAGAAATCTCTTTATTTTAATTAGCAAGGGTGCTTTTCCTATCATTTTCCTTGGAACAAAATATATCCTGGAAGATTCTTTACACTGCTCCCCTAGCTGTGGCTTTTGAGTGAATTAAAAGAAACATACTGTGAAAGGTGAATATCTAGAGAAAAAAATAAGGTCTAACATTAAACAATATAAATGTTTCAGCCTTTTGCTGGAACTTAAGGTTTTCAAACCTTATAAAACCTTAGGGCAATGTCTTTTCAATGTCATGCTTTAGTAAAAGTCTTTTTAGTCCATGCATGTCTTTCTAAACAGGGCAGACAAAAGCTTTTATTTTAAAAGCAAACAGCTAAGTGATTTGCTGTACACTTGCCATGAATAGTAACGAGTAGATTTGTGGTGTGTTCTTCTTTTTAATTAGCACATTGCTATAACCTGACTGCTGTTGTTGCTGTATGGATGAGCACTGTTTTATTACAATGCATCTAGAGGATACCACTTGAAGCAGTTCACGAAACAAGTTAAAAAAGAAATACCATAGAGTATTCTTGGGATTGGTTTAAAATACTTCTATGTAATACTCATTTTTTTATGAAAAGAATTTTTATGAAAAAAAATTATGTAAAGCCCTGAGTAAATCCAATTGAATGTATTGTGTTGCATAAAAATATCTTTAAATACTTCTTTTTGTAAACATAGCTGGAAAACAGTTATTTTCTGGAGTTGGAATTTATGTATGTGTATACAGTGTTTTAAAACCAAAAACATGTTAGATTGAGTTCTATTGTTACAAACTATATTTATATGCCTTAAATATAATGAAATTCTAGGGCTTTATTGTTGAATATGAAAGAAAATATAGGGGCTTTTAAATCATATATTTGATAAATTTATCTGATGTACTATTTTAGATGCTTTTCAGAATTCTCACATCAGTTTCAGACTGAACAAAACTTTAAAGTAATAACATTAAAGTGGAAAAATATTACAGCTGTGGTTGACTGAAAGGGAGAATGGAGACCAGAAGTTTTGTAAGAAGCTTCAGGTGATCAAAAAAAAAAAAGGGGTTGGTGAAAGGGAACCTATATTTCATGATCACAGCTGCACTTTTAATGGAGACTTCTTGCAATTAATGAGATTATCCTTTCCAAGATAATGCATAACTTATTACATTTATTACATATACAAATCATTAAAAGATATCGAAGAATAAAATTGAATGGCTAAATCAATTGTAAATTTCTTCTGTTGCTGCAGATTTCAGAAATATTCCATTTGGAGGCTTTTACCCAAATTTATTCAAGAATTCTTCACATTCAGGGTAAGTTGAAGATTTCCTGTAGTGTTATTCCACATGGGTTGAAACTTTAGTGGTTTTCCACATAAGTGTAGAAGACTTCTCTCACCTCTGAGGTTGTTTTCCCCAGGAAACTTTGCAGTGTCCTGTGGAAAGTAAGTGTAGGTATGTGTCCCTATAGAGTTCAATGGAACCAGGAAAGGGACTTACAAACTGTCATTGCTCGTTTTGCATTTCTCAAAAGTTCATAATGTATCTTCTCCCTAGAAAGGTACATGAAACATACCCATTACTGCAAAATGCAGAAGTAAAAGAAATATGACCTCCTGAGTTATGATACACATCAAACTATCTAAGAGAGAAACCAAGCTTTTAAAACCAATTCCTATGAAAATATCAGGAATTCTCAAATACATACAGTGCACCAGATACTGTCCAGAGTGAACAGAAATGAGGCTGTCTTATGACCTGCACTCTCTAATTCATGGTTTAATGTTAATGCAAATACTTTTCTCAAAAAAAAAAAAAAACCCAAAAAACAAACAAACAAAAAAAGAAATAGATTTGAGAGATTTACAGTATAAAATCACAGAACGAGAGGATGATATGGGGTTGGAAGGGACCTCTGGAGACTGACCCCATCCTCCTGACATCCAGTCTTTAAGTATTTATAGGCACTGGTCAGATCCCCCTCAGTCTTGTCTTCTCCAACTCAAAAGCCTTTCCTTGTAAGAGAGATGCTCCAGGCCCCCCATCATCTCTGTAGTCAGTTCCCTGTCCTTCTTGCACAGGGGGGCCCAGAACAGGACTCCAGATTGGACCTCACCAGGGTGGAGTAGAGGGGCAGGATGACATCCCTCCAACTGCTGGTCACACTTTTCCTGATGCACCCCAAGAAGCCACTGGCATTCTTGGCCACAAGGACACATTGCTGGCTTGTGGTCATCCTGTTGTCCACCAGGACTTCCAGGTCTTTTTCCTCAGAGCTGCTCTCCAGCAGGCCAGCCCCCAACCTGTACTGGTGAATGGGGGTTATTCCTCCCTAGGTGCAGCACTCTACCTTTGCCTTTGTTGAATTTCATCAGGTTCCTCTCTGCCCAACTCTCCAGCCTGTCCAAGATTCACTGTATGGCAGCACAGCCTTCCAATGTGTCAGCCACTCCTACCCATTTTGTATCATCAACAAACTTGGTGAGGGTACATTCCATCCCTTCTTCAGGCCATAAAAATATTGGAGAAGACTGGACCTAGTACTGACACCTGGGGGACCCCACTTATTACAGAACACCAACTAGATTCTGTGCCACTGGTCATGACCCTCTGACCTCTCAGCCAGTTTTCAATCCACCTCACTATCCATTCATCTTATCCACACTTCCTAAACTTACCTATGAGGATGCCAGTTCCCTCAGCACTCGTGGGTACATCCCATCAGGACCCATGGACTTGCAGATATCCAGTTGACTTAACTGTTCTTTAAATTGGTCTTCCTCAACGTTCATCCAGACTTTCTCTGTTTCCTCCAAAGTACAGAACTCCTGAGGGCTGGCCTGAGCAGTAAAGACAGAAGCAAAGAAGGCATTCAGCATTTCTGGTTTCTCTGCATCATCTGTCACCATGGCACATGTCTCATTCAACAGCGCACTCACATTTTCTCTTGTTTTCCTTTTGCCTCCAATACACTTGAAAACCCCTTCTTGTTGACTTTGTCATCCCTTGCCAATTTTAATTCCAGGGAGGCCTCATTTTGTTCCTGCATACTCTAACAGCATTCTTGTAATCTTCCCAAGCAGTCAGTCCCTTCTTCCAAGTAGTGTAAACTTCCATCTTCCACTTGAGCTTTTTCAGAAGCTCCCTGCTCAACCACACAAGTTTCCTGCTTCCCTTGCCCGATGTTTTGCTCTTAGGGATGTACTGATACTGAGCTTGGAGAAAGTGATATTTGAATATCATCCAGCTCTCGTGAACCCCCCTCCATAACCCATGGGATATCTCTAAGCATTTTCTTGGAGAGGCCAAAGTTAACCCTCCTGAAATACAGGGTTTCAGTCCTACTAGTTGTTTTCCTCATACTGTCCACAACCCTGACCTCTATCTTTTCATGGCCACTGCAGCCAAGGCTGCTCCCAACCTTAATGTCCTCCACCAGTCCTGTTTTGTTTGTCAGTACTAGGTCCAGTAGTACACCTCTCCCTGTTGACTCCACCACCAAGTCAAAAAGTTATCATCAATACACTGGAGGAACCTCCTGGACTGCACATCTGGCTGTGTAACCTTCCCAGCAGATAACAGTATCAGTACTTTGCTCTGGCATTCCCATTTTTCACAGAATAGCAAAATGACATAACTCTAGGGTTTGGCAGGGACTTTGGAGATTGTCTAGTCCAAGTGTCCTCCCAAAGCAGGGTCAGCTAGAGAAAGAATGCATTCAGGCAGGTTTTGAATATCTCCAGTGAAGGAGAATCCACAACNGTCAGCTAGAGAAAGAATGCATTCAGGCAGGTTTTGAATATCTCCAGTGAAGGAGACTCCACAACCATTCTGGGCAGCCTGTTCCAGGGCTCTGCCACCCTCAAAGTAAAGAAGTTTTTCCACATGTTCAGACACAACTTCCTGTGTTCCAGCTTGCATCTGTTGCCCCTTGTCACCAGGCACCACTGAGAAGAGCTTGCCCCCATGCTCTTGACATGCCCCCTCTAGGTATTCCTAAGCATTGATGAGATCCCTTCTCAGGCTTCCCCAGGCTAAACAAACCTAGGTCTCTCAGCCTTTCCTCGTAAGAGTGGTGCTCCAGTCCCTTGATCATCTTCACAGGCCTCCACTGAAATCTTTCTAGCAGTTCCCTCTACTTCTTGAACTGCTGGGGCCAAACTGGACTTAGAACTCCAGATATGGCCTCACCAGGGCAGAGTAGACGGGGAGGATGACCTCCCTGACCTGCTGGCCACACTCTTTTTAATGCACCTCAGGATGCCATTGGCCTTCTTGGCCACAGGGGCACATTGCTGGCTTATGGTCAACTTGCTGTCCACCAGGACTTCCATGTTTCTCTCTACAGAACTGTTTTCCAACAGATCAGTCCCTAACCTGTACTGGTGTTTGGGATTGTTCCCCCCTCAGGTGCAGGACCCTACACTATTCCGTGTTGAATTTCATCAGGTTCCTCACTGACCAACTCTCTAGCCTGTCTTAAATAATCTCTAACTCATCCTTCTGCAATCAAGGGAGAATCTTCCTAACTCCAGGCTCTCTCTCCTACCTCCAGGGTCTGTGGTTCCTGAGGGCTGGCCTTAGCAGTACAGACTGAAGCAAAGAAGGCATTCAGTAGCTCTATGCATCCTCCATCACGAGGATACTCACCTCTTTTAGCAGCAGGCCCACATTTTCCCTGGTCTTTTTACTGCTGATGTACTTGAAGAAGCCCTTCCTATTGTCTTCGACATCTCTTGCCGGGTTCAATTCCAAGTGTGTCTTAGCCTTCCCATTGCCTTTTGAAGTGGTCTTTGGCAACTTCCACAGCAGAAGAATCAGGAAGTATTTGCTGTATTATTCATTGTTGGGATTATTTATTGTTTTCCTTAATGATAGTCATTGAGAATTCACATTTGAAAAGCATCAGATGAGTATGATGAGCAGTGAGGGAAATAACAAATTCCTAACAGTAAATAAGAATTTTCCCAAAATTATAGAAGTCCAAAAGGCCATATTTTTTTCTTGAGATATATGTATGTGCAGTCATTAATAGATTCATACATGAAAAATGTGGACACACGTTCTCAGTTCTATGCAGTACAAGTGAATCTTAGGTGATGGTTATTTTATAAATCTATGAAATATATATATTCAATTATTTACAAATAGCTGATTTTTTGCAGACATGTGGATTTCTCTTAAAGGTAGCTAGTAATTCTGCATGCTGTTTTTTGAAAGGGCTGGATTTTCAGATTATGTTATTCTGGTCACTTGCAGAGCAATGTTCAGGTTACCCAAACACACATTGCTTTTGGATATCTTGTTCAAACATACAGAAAGAAACAAAGGATGTTTATGTATTAGCTAAGAACTAATTGTTACTCATGGCTAGCGAGGTGCTGATTGGAATTACAACTGTGAGTATTCCAATGGTTCCAAATCCTTCTATATTATTATTTATATATGACACGTATGTTGCAGAAAAATTACCCAATTTATGGCATTAAAACCACTTAATGGGATTTTGTACATGATTGCCTGGGAAATCGAGTTCCAAATTCATGCCTGCAAAAGGATTGAGAAAGAGGAATGTTTTTAATTATGCAATTATATTATGAATTAAGAACTGTAAAATAAATTTGAAATTACCTAAAAACCTTTGTGATCTTTTCTATGAAAACTATATAGATGTACATATTTTTATAGAATATATGTAAAATAAATGTAATAGTTACAAACTATGTTTTCTGTTGATTGTCTAAGGTTACCAGATGTGAATCAAATACTGTCAATAAGATAAAATACATGTTTCTAACCATATGTGGGTAAAAAGTGTTGCTGTTTAAGATGCCATTGCATTAAACTGGCTTTGACCTAGCCAATGGTGATCTTTGAGGTGGATAACAGCTACAAAAATTTCCACATTTGAGAAAAGAGAGAAAAGTGTTGTCTTTGTGAGCTGGTTTTCAAAAAATGGAAACTTTCTAATGCTTTTCAGATTTTCAAATAGATGCCAGAAAAGGGTAATCAGCAGAGTGGACTGTGCAGTGAAGCTGAAAGCCAAGTAAATATTTCTACATAGGAATTGCTTTGTCAAGTATCATGCATCCATCTAATTTGTCTGTGCAATTAAAACATACGGTGCCCATACTGAAGTCTGACTTCTCTGCCACAAAGTACATCTGAGTGTGTAGACACAGATAGTATTATATGCCTGAAATTCTTCCAGAACTTGCTTTTCATAGCACTTTGCCTACAGCTGTAATTGATAGTGCACCACAGTGATGTGACACCTTCCCTGCAAGGTCTTTTGTGGAATACATCTGCTGTACAGTGGGAAAACAAAATATGAGTCTTGACTGAATCTTGCAGTAGAAAGGACTCAAACTGGGAAACTGTTCAACACAATTTGCATATTATGCAGATGAAAACCTAATGACAAAAGAGTGTATTGGCAAACTGTGCCTTGTTATCTGGCAATGATGTGTATAGCAGCATGGGATACCTAGACATAATCTCTTCTAGAATTATTTTGCAATTAAAAAATTAATAAAGTCAGAGAAATTCAGTCAGAAGCTCATATGTAAATAAGGTTCACTTGTGACAAATCACGTAATCCAGTTCACTTTGGGACACAGGCATCATGATTGTATGTTATTAATTCTGAATGGTGAAAGAGGGAAAGTAGCCAAGTACTTACTGAATCCTCATTTCTAGTTTGAGCAGTTGCTTCTTCATCCTTGCTTGCCAGTTCTGAGTGTATTTCAAGGAACATTACTGAGAACAAAATCGAACACCATCAATATTAATGATCTGAACTAGGAAGATAGCTTTTAGTGTGCAAATTAATTACCCTAATCACAGGGTTTTTTGTATCCATTTTAATGAAATAACTATTTATTTCACTGAGTCCTGAGCTTTTCTTTTGCAAATAAGGCACATTTACATGATAAATACATGAAATTTAAATGGATGACTAAATTAAATTGAGGGGGGAAAAAAGACCTTTTTAAATACAATTTTCATAGGAAAAACAGCTAGATTAATGGGTTGGTTAGCTGACTGGCATCTGTGATTAAATCTTTTTAATGTATGTCAAACAGAATTTAATGGACCTCAAGAAATGTCTACATAGTCAGTAATATTCAGGGTTTAGTGAAGATGTGTGTTATCTCCTATTATTGAAGTGTAGACAGCTGAAGGCATATTGCTTCTTGTTGCCCAGTACAGTACAGAGACATTATAGTTTAAAATAATAGTAATATTAATTTGCATTTATCCTTTTCTGAGTTGTGTGCCCTTTCCTCTGAAAATATTTTTTTCCATGTACAGGAATTTAAAATAAGAAACCCCACTCTAAAATGGTGGATTCTGATTTAATCACCACATGCACATTAA
>VZTM01019872.1:253544-276316 GCA_013400555.1 Jacana jacana | reverse complement strand
CCCCCCCCCGGCCCCCTTCTCCTCTTGGGCTTCATCCAGAACTCCCTGACGGCAGCAGGTCCCTGTTACTCCAATGAGGTTTTCTTTTTTGTTTTAAAAAGGCTTCTTTGCTGCAGCCATCCTTAAACCCATCCGTGGAGCGACTGGGACGTTTCTTTTTCCCTGGCAGCACAGGGCTACCAAGATGATGGAGTGGAGCATCTCCCATAGGAGGAAAGGCTGAGGGAGCTGGGTCTCTTGAGCTTGGAGAAGAGGAGACTGAGGGGGGACCTTGTTAACGTTTATAAATATGTAAAGGGTGAGTGTCAGGAGGATGGAGCCAGGCTCTTCTCAGTGACATCCAATGATAGGACAAGGGGCAATGGGTGCAAGCTGGAACAGAGGAGATTCCAGTTAAATGTGAGGAAAAATTTCTCAACAGTGAGGTTGACTGAACACTGGAATGGGCTGCCCAGGGAGGTGGTGGAGTCTCCTTCTCTGGAGAGATTCAAAACTCACCTGGAGGCGTTCCTGAGTGACCTGCTCTGGGTGTTCCTGCTCCAGCAGGGGATTGGACTGGATGAGCTTTCAAGGTCCCTTCCAGTCTCTGAGATTCTGTGATTCTGTGCTTGAGTAAAAGGAGTATGTGAGCTGGGGGGTGTCCTCAGGTTAGGAAAAAAAAAAACCACAAACCCAACACTCTGTGCCTGAGAAAATAACTCCATAGGTGCAAAACAGCCCCTTAATGATGAGCTGATTTGGGCATCCCGGTCCCCGCTTCCCTCCTTCCCCTGGCGGGAGTCTCCCTTCTGAGAAACTGTAGTCCTGGACTAGATGATATTTCAAGGTCCCTTCCATTCCCTGATACTCTGTGATATTCTGTGAACGACACCCCCAAGAAAATGCTGCTGGGCTGGTGTTTCTTGGCTGGGAAAGGACTTTATTTTTATGGTCCTTCTTGGGATTCATGACCCAACACCCAAAAAGTTTAATTTGCTCTTAACTTTGCTTGAAACTGCTGATCTTCAGAGTCTGATCTATCCTAGCTGTGCAGCTAGAAAACTTGCTTTCCCTATATGTGAGGTCTGTGCTGGTATGTTAGCAATGCAGAGGGGCCCTCACTCGCATGTCTAAAGCAGCCCTGTATTAACCTGCTTAATTAAAACTGAATGTTTTTCAATGACTTGCAGTACTCCAGGTTAAGCTCTGGTGCCGAAGGACATTGGCTTTTAGAGCTCGTTATCTGGTTACTTAGGGGTTAATTTTCAAACAGCTTTTAACATTGCTCTGTCTTGCAGGTCTTTTCCTGCCTGGCATCACCAAGTCCTGTCCTCTTAGTCTGCCTGGTTCTTGTAGGAGTATCGCTCCTACCGTGGAACAGGGGGTCAGCCCAAATCCTGGAGGCAAAGCTTCTCCTCGGCCTCTCGCAGGAACGTGTTGCTTCCACCCTGATAACAGGGGGAAGCTTTCACCTTTCCCTGTGCACATGTGCTCTCTAGCTGTCCTTTCATGCCAGCATTGTTTTTTTGTCTCAGGTGTACATTTATAAGGTCTTTCTTTCCTCTTTGAGCCTCAAAATCTCTCATTGAATTAGATGTAGGCTCTGGTCTGAAGCTTTAACTGCTTGGAACTACCAAACCCCTACAACCTGGTGGTGGATTTGAAAGCTGCAAAGGGTTTTGGTCTCCAGCTTCACTTCAGTGATGATGAAAACAGTGTTGGGGATGCATTTGGTGATCCAGACTAGGAGTATCTTAATCTATTTAAGGGAAATCCCAGTATTCCCACTCAGTTTCAGGTTGTGCTGAATTGGTTTCTGGGCTTTCTGATCCCTTCGTTGACTTGGAGGGGATTCTGGTTGTGTATCTTACGTTGGTGCCTGAAGTTAGATGGAGCGAGTCTCAGGGAGAGGAGTGTTTTGTTCTCGCTTGTTTATGTTGCTTTTTAATGCAAAACATTGGAATTGCTGTCTTTTTTTGCTCCCACTTGAGATGGTTTCCGCAGTAGGAATGTGGAGTTTGTCTAAGTTCTCCAAGAACCTGCATAAAGGAGCAATGCTTTTGATGTTACAATAGGAAGGTAGTGAAAACTGCAAGAGCTCTTAGACACTATTTTTAGGCTTTTTCTGCAGATTTTTAGCTTTCATTGAAATAAAACAAAGCACTTTTTTTTTTTTCTTTTCTTTTTCCCCCTTGGGAAGAGAATACTTCAGCAATAAGCAAATATACCTCCGAGACTGTTGTGCAGGAAACGGTCCCTCAGTCAGAAGCAGTAATAGAAGGGGAGAAAGGACAGGCACCAAGGGACAGTCATCCCACCAGATGACTGGTGTTTCCATTTGCCAGCCTTTTGATCAAATTCTGCTGTTGAACTAGACAAGGTTGCCCGGCTGCCCCAGACAACCCAGTGTGGCGCAGCTGATGCCCAGCTCTCCCCTTTCATCCTCCTGGATGTCCCACACGCCTGGTGAGGCAGTTGCATATCTCCCTAGGTGGTTTTTCTTTTTGTGTTCTTCCCTACCTCCCAGTTTTCTCCTTCCTAGGATGTGGTGCCCTTCTGTTCTCCGGTTTAGATGATGGGGAGTTGCTGTTGGAGCAACATCACCTGGCAGGCAGCAAGTGATAGGGCTCTTGCCTCGCTCCTGAAGGACTGATAAGTTTTCAGTATCTGGTGTCCCAGGTCCTTCTGCTCTGCACAGGGCTGGGACAGTGTTATCTGAACTGCTGCTGAGCGTGGCATCGCCCAGGGCAGTGTAAAGGAGACCAGGGTGTCCCAAGTTTTAGTTATCAGTTGGCTTGGCCTTTCTGCGTGGTGTTTTATACGAGGCTGGCTTCGTCCGTGCTGAGCTCTGTGCAGAAGGGGTTGGTCTGAAATGCCAAATCTCAGTCCAGAGCACTTCTGATCCCAGGACTGATTGTTTTGAAAGACTTAACAGAGGATGGGGTGAAGTTCTGGTGAGCTTTGGTCTGCCACTTCTTCACCTCCTGTGATCCTTTGAATCCCTGGCAGAGGTTTTATCTAATAGCTGAAATAGCTAGAACTTCCCAGCTCGATATAACTTCCCAGTTCAAATGTGCCCCCACTTACTCCCTCTTGGGCTGTTACTCACTCACTCCTGATGCATCTTACATCAGTCAGTGCCTACGGTTGCGCGTGGTGGGTCTGCACATCATCGGCTTCTGGGAGGCATCCCTGTTTTTCAGACTTCCCAGCTGATTTGTGGTGCTGTCGCTTTGCAGTGGCTGCTTTGGCAATTGGAAGCTTCAACTTTTTGAGGCTTTTTGTGCTTTTCTTCTCGAGGGTGGATGCCTGCGGTAGGAAAGGGTATTTTCTACCCTTGCCTTCAAGAAAAGCTGAACTTTCCAGGGTGACATTGTGACTGATCAGTTTTGCTATCTCTGAAAGAAAGGGAAGTGGGAACCCCGAAGAGTTATTCTACGGTTTTCTTTTAAATCTCTGTTTGGTTTGTTTTTATCCATCTCAAGTGAGCAGTTTCCCAGCTCATATGAGGTTTATGAATTAATTATGGCGAGGCAGGAGTTTTCTGTCTTTCAGAAGCTGAGCCCCGTTTCTCTCCCAAGCCGTGAGCACATGGACCATGTCCCCTATTTGCAGTTTTACGTGTGGTGTTGGTGCGTTCTTTCATTTCTTGCGTCTAAACTGAAGGAAAAGAAGCCAGTAGGAGAATGGAAAGAAGCAAGTAGGAGAATGAACCCCGGTTGTTTGGACCTTCAGCGAGCACTTGGCAAACCAGCTGGGGAACAGTTGGGCTCGGAGGCAGGAAGGATAAGACACATCTGGCAGTTTACCTCTGTCTACAGCAGCCTTCGCTGCTGGTGATAACATGAACCGAGTTCATTGATTTCTCTTTGGAGCACGCCTAAGGGAGGAATGGACTCTTCTCTTGGTGGAATGTGAGAGAACAGTCCCCTGTCTTTTTATTGTTGCCTGATGCGTTTCTCTGTGTGTTGCAGGACCTGTCCGGTTCCATAGATGATCTCCCCATGGGTACAGAAGGAGCCCTGAGTCCTGGAGTAAGCACATCAGGGATTTCCAGCAGTCAAGGAGAGCAGAGTAACCCAGCTCAGTCTCCTTTCTCTCCACATACCTCTCCTCACCTGCCAGGCATCAGAGGACCCTCCCCATCCCCAGTTGGATCTCCAGCTAGTGTTGCTCAGTCCCGCTCCGGTCCGCTTTCACCTGCCGCAGTACCAGGTACCACAGCTCAGCACCTGTTCAGCCTAGGGTTGGGTGAGCTGCCTCGTGCAGCTGGAGAGCAGAGTAAAACTGGCCAGTGGGGAGGAATTGGCCAGTGTCAGCACAATGTGGTTATTGAGGTCTCATGACCTTGTTTGTTTGCTTTAAAAAATCTGTGGGGTGGGATGGGTGGGAAACCAGCGGTGTCGGTCTCCTGGGGTAACGTGTCTGACCTTCCTCTCGTTTCCCTTCGCTGCGTACCCTTCTCCCTGCTGTTGTTGGTACTTCTGGTATTTTAATACTCTTGCGTCCTGGGGTTTGTGGTGTGCAATTCTGGTGATTTCAACCACTTTCCTTCTTGTGGTGTAGGCAATCAGATGCCACCCCGACCGCCCAGCGGCCAGTCGGACAGTATCATGCATCCTTCCATGAACCAGTCCAGCATAGCGCAAGACCGAGGTGTGTGACACGAGTTAATTCCTCGCCTGGCTCTCTTTGTAACTCTTAAGAGGCACAACTGAATGTTCCCTGGCCTGATGACGTGGATTCTATGTTGAGGCAGCATTTAAAAGCTGCCCCAGGGTTTATAAAGCTGCAAGTGTTGAGGCATCTTGAAGTAAATTCAACTGTTGCTGGTTGTTTGGGCTGTCAGTGTTCCATCCAAGCTGGTAGTTTGGCTTGGGAAGGGTTTTCTCCAGCTTTTGACACGCTTTTCTTGTTGCTTGGCTGAGGTCCGTGACCTTAAGCTTCAAAACGGGAGGTGCTCGCAGCAGTCGTGTGTGTGTGCCCCTTCCCCCAAGAGAATAAAATCAGTGGGAGGGGGAAAAAAGGCATGTAAAACTTAGCTCTTGTGGCAAAAGATAGATAGTTGTCACCTTGAGAAAACAAACAAGCAGACAAAACCCGAGAAGCCCAGAGTGCAGAGTGGCACTGCCTCTGCCTGTGACACTAAGCTGGTTGGTTTTTTTTCTGGTTACATCAGGAAACTGCATCATTTTGTTAGTGGGGCCTGGGGGTTGCTGTCATTGTAGAACACATGTGTCCAGTGGCCCCTCTGGATCCTTTCAGCTACTAACTCTCTGCTCCTCTCGCTGTGTGACCAGGTTACATGCAGAGGAACCCTCAGATGCCCCAGTACAGCTCACCCCAGCCCGGCTCAGCCTTATCTCCGCGGCAATCTTCTGGAGGACAGATGCACGCCGGGATGGGGCCATACCAACAGAACTCCATGGGAAGCTACGGACCCCAGGGTGGGCAGTACGGACCTCAAGGTGAGGCACAGGCAGCTCCTCAAGGTGGGGACAGGGAGCCCAGCAAATTCAAAAAGCCCTTCTCTGTTATAACGGCCTGTCTTTGATAAACTGTTGGTTTTTGTCCACTCTTAATGTGTGGGAAATACCAAACAAGTGGTCTTTGAGCTGGAAGGAGCTGTGTGTTGTTCATGTTGAGATTGATGAAGTATATTGCTTTCTGGGGTAGTTATACTTCTAAATGTAGGATCCTTCCTCCTCACTTAAAAAGATGTAGGTTGTGCTTCCAGGGTAATAGAGGAGAAGGGACAGCTGTCTTTGGAGAGGAAGAAAATGAAGTGTTAGACGTTTTGCAGAGGGTTAAGTGAGGTTTTTGTGCATCCTGCCCTGGACTTTTTAAGTGCTCTCTGCGTGGCTGAGGTTTGGGAGAGTTTCAGGCAGCTTTTGAATTGATGTTGTTACTTGGCTTTGTCAAAACACATTTTCTGTGGCTTATATCCAAGTACTTTGACTTTTTGTTGAGGTGTTAACACTCCCCCTCATCTCTGTTAGTGATCTTTAAATATTTGCTGATAGAAGATTTTTTTTTTTTTATGGTGATTCATAAACTTAACTCATTGAATGATGTTCTCTTCCCCTCTTTTTACCTCCTCAGGAGGTTATCCCCGGCAGCCAAACTACAACGCTATGTCCAATGCCAACTACCCCAGTCCGGGAATGGGAGGAAGCATGAATCCCATGGGAGCGGGGACCCAGATGCACGGGCAGACTGGTGTGCCACCGTACAGCGGCCTTCCCCCGGGGAGGATGAGCCATGCCACCATGGGCAACAGACCTTATGGACCCAACATGGCGAATATGCCACCTCAGGTGGGGACAGGGATGTGTCCCCCACCAGGCGGTATGAATCGCAAAGCACAAGAAGCAGCCGCTGCCGCCATGCACGCTGCTGCCAACTCCATCCAGAACAGGTACAGAAGGAGATTCCCACTGGTCTCCCAAGTCCCTTACCTACACCAGATCTAGGTTTTGGAGCTGTGGGTGGAATAACCTCAATTTGGGATGACACTGAACGTACTCTTCCGTGAAGGTTTACACTTCTTAGAGGCTTTTATATCAATATTAAGCATTAAAAAAGGAAGAGCCTGCAGCTTGGAGAGGTAGCATGTAGACAGAGTTGGGATTGTTGGGCTTGGAGAAGAAAAACCTCTGGGGAGACCTTATAATGGCCTTCCACTGCATGAAGGATACAGGAGAGATGGGGAGGGATTCTTGATCTCAGGGGGTGTAGTGATAGGATGAGGGTTAATGTTTTTTAAACTGAAAGAGGGGAGATTTTGATTAAATATCAGGAAGAAAGTCTTTGCTGTGAGGGTGGTGAGAGCCTGGAACAGGTTGCCCAGAGAAGCTGTGGCTGCCCCATCCCTGGAGGGGTTCAAGACCAGGTTGGAGGGGGCTTTGAGCAACCTGGGCTGGTGGAAGGTGTCCCTGCCCAGGGCAGGGGGTTGGAACTCGATCTTTAAGGTCCCTTCCAACTCTGACTGTTCTATGATAAATGCTGTGCTTATGGAATTTTTAATGTTCATGGGTGAAATCTATTGAGCTCTGAGATCCTTTGGGTTGTTTTTACTTTCTGGTGGGCTTTGTGACACGAGTGACTTGAAGGCGCTGTGTGTGGTAGAGCCCGTAAATCCAGCAACCAGCTGTCCAGCTGCATCTGTCCCAACCAAGGCATTACTTGTCCAGTGTAATGAACTTCTTCCTTGTAGGGCCATGATGAGCAGCTGTGGGAATGGGAGCTGGAATCCAGCACTGAAATTTGCAGCTATTTTCTGTGCATGTGTCTTTTTTGGGGGGGTTGGTTTGTGTTTATCACCGCAAATTTCAGGCTAGGTGTGTGTGACCTAACACAACGCCTTGCGAGCCATGGGCTTATAAATTGGGTTCCCCCCAGTAAAGCCAATAGATATATTTGTTTTCTGACTGGGTATTGTGCTCTTTATCCTGATTTAAGGGCTGCAATCTGCTCTCTGATGTTACCTCTAACTGCCCAGAGGTCGAGTTCCCAAATGCCGATGAAGGCGTCGAAGCCTGTCCCTTTGAGTAACGGGTCTGAGTGACTGCTGTGTACCAGGTTTTCATGTAAAATAGCGTAGTTTGTAGGGGTAACAAAAAGGAAAGACATGAAAAATAAATCATTAAGTGTAGCTGGAGCACTGTGTCCATCTGTACAATTAATATATTCTTACTTAAACGCACGGGGCTGCGATATTTGTGGATCATTCTGCCTTATAAGGGTGGCTCCACAACTGAAACGAAGCTCAGTTTGGGATGCAATGGAACAAGATGAAGGATGAAAATGTAGAGAGCTGAAGTCCCTCTTTCAAAATGGTTTTACATCCCCTTTTGAGAATGAGACTAGGGTTCTAGGGTAACTGAGCTTCAAAAGAGCACCCCATCTTTGGTCTTTTCCTGGAAAACCAAGGTGGAGAAAGTCACTTCTCCACTTGCTTTGTAGGGGGTTTCTGCTGGGAAACCTCTCTCTTTAGAAGACAAGATCTTGGTGCTTAGTATCTGGAGTAAGCGTGGATTTCTTCCTTTCCTTTTCTAGGCCTCCTGGTTATCCCAACATGAACCAAGGGGGAATGATGGGCACTGGACCTCCTTACGGCCAGGGAATTAACAGCATGGCTGGCATGATAAACCCCCAGGGCCCCCCCTACCCCATGGGGGGAAACATGGCAAACAACTCTGCAGGTAAAGTCAGTGCAGACTGTGAGACGTGGCATTGATTTCATTGTCCTGGGCTGAAAATCAGTGTTATAAAGGTTCTTTTAACTTCCCAGGGATGGCAGCGAGCCCCGAGATGATGGGGCTTGGGGACGTTAAATTAACACCTGCAACTAAAATGAACAACAAGGCAGATGGGACGCCAAAAACAGAATCCAAGTCAAAGGTAAAACGTTTTGGGTTTTGTCTTTAAAGACTCTCATCCTCTTCAGCATCCAGGGAAATAAAAGGGTTGCATGTTAGCTTGGGTTGGACACTCGGATCCATCTAATAGTGAGTGTGGTTCCCGAGAGAGGCCTAACGGGGTTCATCCTCCTCACCCTGAAGAGGGTTCTCACTAGCGTGGTGGTCCTGGCAGTGTGTGATGTGGCTGCTAACTCGTGTAGTGAGTGGGATATCCTCTCGTGGGATGTGTTAGGTTTTGGACAGTAATGGAAGAAGTTGGTGTTTCAAAACATATGTATGTGTGTTGTAGAGTATTCTATTTACACTGAGCTAAATACCCCCATATGCTCATAAGAGGACTCTTGAGGAGCCTGGGCTCTGTCATCCCCTTCAGAGACCCACTAGCCCTCAGAAAGACCAGGAAAGGGGCTTTTGTATCAGAATTCACGTGTCTTCCCCTGTTTATGGCTCACAAGTTCAAGCCTCTGTCTAGAATTTTTAGCAGGTGCCTGACAACACCTTATTTCTACGTTACTGTTTCAATTGTGGGCTAATCTTGCCATGATTAACTGGGGAGAAGGTACCTGAAGAGATGCACCTTTGGGTCAGCTTTATCCCTCTCCCCACATCCTGTGAACAGAATTAGGCTGTTGTTTGAATCGGAAGCCTAAAGGTAAAGACCACATAGTGGAATTGCCCGATGTAAGGAGATTCAATGTGAATTAGTGCTTCATGCATCCAGCCATGTGCTTGAACCATGCCAGTGGTTCCAGGAGATTCTTCAGGATCCATCAGGAAAATTCAAACAGTTGAGAGTTTTTTACTTCTGGGAATTAGAGACTCTTCAGAAATGAAGGGGTGCGTTTCCCAGGCCTTTAGGAGTAATCAATTTCACTTGCAAAACAATTTAGTATTAGGAATTATCACCTGCCTCAGTGAAACTGCCAAAAGATGTGTGAGCAAACCTGAGGTTGTTTCTGGTGTGGGGTTGGAGCCTCCTCAGTTACCACCTCGCAGCTGGGAGGTGGTACACCAAAAAATGTGGCATTTGTTTCACAAACAAACCTCTTACTAAACCTGTACTAAAGCCAGAAGAAGGAGGCAAGCAAGTTCTTCAGGGAGTATTTTGCTTTGTGTTGCCTCCTACCAGTTTCAAAAGAACCACCTAAAAAAGAAAAAGCAGTTTCTGAGCCTGAAGTCTCCTCTTTGGTACCTGAAGGAAAATAGGCACTCTGCAAGTTTGATGTCTGTACCCCCAGCAGCCTGCCAGGAGATTGAGAAGATCCCTCATTCCTGCTCATGTTGTTCTGGCATCTGCCTTTCTACTTAGGACAAAGGATGACTTGAATGCTCTTGGGCTGGGAGATGTTAGAAGCTACAAACAGGGATTGTTCTGCCCCCCCCCAGTCTGTGGTGCTCAAGGATTATCACATGTAATAATGAGAACACTCAGGCTGGGCTGTAGGGGTTCATGTAGAACATAATCAGATTTGAAGTTCACTTCTATTTTGGAAGTTCATTTTGGAATGCCAAAAGCGTTTCTGCCTTTACGCCAAGTGCGTGTGATCCAGGTGGACTCGATCTCAGAGGGTCCCTTCCAACCATGAGGGTTCTGTGGGGAAAGACAAAACAAAAGCTTGTGAACTCTATGAAAAGACCTGGGCAGAGCAAGGCAAAGTGCAGGACCACAGGTTTTACCTCTAAATAGGCACTGGGGACAGCTCAGTAACTAGGGTGTGCGGGAACTGGTGTGTGATACTTGTGCTTCAGGGCTGTAAACTCAGATTCCAAATTCCTGCGGTACCTCTCCATGTCAGTTCTCCTGGATGCTGGTAACACCAGCAATAGCAAACCAGTGTGGGAGCTCTTGTCGTATCCGGGTAGTGGGAGAGTTCTGTGCCTCTGTCAGTGAACAGCAAGGGAAGGACGATGGCCTTTGTGTGCAACCCCAGTTGACTTAGATGTTTCCTCCTATATTTGGTAAATGACCCCACAAAGGATGTCTCTGCAAAGTCTCCCTGAGGTTTGTGTGATTTCTGTAGCATTCCTGAAACCTTCCCTTCTTTAAAAACACCTATTCTGCAAATTCCCTGAGTACTGGCTGGTTTTGTGGTCTCTTTGTCTAGTAATACTTACCTGACGTTGAGTTAAGATAAGTGTGGGCCTAATACAAAGCTGTTCTCTGTAGAACAGCAGAACTTTGAACTCTGACTGCTTGTGTTGAAACAGTGTTGGATGTGAATGAGCTGCTTTTGCGCTGCTCGGTCCTGATACCTCCTTCCTTTTCCTAGAAGTCCAGTTCCTCTACTACAACCAATGAGAAGATCACCAAACTCTACGAGCTGGGTGGGGAGCCCGAGAGGAAGATCTGGGTAGATCGTTACCTGGCCTTTACAGAGGAGAAGGCCATGGGCATGACAAATCTCCCAGCAGTAGGCAGGAAACCCTTGGACCTTTACCGGCTCTACATCTCCGTGAAGGAGATTGGAGGATTGACTCAGGTGAGTGGCCAGCAGCCAAGCACAGTGGCTGCGGTCGGGGCTGCCCGCTCTCTGGCAGCCACAAGCCAGTGGGCAACGCAATTCAAAGCCAGTTGTGTGGCTAGATGTAAGCCATGACTTCATATTTAGCTGTATTAATTGTTTTTAAATAAAAGGTGCTGGGTTTTATAAGCATTTAGGTGAGGCAAATGCCCACTCTCCGCCTTGCCTGGCTGAGGACAGTCTGTGGTGAGATTCAATTAAAGTGCTCTTTTCTTCCCCCGCCGCATTGCCCAGTGCAAAGGTTGGTGGCACTGTCTCTGTCTCTGGCTGTCAGCGTGGCCTCATGGCTAATTTGATTTGCAGTCTGTCCTTGTTGGAAAAGTTTTCCTTAGGCGAGGAAGAAAGCGCTCTAGTTGAGGGGGTTCAGACACAACTGTATCCCCTCTGCTCAGCCCTTCTTGCCTCCTCGGTTTTTAGCTGGGAAACGTTGATTTCTCCCAACTTGGAGGAGAAGTTTGAGTTTTAGAGCCTCTTGCTTGGTTGTGCAGGTCAACAAAAACAAGAAGTGGCGCGAGTTGGCCACGAACCTCAACGTGGGCACGTCCAGCAGCGCAGCGAGTTCTTTGAAGAAGCAGTACATCCAGTGTCTCTACGCCTTCGAGTGCAAGATCGAGCGAGGTGAAGACCCCCCTCCAGATATCTTTGCAGCTGCTGATTCAAAGAAGTCTCAGACTAAGATACAGCCTCCCTCTCCGGGTGAGTTTAGACACTGGTTTAAGGTGCACGATGAGCATTTGAACTGGGGCCGGGCAGGCTCCAAACTTGCCCAAAACCCCCGTGTCTGGTTCTAATTAGATGTTCTCGGGTTGTGTGGATGAAGTACTTCTATAACGTGGGAGTGAATGATTCTGGGAATAAGTCAGGCCTCTTGGGATAGTTCAGTTTTTGTGTGTCCCACCCCTGTACTAAGTTTAAGAAAAAGGAAAACATAAAAATACATCAGAACATATAGGCACTGCCGTGCTTACTGGTACATCCCTGTCTGCTGGAGAGAGAAGTTGGCTCTCCAGTTCCAGAAGGACAGGGAACTGCTGGAGAGGGTACAGGAGAGGACCACAGAGATGATGAGGGGCCTGGAGCATCTCTCTGATGAGGAGAGGCTGAGGGACTTGGGTCTTTTTAGTGTGGAGAAGAGAAGGCTGAGAGGGGATCTGATCAACACCTAGAAATACTTCACGGGTGGGTGTCAGGAGGATGGGGCCAGGCTTTTTCCAGTGATGCCCAGGGACAGGACAAAAGAAAATGGGACCAAACTTGTCCGTGAGAAGTTCTATCTAAACATGAGGGGGAACTTCTTCACTTAGAGGGTGGCAGAGCCCTGGCAGAGGCTGCCCAGGGAGGTGGTGGAGTCTCCATCTCTGGGGACATTCAAACCCCACCTGGACACATTCCTGTGCAACCTGCTCTGGGCGACCCTGCTTTGGCCCTAGATGATCTCTAGGGGTCCCTTCCATCCTCATAGCATTGTGATTCTGGAGTTAACCATTCAAGGTGATCTCTGCATGTTCTACCAGCAGCCCCTGTTGTTACTGCTGAGCTTTGGGAATTTGCTAGAAAAGTTGGACTTGCTTTGACTACGCAAGTGCTACCTTCTGAGAGTAAACGCTTCGCGTGGGTGTGCCCTCATCATGAATTGCTGCTTTCCATCATCATCAGAAGACAAGACTTTCAGAGCCTTTGTGCCCAGAGAGCTTCATAAGCCTGGTACAAGATGGATGCTCTAGAATTCAAGCCCTTGAAAATGAACTTCTGTGGTTGTTTCAAACTCCAGTTTCTGAGTAGTAAAGCATAGTGTTCAACCTAGGGAGGGGGAAAAAAAGGCGGGTGGTGGTGGTGGTGGGCAAACATCCAGGCAAGCAGTGCATGCTGTACTCCTAAGTCTTCAGAAATTCTGATCGTTTCTGTCTCATTTGCATTGAGTTGGTTGCTTGAATTGCTGCTGAACTTGCCAACCCTCTAAGCTTCAGTTTTCCAGTTTGTCTTACAAAGCAAAACCTTCAGATGCTTTTTCTGGTCAGGAGCCTGTTCACGTAGGTGAAAGAAAAACTTTGTCTGCTTTGAAGTTCCTGTAATGTTTGCAAAAAAAATGCCTTTTTGGTTCTGAAACCTGGCATCCTCTTTGTCTAGCTCTTGAGGAATGGAATAATGAACCCTTTTTTTGATTGTACTGCAGTTGTGTCCCAGCCCTGCTAAGCCCTTGATGGACAGTGGGGCTTGTCTGAATATTCTGTTGGCAACTACATTTATCTGGCTTCTCAGTTACAGGGGGGTGTTTTCTTTAAAGAACTAAATTGTGTCTTTCCACTGGTCAGGAAGCCTGCCCCAGCGTAGCTTCAACCGTGGTGTACTCTGCAAGATAAAGCACCTTCTGTGTCTTTAGACTAAACTTTGGTCTAAAGTGGTGTCTTGAGTTCTGCTTAAACTAGACCACAAATCCAGCCCTGCTTTCTTTCCCAAAACCGCTTTCTTCCCCCCTCCTCTCCCCCCGAGATACCGGGCAGCCAAAGCAAAAGGCTTTCAGAATTCATTCAGAGAGGGCTGGGATTTTTTAGGAAGCCACTTTTAAAACTCCTTGTAGCATGAGGGGTTCTGTTCAGAGAGGCTCAGAAGATGCATCAGTTTGTGTTCCCTTTATCTAACGCGGTGGTACGGGAGGGGGGTGAGTTTGCCCCCTGGGCTGCGATACGGGCCGTCTCTCGCTCCAGCATGTTGGCAGCAGGAGTTTACAGGGTAGCTTTCCCAAACTCCATGGGTTTTGATTCCTGCCATGAGGTGCTGTGTTCCCTACCTCAGCTCATCTCCTCACCCCTCTGGCTCTGGACTCCCCCAAGCAGGACTACGCAGAGGCCGCGGGTTGGTTGCTCAGATCCTTTCAGCTGTGTCACTCTTCATGCTCCTCTTTTTTCACTTTCCTTCCTCTCTCTTGTTCTCCTGGATCGGTGGGACCTGAGGGTGTAGGACACAAAATAAATGGCTTTCTCAACCTCAGCTCCAGACTTTGGAGCCTTAGAGGAGCATTGACTCCCAGTGGGTATTACCACTCATGTTCCAGGGGGTTGTTTGAGGCCCCCCCTGAAGCAGCATCCTCCAGGTGTTTTCCATCTCCCAACGAATTGCCCATATGGAGAATTGAATTGCTGTTTGAAAGCCAAGTGGACAACAGTGGGGCATGTTGAAGTCCCATCAGTGTTGGGTTGATGGTTGGACTCAATGATCTGAAAGGTCCCTTCCAACCTGGACAATTCTATGATCCTATGAAGGAAGGGCTGTGAAGCCACACAGATGCCACCTGCCTTGCTCTCCTTGCAGATTTTATGACCTGTTGGCATTGGTTCATGCTGCGTTTCATCCCATTCCGTCAAATGAACTTCTCCATAACTTTGTAGATGATGAGGATGGCACCATGTCACTCCCCATTAACCACTTCTCAAGGCTGCAGAGCATCTGAAGGCCTTGCAGGATCGTCATCTTCTAGGGCAGAGCTCTTGGTGCCGGAGCTGTTTTCCATGCAGTGGAACCCTCAGAACCCAAAAGCCCTTCACAGAAAGCCCTCGTGGTGTGGAGCTGCCTGGCCTCATGGGCCCTCACTGAGGGTTTCCTGCAAAAACCACCTTGGGTTCCCGCTCACAAACTCCAGCGTGTCCCCGGGGAGGCGGAATCACTCTGCCTTTTGGGTTTGAATTCCCACAGCGTGGAGCTGGCCCAGCTCCAACTGTGTGTAAATTCGTGAGTGGGNGGGGGAAGGAGAACAGCGGGGAGGGCCCATGAATGAAACTCCCTGCTGAGCTTGTCTCTGCCCTTCCTTCTCCCGAGACCTCCCTGGGCTTAAGAGGGAGTCGTGGGGAAGAGGGACAGGGTGCCAGGAAGGTGGGGTGTAAACAAACATGCCCTGAACGTGACCTCGGAGGATTTTAATGAATAGCTGAAATGACTCATCAACCAGCAGGGCTGAAGCTGAGGGATATCGGGTGCTGGGGATGGTAACTAATGGAAACATTAATTAAGAGTTCAGCCCTTGCCAGCTGCGAGGAGCGTAGGAACCTGAGAGCTGACGGTGTCACAACCATCCCTGGGCAGAGGAGCGCTCCTGGAGCTGACGGCACAGCTGGATTACACATGACAGCCCGGGCCTTTTGATGAAGGCTTACTCTAGTGTAAAGCAACCCATACGGAGCCAGGGAACTTGCTGGACGGGTTTTGTCATTCAGTAAAAGATCTGGCCTCTCCGGCATTCCCTGTTGCAGGAATCCTTGGGAGTGGTGCTGGAATTAACCTGCATGTATTAACCCCTCTCGAAGGGCAGGGCAGACGGAGGAGCCGTGTTCAGAGTTACTTGGTGTCTTCAACTGACATCCTGGAGTTTCCATCACTAGAAGGACTGTGAGGCTTCCAGGAGAGGACTCAAACCCACTTTATTTCTGGGTAGAAAGTGATGTGTCAGTGATTGTCACTTGACAAGAAGGACCAGATTCCAGGCTGCATGATGCACTGCAGAGCATCACCTTTGAAACTAGGTAGCCTGGGCTCCAAGACGTGGTGCCACAGTGGTGGCATGGTGTGTAAAAGAGAAAGTGGTTAAAAATGAAGGTGTGATGAAAACAAACATCTCCTCTCTGCTTTATGTTACTGTACCTGGTTCTTCTGAGGAGTCTGGCCCAGTACGTCCTTGCAGTGTGGAGCTCCTCTTTCTTGAAGGACTTGAAGTCTCTTCTTTCTTTAAGGACTCTCTGCTCTCTGTTCTTGAGGCTGATGTTCTGGGAAGTTCTGGGTCGCATCTGCGGGGTGCAGGGCTGCTCACACCACGTTTTTTGTTTTTGCAGCGGGTTCAGGCTCAATGCAGGGTCCTCAGACACCTCAGTCCACCAGCAGCTCCATGGCGGAAGGAGGAGACTTGAAGCCACCAACTCCAGCGTCGACGCCACACAGTCAGATGCCCCCTTTGCCAGGCATCAGGTATGAAACCATTGCACCCTCTTCTGCTGTGCTGGATGGAAGCTGGGAGTGTGAGGTTGTTTCTGGGTCATTACTGTAGGTGGCTGGAGACTTAAGGACCTGGTTTGGTGGAGCTCCTTGGCTTTGCTCCTTTGGTAATGGCTCACAGCAACACAGTTGACTCTGTGTCTGTGTGTAAATAATCATTACTTTTGGGACTGAGTTTGAGGATGGTATTGTAGAAGGGCAGTTCTTGCCTCTGTTGGAGGAGATGGCTGTGGCCCTTCTAGGGGACTGCAACACCTCAGAGGGAACATGGGAGGAAAAGTATCCAGAGGAGCCCTGTGGACACCTCTAATCCTGCATTTGTGGGTTGTTTTTTTTTAATCAGGAGTAACTCAGTGGGCCTACAGGATGCCTTTCCAGATGGTAGTGATCCTACCTTCCAGAAACGGAACTCCATGACTCCAAATCCAGGGTACCAGCCCAGCATGAATACCTCCGACATGATGGGTCGCATGTCTTACGAGCCAAATAAAGATCCTTACAGCAGTATGAGGAAAGGTGAGGAGCTCCTCATCCACTCCCTTTTCCCTCTGTCGGGCTGTACACTGGAATTTGCTGTAGGAGATCTTCTGCTTGCCCAAAAGACAGGATGTATCTTTTGTAATGCAGAGGTAGACATCTTTATTGGTCTTCATTTCAATGTTTCAGCTCCAGGAAGCGATCCCTTCATGTCCTCAGGGCAGGGTCCCAACAGTGGTATGGGTGACCCTTACAATCGTGCTGCAGGTCCAGGGATGGGTAACATGGCCATGGGACAGCGGCAACACTACTCCTACGGAGGTCCTTACGACAGAGTGAGGTGGGTATTCACCCTGGTGAGATCCCAGTTTGCTAGTTCAGTGAGAAACAATCGTTTTCACTACCGTGCCTTTGCTGCTCATCCTTGTCCCTTTGAGGAACAAGGGTGAATTGTGAATTAAGTGGATGGTTGGGTTATCTCACCCCCACACACACTTTGTTTCTACGTAGGACGGAGCCCGGCATGGGACCTGAGGGCAACTTAGCAACCGGAACTCCGCAGCCAAACATCATGCCTTCCACCCCTGAGTCGGGGATGTACTCTCCCAGCCGCTACCCCCAGCAGCAGCAGCAGCAGCAGCAAAGGTCTGTGTGGGGTCTTGCCACAAACAGCTCCTCCCAGTGAGAGAGCCCTGAGACTGTCAAAAGCGAAGCGTGCGTCTGGTCAGACAAGTAACCCATCTGTTTCTTCTCCAGACATGATTCCTATGGCAATCAATTCTCCACTCAAGGCACATCCTCGGGCAGCCCCTTCCCTAGCCAGCAAACTACCATGTACCAACAGCAGCAGCAGGTACAGTATTGGGAAGGTTCCCTTTCCTTCAAGTTGAGAAGACACAGAAATATTGTGAAATATGTGAAAAGAGGAGGATCAAAACTCCTTGGGCTGTGTGTTTGGTTTATGAATGTAGAGAATTAAGTACCTTATACAGGAAGCTTTTCCCCCCCTCCCAGTTTCCAAATAGTTTAGGTAAGTTTTTAGGAAGCGTTTCCAGTGTCATGGTAGGAAAACAATGTTCTGGTTGTGGGGTTTGCAGATGTGTGCACTCTGTCAGGCAGCAGGAGATAGGAAGCTTTATTGGGCTTCTCTGCCCCTCTGGAACTTTCTGAGTCCCGTCCTGTTTCTGTAACACTTCTGGTCCAAGTGATCAGATGAGTTTGTTTGGAGTGAGTCCTTGGGGGGAGTTGTTTCAGGTGGGTCATTCTACACAACCCAAGGCTTTTTTTCTCATCTTTGCCTCACTGAGCCTGCAGATAATGGCTTCAGACCTGCCTCCCATCCTCCTCTGCCTCCCTGACTCCTACTCCCTGATGTCAGAAACAGCAGGTTTGTTTCAGGACAGAGTTTGAATGAACATACGTCTCTTTCCATAACCCTTATATATGACTTGCTCTTTGTACCAGTGCCAGGACCTGTAATGTTTTCCTGATAATTCCGAGTTCTCTGGTTTAGGAGAGTATAGAGAGGGCATTGGCTGAGCTGTGCTAAGAATAATTCTAACTGCTCTGCAGTTTGGCTCTGCAACCAGAGCCACGGGGCTCTGAGCCAAGAGTTCGAGTTACTCTGGTACTTGTCATCTTTGAAGCCCTAGAGCTCCATCTGAAGCCAGTTGTGACCGTGGAGCTTCTGAAGAGACCATCAAGCAGCTAGAGCATAGACCCTTGGAGGCAAGAGAGATCTTGGATTTTAATTTTGTCTCAGCAATTGGCTGGTTTTTTTTTTTCCATTTGCACTTAAAAGAAGCAGGGGAGAGAATAGGCTTTGCTCCTTCCAGTGCTTGCTCCTTGCTCCTGAGAGATGTTTTGAAATCTACAGGAAAGGAAGAAGCAGGAAGTACAGCAGTTTTTAATGCAGCTTGTGTGATGCTGCAGCAGAAACCTCCGTTTTCTGGGAAATATAAGAGAAACGGGGTCTGATATGATTCCTGGATGTGAAAGGAAGCGAGTACCTGTGTGGAGTTTGGTTAGCGGTGAGCGAATAGCAGCGCTGGAGCCTTTTCTCCAGGAAAGCTCTTTCTGTGGGCAGACTTCTGCCCCCGAGGCATCCTCATAGAATCCACAAGGAAAGTACCCAGGCAGCCACAAGGAATTGCTCTTGGCTTGGGAAACCAAAAGGCTGATCCAACTTCACCTGGGAGATGGCTAACAAGGAGAAGAGCCTTGCCCTCTGCCAGGCCGTGCCGTGGGGCACGTCCTCTGGCTCTCGAGTCGCTCTTCCCTGCTGCGGTTTGGGGGTTGGTTGTTTCCAAGCAGATAATCTCATGTTGTCCCTGCCTTTTTTTTATGTTCCCTGTAGAATTACAAGCGACCGATGGATGGCAGCTACGGCCCTCCCGCTAAGCGCCACGAAGGGGAGATGTACAACGTCCCGTACAGCGCCGGGCAGGGGCAGACGCAGCAGCAGCTGCCCCCAGCGCAGACCCAGCCACCCAGCCAGCAGCAAACCGCCCAGCCCTCTCCCCAGCAGGACCTGTATAACCAGTACGGCAGTACCTACCCCACTGCCGACCGCCGATCTGCCGGAGGGCCGCAGAACCAGTTCCCCTTCCAATTTGGCAGAGACAGGGTCTCGGCTCCCCCGGGCTCCAACGCTCAGCAGAACATGCCTCCTCAGATGATGGGTGGGCCCATACAGCCCGCTCCAGAGGGCCCACAGCAAGGTGCCATGTGGCAAGGGCGCAACGAAATAGGGTACAGCAGCTATCCGAATCGGCAGAGCACCGGCTCTGCGCCCCAGGGCCCCGCTTATCACGGAGTGACTCGAACAGATGAAATTCTGCATTCAGACCAGAGGGTCAACCACGAGGGACCATGGCCTTCCCACGGGAACCGGCAACCTGCTTACGGTCCCTCTACCCCCGTGCCCCCAATGACTAGGCCCCCCCAGTCTAACTACCAGACCCCCCCTAGCATGCAGAATCACATTCCTCAGGTATCCAGCCCAGCACCTCTGCCCAGACCTCTGGAGAATCGCACTTCTCCTAGTAAATCTCCATTCCTGCACTCGGGGATGAAAATGCAGAAGGCAGGACCCCCGGTCCCCGCCTCGCATATAACACCAGCAGCTGTCCAGCCTCCCATGATCCGACGAGACATCACCTTCCCTCCAGGATCAGTAGAAGCCACGCAACCTGTGTTGAAGCAGAGGAGACGGCTGACAGCGAAAGATATTGGTAAGAGGAAGCTCCTGCTTTGCTCCTTCTGCCTGTAGAGGGGATGGCTGCTGCCATCATCACCCTTGGGTGGAGTACTGCTGAGCGGAGGGGCTCTGCTGGCATTGAAAGAATTGTATTTTTGCCAGTTAGTTGTGTTTTTAGACATCATTTTGCGGCAAGATTGTCGTGTATAGGGTCCGTACATCTTCTTAAACGGGCTCGGCTTTTCCTGGGCCCAAAAAGCAGCATCAAGTATCTCCTCCTTGTTTTTAAACTTCAGGGGCTGGAAGTATCATGTGTTTATGTTACAGGAACTCCTGAAGCCTGGAGAGTGATGATGTCTCTGAAGTCCGGGCTGCTGGCTGAAAGTACGTGGGCCTTAGATACCATAAACATCCTGCTCTATGATGACAACAGCATAATGACCTTCAACCTCAGCCAGGTGGGTGCAGATGCTCTCTCTGATGCAGGTCTTTGAAGTGCTAATTTTGTAGGGTTTTCTGTCAGTGAGACGGCAACAGGCAGCTTGTGCCCTCGTAGGGCTGGACTCCCAGATGGCCCTGTACCTGCAGAGAATCTGGGTCTCTGTGTACTGGCGACTCCTTGGCCCGTTAATTGATAATTGGTGTGCAAGCATGTGTGGTGAGATGTATTGCCTCTGTAACAGAAGAGGTAAATGACAGCGGACTTTGCAGCCAGAGAGCTATGGGAAGCTGGAGGCCACTTGCATTTTCAGGTGTTGATGGTATTCCTTCACCTCTGGCTCTGTCTTTGCCCTGGGTCAAGAGTACAGTGAGGTTGGGATGTTGATCTGGAAGGGCCAGCCTCTCTGAGTTAGTTGCCCTGTACCTCTGGCTGTTGTAAAAACTGCTGGGCGATACTCTAAAGGCTGCTCTGCCCTTCGCCTCCCTGTGTATTAACCAGAAGGGAGAGAAACGGGGAGCCCGTGTGCATTTGAACAGGTAAGCGTGTGTCTAGGGACAGTTGGTACCTGCTTTTGCCTTTTGTTCCTTTTCTCAGAGGACAGAAAGCTCCCTTTGCCAAACAATTTATTGCCAGCATGAAAAGAACCCATTAATTAACATCCCTGCTTAAATTCTTACCCCTTTACGCCCTGCTTGCCCCGTTGTTCATGTTGGCCTAAGTTGTTTTCTGATCACTGTTCCCTTCCTTCCTTCCCCTCCTGTTTTTCTCCTCCCTTGTAGCTGCCAGGCTTGCTGGAGCTCTTGGTGGAGTATTTCCGGCGCTGCCTGATCGAGATCTTTGGAATCCTGAAGGAGTACGAGGTGGGAGACCCAGGGCAAAGAACACTATTAGATCCTGAAAGGTTCTGCAAATCTTCCGCTTCCTCTCATGAAGAAGGGGAGGAGGAGGAGGATGATGATGAACCACAGAGCCTGAACGGTGAGGAGGAAGAAGAGGACGAGGAAGAAGAGGAGGCTGCCTTTTCCAGCAAGGACAAAGCACCTCTAGAGAGCAGCGAGGAAAAACTAGTTAGTAAATTTGACAAGCTTCCCGTCAAGGTGGTGCAGAAAAACGACCCCTTTGTGGTAGATTATTCTGACAAGCTGGGGCGGGTGCAGGAGTTTGAGAGCGGGCTGCTGCACTGGCGGATCGGCGGCGGAGACACCACCGAGCACATCCAGACCCACTTCGAGAGCAAGACGGAGCTCCCTTTGACTCACAAACGAGCCTCCTGCAACTCCGCCTCGAGGAAACGTTCGGCGGCCGAGATCAGCCCCGGCACCAGGGAAGGAGAGACCCCTCCATCCGAGAGCTCCTCGGAGAAGAGGATAACTGCCACCATGGACGACATGCTCTCGGCGCGTCCGGGCTCCCTGGCGGGGGAGGAGGAAGAGGTTAAAGCTTCGGAGACGGCAAAAGAGAGCGGCAAGTTTCCTTTCGGCATTAGTCCAGCTCAGAGCCACAGAAATATAAAAATTCTGGAGGATGAACCTCACAGTAAAGACGAGACGCCCCTCTGCACCCTCCTGGACTGGCAGGACTCTCTGGCCAAGCGCTGCATCTGCGTCTCCAACATCATCAGGAGTTTATCGTTTGTGCCGGGCAATGACTTTGAAATGTCCAAACATCCTGGGCTGCTGCTGATTCTAGGGAAACTCATCCTTTTACACCACAAGCATCCAGAACGCAAACAGGCGCCCCTGACCTACGAGAAAGAGGAGGAGCAGGACCAAGGGGTGAGCTGCAACAAGGTGGAGTGGTGGTGGGACTGCTTGGAGATGCTGCGTGAAAATACACTGGTCACGTTGGCCAACATTTCTGGCCAGCTGGACCTCTCCCCTTACCCGGAAAGCATCTGTTTGCCTATCCTGGATGGACTCCTCCACTGGGCAGTGTGTCCGTCAGCAGAGGCCCAGGATCCCTTTCCGACACTGGGGCCCAACGCGGTCCTCTCCCCTCAGAGACTGGTTTTGGAAACACTCAGCAAACTCAGCATCCAGGACAACAATGTGGATTTGATTCTTGCAACTCCTCCTTTCAGTCGCTTGGAGAAGCTGTACAGCACCATGGTGCGGTTCCTTAGTGACAGAAAGAACCCGGTGTGTCGAGAGATGGCTGTGGTACTACTGGCCAACTTGGCACAGGGGGACAGCCTGGCAGCAAGAGCGATTGCTGTGCAGAAGGGCAGCATTGGCAACTTGCTGGGCTTTTTGGAGGACAGCCTGGCCGCCACGCAGTTCCAGCAGAGCCAGGCCGGCTTGATGCACATGCAGAACCCGCCCTTCGAGTCGACCAGCGTGGACATGATGCGCCGAGCTGCTCGGGCGCTGCTGGCCCTGGCCAAGGTGGACGAGAACCACTCGGAGTTCACGTTATACGAGTCGCGGCTGTTGGACATCTCTGTGTCGCCTTTGATGAACTCTTTGGTTTCACAAGTTATTTGTGATGTACTGTTTTTAATTGGCCAGTCATGACAGCTGTGGGATCCGAGCCCCCGTGTGCGTGTGCGTGAGTGGAGAAACTTAGAAACTGACTGTTGCCCTTTATTTATGCAAAACCACCTCAGAATCCACTGTCTGCCCTGCGCTGTCCTGCTTCTCCCCGGGGGAAAGACGGCCCCGTTCCCTCTCCCCTTCCCCTGCCCTTCAAATTTGTCCCGAATCCCTTATTAAAAGGAGACAAAAGTTCTGTCTATGTAGAAGACTTTTTTT